>CM061920.1:67285122-67301537 GCA_031002005.1 Vandiemenella viatica
CAATCTGTGTGGTATCATTTCATAAAAACTGTCCTTTCTATGCTGCACTTTCTCTCAATAAATTTGCTGTACGCCAACCCAGTGTTGCGCGACAAGTTCATCAACGAATTATTAGCACATGTCTCCAATTCAACACTGTACGATTTGTCTTTAACTCTTGTAACCACATAGAAATGAATATTTTGAGAACATGGTTGTTTGTCATGGTACAAAGACCGCGGCTACACAAGTTCTTCTTTTTATTTTTTCTTCGGTCCTTTCCTTTCTCCCTGTCCTACAATCAGTGATTTAGTTCCATACAGTGATACGCTTCATGCGTAGGTCTTTACCAGATTCTTCATTCTAATGACAGGTCGGTTAAATCTGTGTGTCTGGAGCCAGATGAGTCGTATAGCCAGTATCTAAACAGCAATTTGTTAATTTAAAACTAATGTTAGGTTTGCGTCGTTTCATGGTCAATCAAACAAGAGTCCAGTTTCCTGGGATCCGAAGTGAGCTGACACGGGACCAAAAGCTCGAAAACTTAGGGAGCGTCCATAAACCACGTAGTTCCACTTTGGCATCCTTTGAACTCCCCCCCCCCCACGTAGCCCTACGTGGCTTTTGACTCCCCCCCCCCTCCCCTCCCCAAGGAGCACGTAGCTTTTTTCCCTTTTGAGTCCAGGAGACATTTTGTACTGTTTTATCTTGTCAGTCTATTGTAAATTACATTGGGAGATAATTAACTGAGGGAAATAAATATTCACATGCTGTTGTGTGTTCTGTACCTAATTTTAACTATGAAAAATGTTATGAAAGGAAAGCTACGTGGCCTGGCTCGTCCCTCATCCGCCCACGTAGCCCAACGTAGCTTACCCACCCCCCCCCCCCCCTTTTTCTGGACCGAACCACGTAGTTTGTGCACTCTCCCTTATGATTCCAAACTCTATTTTTAAAGGTATTATTTTTGAACTCTCAGTGGACTGTGTTTCTGATTCCGGCTCATGCTAAGCCAATGGCTGGACCTGATATTGTGTTTTTTCTAGCAATTTAATTTAATTGCAATGGAGCACAGGCTCCGGTGGCAATTTACATACACACCCATCTTCCCCCTGCCTACATTTGCCCTCTACAAATTTTATCTTTAAATTCTTTCAAAGTTTCCAGTAAATTATTCATCATTTCTCTTGGTAACTCATTCCAATCCCTGACACCTTACCTAAAAAAGAGAATCTTCCCACACCCTTGTGCCTGAAATCGAGTTCCAGCTTGTGGTCATGGTCATTGGTTTCTTCGCCACTAACCAACAGATGAGGATAATATGATATGTCTGTGCCTCTTTTTCCGTCGATGAAGAAAAGACCAGGTTTAATGAGAGTCCGCTGATTACAATGGGAACATACCGTTGTCTCGACACTTCACTCATTCGATACTACATTCGCAAGGTAATATATCGACGAAATACGCCGTCAACCGCAAAAACGTAGCACCACCCTGTGACGTCCCGTTTTGATTCATGCCAAAGAAAATTTCCACGCTCTACCTAACTAACGTAAATGATCTGCTAAGGGTTATGATTTTTCGTCACTTTATTTATTATATTTTGATTCATTAAATCATTCACTTTCCGTTGATGTTTGAAAAACATTAATAAATTAATTGGAGTCTGTTGTAATTTTCAATTGAGTTTGATTGTAGTGATATTATCCGTGCCTATCCCATATTATAGAGGACCAAATATCAGCGACTTGCACAGCGTTACCACCAACATTAAGGTCTTCCAAAGTGACCGGTTGTTGAACAGAGGGAAGTGGTATTGTAATAATCATCTAACTTTCTTAATGAAATTCTTACTGTTCGGGATCCAAAAATGAAAGCTCTCTAACTAGGTAACAAACTGCATTTAATCTACATATTACAAGATGATTCGTCAAACAAACAAATAAATGATTATACACTATTTATCTGAATATCACTTCCAGAATTATTTACACCTTAATACAAAATTACAGATTTTAATTCATACTGCAGTATAAAATCATTCTCGCCTCGAAATCGCATGAAATCAAATATGATTAAGCCGGCTAGCTAATCACGCAACACCAAAGCACTGATTGCATTTGAATTGTTAAGCAGAGCAATGAAATTATCTTTAAGGGCGTGTTACGGTTCCGTATTCCTCATTGTTCGCGATAATTCGTTGAACAGAATGATGTGATTTACCGTTTTTTGTTGAATACAGGAAGCGGCCACAGCTGCATCAGGTTAAATAGATTCGAGATGCTTATCTCATCCCCTTCGTGTCTCCTCGCCAAAACAGGTGGCCAAATGGATACAGTAAATGCATGTATAGTTATTAAGCACAGGTAGAACCAAGCTTAACCCATCAGCTTCTCGTTAGTATGATTCATGCTGAATGCAAGAAACAGAAAAAAAAATTAACATTACTACAGGGCAGTCAGTAGAAAATACGTTTAGCACGTTTCGTGCTCCAGAACAGAATGAGTATTTTCTGAGCTTGTCTTAGCAAATTCCTACGCTCAGGTAGAGAGAGACCCTTCTCCCGCCAACAAAGGATTGCTGGTGCCGCAAAGTCGTGAATAACAGCATCGACTGAACTCCCCGTTCGACCCTTTGGGAAAATCTTCAGCATACTCCCTCCCAGCTCCCGCTAATACTCAATACATAAATACAAAAATGTAATTTGGACCATTACAGTATAGGTGCTGAATGTCTGTTTTGCTCCACAGCAAACCTTGAGATAACTTATCTTGATAGATTATCTGTAGTCCTGCCTACACCACTTCTTAACCTGCTTAATTCTCTCTCTGTTTTCTAGTTCATATTGCCATCTGGGGGATAGCACATCTACAGCGGATAACAAAGGTCCTAAGTGAGTTAGACTCGCTCATCATAGACTGAGCCGGGCAACTTTCAGCTGTATATCAAATACAGCCGTCGTCCTCAAGGAACCTTTCGTAGATTTAAGCCTTTATCTGTTGATTTCTGAATAATGGATAAGCCGCATTCTGATTAATTTTCCAATTTTGCGTTTACCCTGTCCCAACTTGAATTAAGGGGAGCGATTCCACCAAATCATCTAGTTTTTCAATTGGTGTGGCACTTAGCTAACCCGCAATAATTATGCACCACACCACATCTACTTGTTTGGTATCCAAAATCGATATATGAAACACTTAAGTACAAAAATATTATGAATGTAGTTTTACAGCAGTGTTTCAACAGAATTATTACGCCCCATCATTATTGCAAATCTGGTTGTAGCCCATCTTCCGCAATTATTGGTTAATAGATTATAAATCATAATTCCGTCTGGAAACAACTGTTAATGTTAATGTTACTTTATTCCCATAAGAGTTTCGCCCTTATGGTGTGGGGCATCGTCAGTGGCTGTGAATTTGTTTTACATGTGTTTCATTACATTTGACAAAAGCATTACAGTGGCTGTGGCTGTGAATTTGTTTTACATGTGTTTCATTGTAATGCTTTTGTCAAATGTAATGAAACACATGTAAAACAAATTCACAGCCACTGACGATGCCCCACACCATAAGGGTGAAAGGCGTATGGGAATAAAATAACATTAACATCAACAGTTGTTTCCAGAAGGAATTTTGATTTATAATCTAGCCCATCATCATGTTTGTCCCATCAGATGCAAAACCCATTACATTACTTTTATACGGAATATCATTGCTTCTAAAAGAGTTTATGATGGATTCAATGATACTGTACTAGCAGCTTCTAATGGATTAAGAGCAATATTTAAGGCGAAGCTTTTTCGCATATCTCACGACCAAGCACAAGTGTTTGGTTATGCTAAGATCAGTTGACTCGTCAACAATAAGCGAAAACTTAGTTTGCCGCAGATCTTCTCATAATTATCGAAACTTCCTTTACCTATAATCTGATTGTGGCATCTGTTTTCGTCATCGAACATTTTATTTCTTCTGCAATTTTTTAATCGGGGCAAACGAACTGTATCAGGTTCGGTAGGTGCTCCATAATGGTAAATGGTAGATTATGTTATGCAATAAACGAGGCCAATCTTATATCACCTGGAAAATAAAAAAGAAATAAAAAGGCGTATATGTACTATGGTAGTGGAAATACAAAATAATATTACAATGTCAGTACTGGTACTTAGTAAAAATAATGAAATATTTTTACTGTATTTAATTTGTATATTAGGTTTTTGAGTTTTATGTGACGATAGCATGGGCGCCGCGAGGGGGTGCATGGGAGTGCACTTGCACCCCCCTGCTATGAAAGAAAGTACACATAAAAAGATTAAGAAACAAAAATTTTATTATTAAATTGAGTGTTTGAATAATAACGCATAGGTTATTGTCCAAATTTGTTCAACACCTTGTAGTAAATTCAGCATCCTTAGTTAATAAGTGTTATATATAATGTCTAAAAAAATAGATACACCCCCCTTAAAGTAATCCTGCCGGCGCCCATGGACGATAGCTTTCTGATTTTATATTCTTTGATAATACCCCATGAGGTTGTTGTGAAGAATTGTATTTCCTTGATGTAATACGAGGTATTATTGTCCTTATTACAACTGTTACGATAGGCTTAGGTATAGTTTGCGCCTTTACGACTTTTTTGCAGCCAACCTGAAAATTCTTTTTCCCATTCTTCTCTATAAAATGTTAGGTATATACATATATATATATATATATATATATATATATTCGCGCTTGTACTTGATCCTTCGTCTGACGTTAGTTAACTGCTATATACGTTGTTCTTTTCTCAAACCATTCATTTACATCGCTATTTTCGTTGTTCACGGTCTGTTTGTAACTGAGGTCACCGTTTTACATGATCGTAATTAATTATTCTCAACGATTCTTGACGGTTTTATCCCTGAACTTTCTATGTTGTTGCTGTTCTCGCTATACACTTTGAATGTTATGTCATTACCTAAGTAAATATTCTCATATTTTTAATGTTTTTTTCGCCAATTAAACGGTAAGTAGGGGCGTAATTTAAATGAAATAAACACGAGAAGTTTCTAAAGAACGGTGATATTTTATTTCGTTATGTATTGCTTGAATGTGAACTGATTAAATACTCTCAGAATTTCAGAGGGCTTCTTTAACGTCTCTCACGCACCAACGCGGATAAAATTTCTTCATTAGTTAAGTTTCCAGAGGGAAAAGGAGCAGCGCTGATTGCGTATTGATTGATATAAGCAGGCAGCTTAGGAAGACGTTTGGAAGCAAGGCGCTGTAGACTTGGACCGTTATGAATGGCGGTCGGCAATTACTCAAATTTAAAGAATTAATAATACACTGCTTGGTTTGCGCAACAAACTGAACGGCGGATGCAAACAGCTCTGAATTGAACACTTACTTCGATGGGTACATATTAAAATATGATCTTACCCTGGGCATTTGAGATACTTACGAAAAATTGCTTTTCTACCCGGACTAGTAGTCAATATTTAGTTTCCTGCCATTAACCAGTGATCCTGCAATTGTGCGGTAACGCTCGAACCTAGCTTACGCGAGAAAGCGGGTTCAAGTCCTCGCCCGGCCATCAAAATTTCGGTTTTCCATGGTTTCCCGGAATCACTCGAGTCGAATGCCGAATATCCTCCCGTTCCTTGTCCCCATACCCTCCCGGCTCTAGTGGCATCGACAAGCTGTAAAACACGAAGCGAATAAAAAAGTATATATCATTTTAAGTAACTGCTTTTAACGTAGCTTCACACACAGTACTTAATACAGCAAAGCTGAATGCATAGCAGATAAATACTGCCAATTAACTTAGATGTTGAAATGGAACAATGCCCTTACGTATATTCAAAATGTGTATTTCCATCATGCTAAGTAAAAACAATTTTTTTTACCAAAGCTAACTTTGCGTTATAAATTATTTAGTGGTTCACTTTGGGGAATCGCGATACTTAAATCATTTGTGAGCGGAAGGCTTTTGCTGGTTCTGTAGGGAACAAAGATCCCGCGAGAGTTTTGATGTTTTATCGCTCTGCTAAAATATATTAAAAGATTTACTTTGAAAATTTCCCTCGCGATTTTCTATAGAACGCCTCCAAAGTTTTTTCGCTGTGAATCGAAGGTGTGTATGGTGGTAATAGACCGAGTGATTTGAGCAGTTAGAGAATTCTGAAGACGGCTGTGTGAGGCCTCAGAGAAACAGGAATTATTAGTCACTGAGTTTGGAAGTTGCAGTTAGTAACAATTAGTCAATAAATGGTTGTGTAGTTGACGGAGCGGTCAGTTACAGACAGTTAAATAGCCAGTAAATATAGAGGCGCTTTCGGGCAGTGACAGAGGATTTAGTTTGTCAGCAGTTATCGACTGAAGTGAGAAGTAAACCTATTTTTCAGAATGTTTAATTCCACCAGGTTCATTAGTCGACAAGTGACCGAGCAAGATAGCGGCAGTCTCAGTCCTCCATTGGGTGACCGTAAGTTTTTTGTAGTTCGTCCTGACGAATCACCAAAGAAGTCGATGACTGAGGTTCACAAAACAGACCTAAAAGAAATTGTCACCGGATCCTAAGCTTCATTATAATTAAATTATGTATTATGTATGGCCTCCAACTACGGCAGCCTAGATCATCTACTGAATCATTTGTAAAACGCTGCAGCAACGTTAGCGTCATCTAGAAAGATGAAGTTAGGAGAGATATGACATTTACTATATCCGCAGTGAAGTATTTTTACTATTTTGGTTTAAGTATCCTTAGAGTTTAACAGTAGATATGTGGAATGTATACTCCTTTTACTTATGGCATTACGCCTCGTCGACGTCGAGGTCATTAGAGGCGGGATGGGGGACAAGGAACGGAATTCTGGCATGGCCTTTTGAAGGAAGCTCCCCTGCATTCGCCTGAAGTGATTTGGGGAAACCATGGAAAACCCAAATCTGGATGCCCGGACGGGGATTCGAGCCGGCGTCCTCCCGAACGCGAGGCCAGAGCTTTAACCGCTCACCTACCACGCTCGGTGAATATATACTGTGCTGAGATGGAGATTTTGGAGCCCTTCAAGTATAAGAGTTTTCAGGGCAGTTAGTAACGACCAAGTTGGGCAACCACGCATAAATGTCCACAAGTGCTGTCCTGTTACTCTTCTAGTAGTTATGAAAGCGTGTCTTCGTTTTTATGAAATATCGAGAAAATCCCCTTTAAGAAAACTTATAGTTAAGTAATTATTTGTAAGAATAAGTACACAAAATAGCATAATTAATTATGCTGTTTTTTGCACTTTAGTTTTCCTTAAATTTTATCTTGGAGTTGACACGTAGGCCTACTGATCGTGCGCAACTAACACTCAGTTCTGACATTCATCAAATTTCAGTTTAGTAATGTATGAAGAAAAGGTTGTAAGTACTTAAAAAAAGTCTTAAATTTTTTTTTTCCTGTCGCTGCGAATAGGCTAACGTCACCGCAAACTGTACTCAAACAATATCTGTGTACCCAACTCCTACAAACATAACAATAAATCTGAGATCATCGTATAGAATAACGCTAAAATTACCTGTTGTATGTAATACGAGGTAGGAAAACGGTGTGATATTGCGGATTGCAAACGACATGACATGAGTATTAGTAAATTTCAATTCAACGATATTAGAAAACTTCAATTCAGCTGTGAATAGGTCTACATAGAGAAGGCTGCGACTGCAGCTGATCTGTCTCGACCATTTCTGTGATACCATTGATTTTTTAAGCTTTTTCTCATTATTATTTTTCATAGGACTAACCAATATTTAAGAATACGTTTGTTTATTTCCCCATCGTAAGGGAGAGATCTGAGAATTCATTGAAAATTTAGGGTTTGAACCTGGACCCGTTGTGCTTCTCCAGGTAGGTGTAGTGGCGCTTTAACTCTTCATCTGTGAAACATCTAAATATTGAAGATCCTACAGTCGGACTTCCAGGATTCCATTTGAAGAAAGACCAGCGGGTCAAACTAAATCGTCTAAGAACAGGCCGCGCCAAATGTAACGCCATGCTCTATATGTGGGGGCTTCAGGATTCTCCTTTCTGTGCCCTCTGAGGAAGTATGATGGACCATTTCAAGCTGTTTTCAGTGTTACAACCTCTTTCATAGAATAACTGCAACAACTGGACACCAGTTTGTGAATCCTACCAACATTCTTGTCGTTGTATGTACTGTATATATTTATATGTTTTAGTACATTAGTTGCTTAGCCAAATGACAAACGAATAAATGAATACACATGGTCAAACTGGTTGGTACAGTGCAGTGGCTGTTTAGATCGGTAACCACCCGGAACTGCGTTAATGCGGTGGTTACGTCAACCGAGTGCGGTCGTAATCATAAAATCGAGCGGCTGGGTGGCTCATTGTTAGTGTGCTCGCTTTGAAAATTCAGGATCCCCGGTACGACCTGAAATTTTTACGGTCACTTAACACAACCCCCCCCCCCCCTCTCCCAACGCTTGCTTTTGTGTTTCTGGTGTACAATGCGGACGAGCCGTCGCGTCGGTCGTATTCCACGGTAAGCTGCGGGTCAAGCCACAACACACGCGGGGCGCCAGAAGTTTTAATTCAGATTTGAGTATGTGGTTTTCCCACTAATCATAAGGAGATCGGTAGTTTGCACCTTTTTCTTCTATGGAGGCCAAATGTTAAAAAAAGTTCTTATCCTAAATGCCATCTTTTCCGAATGGCCTGCTTTTTCATAGTTTAGTACCAGCTTGAGACCTACATAAAGGTTATATACTCGTAGTTGTTTCTTCTGGAACCTTCAGTAACGTTCTGTACTAGGTATATTATATGCGGACTAGCGTTTGCATTTAATAGATTTGGGAGCGTTCTGTGAATCCAAAAAAACTCATTTAATTTGGTGAAAAGATGATAGTCCGAGGGCGTGAGGTCCGGGGAATAGGGTGGGTGGGTCACAACATACCATCCAAAGGATATAAGGAGGTCCTGGGTGACACGAGCCGTGTGGGGTCCTCTCCTTTTGTCTTTATTCTTCTTTTTTAATTTTTTAAGGTCTAAAAATAAGCGACAGCATTGATGGTCGCCCCTTTGTCCATGAAATCCACTATCAAAACACCTTTTATGTCAAAAAAGCAGATACCATAATCTTCCTCTCTGACTACTGCTCTCTGAACTTTTTTGACTTTGGGGAATGGGTATGACGCCATTATTCGGACTACCTTTTGGACTCTGGAGTATAGCGACATACCAAAGTTTCATCAACAGTGACAACTGAGTCAAGAAATGCCTCACCGTCCGTTTCATAACGTTCAAGAAATTCACGTGCGGCCAAAACGCGATTTTGGCGATGCTCATGAGTCTACAATTTTGGCACCCATCTTGCATTCTATTTCCTGTAATCAAGATTTTCTGAGGCAATTTTACCTATGAGACTAAGAGATATGTGTGGGAACATTTCATGAAGGCTGTCAATACTCACACGATGATCGCTGAGAATTGTTTCATCAATATCCTTCAGAAGCTCTTCTGATACAAGAGACGGTCTCCCACTCCTTTCTTCGTCATGTGTATCAGTGCGATCTTCCTTAAACAACCTAACCCACTTGTAAACGTGCTGATGTGACATTACCACAGGCCCGTAGGTTTACACAAGCTGAAGGTGGAGTTCGGCCGCGGATGCTTGCCGCAAAGTGAGGAATTTGATGACCGAGTGAATCTCACATCGGCGGTAGATGGAGCGAACGGCCCCTGCGGAGGTTGTCGGAAGCTTCTCTGACGACATACCTCAACGGACTGAATTGAGTGGGGCTCGGTTTGACTGTCACGGACCCCCCTCCATGCAGGTGTGCCAACATTTGAATAAAAAAGTTCCCTGCGCCCTTCACAACACTTGTAACCTTTTTTTTTCCTGGATATTCCTCGTACTTTGTAACCATTATAATAAATAGGAGTAAGTGACTGGAACCATTTTGCACTGGTAAGTACGTATAAATCACAAACGAAAAGTTCTTTAATAAAGAATTCTCTATTGTAGACCGAGCGTTCCACTATAAGTTTTTAATTGGAACTCGGTGTTGAAAGAATATAACAATACATTTTTACGAGAATTTGTCAATATTTTAATTTTCATTCGACGCCAAGTTCCCGCAGCTACAAAGATGAGGAAAATAATCTTGCAGCAATTTGAATTTCTCCAACAGTTTCACAAAGCGGTTCAGTCTGATAAGGATTACTAACGACGAGCTTCGTGTTCTTAGGCAGTGAAAATGTTACATGAGATTTACGGACTATAACCATATGTTTTATTTCGATTGCTATGAAACATTATTCCTTTCTGAAGAGCTGTAAAGCGTGGTTACGGGGATGGTATTCGAATGGTTAATTACAACTTATAAAGATTTTAAGCTTTTAATATGTAGAAAGCGTCTATGCTGTTGCCCTAAGCTACTGCGGATAGGTAAATATTTCTGGAACCATTGTGGGATTGCTTAAAATTTCTTACATCAGTAGGAGAAAGAATGTCTAGAACTATTGAAGGATTTATAGAGAATTATCACCGCAAGAACGAGTCTTCCAAATACCTTCAAGAAACGTTATTATGTGTCACCAGATTGTGATCTTATCTTCAAAATAATATCTGAACAATACTCATATGTGGTCTGTTTTCACCTTCGCACTATACACATATGACTTGGACAAGCTGATACTGTGAAAGAATGTTAATACCTCTACATCTATTATAACACTGTCGTCCTCAATTTTGTGTGCTAACATAACTGAAGCGAAAGTATTTATAACATTTTTACAGCTAGAGCAAGTGACTTTATTTCATATCTCTCGTCGTATAAATACACATATTGAAGGATATCTTGACTACCAAAAGTTAAGATATCTGAACATCTTTTATTTTGAGGTTATGTATAATCCTGTTCCACACGCTTCGTTAGTTGTTTACAATTAGTTAGATACATTGTCTTCTCTATTTATTATTTTTTTATTTAGAGTATGATGCTACATGACATTTATAACACTCAACAACAATTATATTTGAATTAATGAACAACTTATTGTATCCTCTAATATGAGCCTATAACTAGAGTGACACTCCGCATTTTAACCAGAAATGTTGGAACAGATTCACCCCTTTTGTTAGCTACTGAAGGGCTACTTGATTTTTAATTGTATTCTTCTCTGCAGAAGTTGTGTGTACCACTTGGGCTTTTGTTTCAGTAATGCTAATTTGAACAATTCTTCCAATACTCATTAGTAGTAATATATATATCTTTTTATCTCTTTTTTATTATGGAATTACACCTCGACAACTGTGAGATCATTGGAGGCGGAAAAGGACATGGGCGCCTCTTGCCATTTTCCGTATATCCCTTCCGATGCACAAATGGTTGCACATTAGGATATGTACAATGCACCCTCCGCCACCCAATTTTAGTGAATCGCGGAGTAATAATAATAAAAAAGGACTGGAGGAATTCGGCCATTGCCTTTTTTGAAGGACCCATCCCGGCATTCGCCTGGAGTTGTTTCAAAGTACCATGGAAAACCGAAATCTGGATTCCCGGACGGGGATTCAAATCCCCTCCCTCCCGAATGCGAGGCCAGAGCGTTGCCGCTCATCTAGTGCGCTCTATTTTTTTTTTAATACCTACTTTCACATAACATAAACATGATCCTGTATCAGGATGCTTGTGCGTGTTTATGGTTTTTGGTAAGATTTATTACGTACTCAGAACAGTTGGTTTCGTTTGGTGTTCTGCAAGGTTTTGAAGGACTACGTTAAAGGAGAATGTGTTGACTTCTCCCAGGCTTCGACTAAGCCACTCGCATCGTCGCCTGCCAATCTTTTGTTAATTAATTGCATATCAGATTCAGAAACGCGTTTTCTGATGTTCTGGTGTTCTTCTCGGTTACTGATGGGTGGAACAGGGCCACTCCTCCCCTCTTATAATATATTCTACTAAACATTGTAGAATTTATACAATTATTTAATAGTAAGTTAATATGGGCTCTACAATAAGGTAAGGGAGTAGGCGATAATTAACAGGAGACGTACCGTTTGTGTAAAAGTATGTTCGCCATGACACGTAACGGAACAATGCCAGGTCATTGTTCTGTGAGGTTGCTGTTCCTAGAACCAATGGCAATTACCTGCCCCAACAATAGGAGAGACGAGGGACCTGTGTCCTCGTCAATACACAAAGAGGCTGAGGATCAATGTCTCCCACAGACCAGGTGGTCTGCGTCTTGGTCATTGCATTTGAAAAGTACCCCTGGTTTAACACGTAGATATGCGTACATTTGTGGCAGAGAGAAAGCCGTAGTGATATACAAAAGGCAGTGACGTTAACAAGATAGGGATGGGCAGTTTCATACAGATGATGCATTAGAGAAAGACATTTCGCATGTGGAAGAGAGAAATGCGATTCCCGAACAGCAACGATTATCGCTGAAATAACGCGAAGTCGCAGTGTAAATTATGATAAAGGTGCCTAGTAATTCCGTGAGCGTCTGGGAGAGATATCCAATATCGATTTTTTTTTAAAAAGAATTTGTTATTTTTCTGTCCACATATGGATTGCATCTGGATGGCGGGAACGAGATCTGGGACCAGACGGGACCACGCGAGGGATTGAAGGGGGATTGTCGACATCAGGGCTGCGGAGGACAGAAATCGCTGTCTCGGTTCTCGAGCGGCTTTCCTGCCCGGTCGATAAGCTAAGCTGGGAGCTTAATAAGCGACCAGACTTTGAGTTGACTGATATTTTGACTTTAGACTCGGAACTCATAGATTCGAACATGGTGCTGCGTGGGTGTGGACGACTGATGAGCTAACGTCTTCGTGACATCTTCGTCACTTATCTGTAATAACATTTCATCGAACTTCAACAACGAATGTTTGTACACTAATATTTCCCTCGAAGAAACCACCCACTTGACGCTCTGAACGAATAAACTGAGCAAAATTTTTTGCATGCATATATATGCTTGAGATGGAACTGCACTGATTATACTCAAATTCAATTGAAGGCCTTCAGTAAACGGTGATCATTAAGACCCAACTAATATTGCGTGTCCATTTGTATATATTTAATATTTTGTTCTGTGGTATTCTTTCTTATAAAGTCACGTGGATACCAATTCTACTCTATTAATGTTTGTAAAGATGTGTTTAATTTCAAATATAATGTTTTGGATGTTATTATAGTACATTAATTTCTATAGTTTAACGGCCATTTGTGTAGTCTGGGGTGTTGTTTCATTAGAGAATATTGATTATTTTTTAAATCAAATTTTAAAAGTAAATACACTTTCCGTCTGTTTGGTCATGATGATGTTATGATAAATGCTCACTTTATGACACATTTATATTTATATATGTTTATAAATTCATTTCTTACCTCTTTTAATTCTAATCTAGGTGCTAAAATCAATTAAATAACAGAATATACATAAATAACTACTTAAAATCAATCAGGTAAAACCCAGGAAAGTAGATTCAGCAACTTCACAGCTCCTTGTGCACACAACAGAATTATTTTTCGCAGCTGAAGTTACTTGTCCGATTGTCTACGGAGAACGTAGCTCGATATGAATCTGTCTTGTGCCTTAAGAAACTGTTCTGCAAATTCGAACACACAATTTGAGAGTTGGTTACTAGATATACACGTAATACGCTATGGTGTAAAAAAACCAATGTGACGACCAACTTTATGTGGTCGAACGCAATGCCTTGTGGAAATTAAAGACCTTTCTGCATTAAGAAAATTAAATGAGCTTCTTCATCTACGTGCAAATCTAGGAAAATCTGCAACGAGAAATGTCTGTCACCTGTGTTACAACGGTAGCAGAGCTGTAGGGCGCCTGTATAGTTTGTATCTACGCCGTCACGCCTGCACTCCACCTTGGTTTCGAAATGTCACCGGGCCAACCCCGGCGGCAAAGTCGTTAGCGTTAGCGACCTGGCCTCCGGTTCCTGGCTTGGGATATTAATGAAGTTTTGTGGCATCTGTAATACGATATACAGTACCTATTCTCAATACATACGTTCATACAACGAAACATAGTTTTGGCGCTAGGTATAGGACTCAAAGAGGCTAAAATCAGTTTTTTTTAAATAAGCAAGGTGCTGTCAATAAGTGTTTTATAGAATATACTACTTTAATGTATTATCAAATAATATATAATTCATCAAAAAATATCGTTACTTCAATTGTTTCAAAGTTACAAATTATTCACAAATATAGGCCTAAACAACTGATATCTACAATGTCTTGTAATAGCTGATTAAGATGGTATTTCCTGAATACATGATAATTTATTTCTGACGACGAACTTTACCAGGCAGCAGGAAAAACTTAGCCTAAATTTTTCAAACGAAATCGTTTAAACTGTAGAGCACCTAAAATGTGTCTGTATTTTGGGCTAGTGGGAACATTTTCTTAAGGACAGTTGCGAGATATCAGAAGCACAGTGTTAATATTACAAAAGTGTAGTTCCAGAATCACACAACTAGAACAATATACTGTCTAAACTACTGACTCTGACTTAAGGCTTGAGGATCAACTGAAAAATTTAATATTAAATTTAGTATTAGTGGAATAATGTGATGAAAGTGTTAATAGCTCTTTAGTATCGCTGATTGTATCGAAACTATCGCGGATATTTACTTCTGTCATGCAAAAATACAGCCAGATATCGTGTAAATGTGACTATTACTAATTGATTTATTCAATATAAAACTTTGTCGTAACATGCCATGAGGTGTGATTACCGGCAGCATGACTTAAAATCTCTTGGACTGAGTTGACTGCTAGGTAATAAAATTATACAAAGAAGTATTTCATACAAACAACGAAATCTGTCTCTGTGAAGTTCAAAGTGAATTCTGGAAGCTGCATTCCATAAGCTTCGCCGAATCTTTCTTTCAATTCGCAGTTAAACACAAAAGAAATAAACAGTGAAGAAGCACAACAATAATTTGTCGTTACATTTTTTTTTCTTATTGCTTTACGCTTCGACGACGGCTAAAGTCATTAGAGGCGGGATGGGACTGGGGACAAGGAATGGGAAGGAATTCGGCCATGACTTTTTTTGAGGAAGCATCCCGGCATTTGCCTACAGTGATTTGGAGAAACCATGGAAAACCCAAATCTGGTTGCCCGGACGGGGATTCGAACCCGCATCCTCCCGAATGCGAGGCCAGAACGTCAACCGGTAGCCCACGAGGCTCGGTTTGTAGTTACATTAATGAATTAATCAAATTATTCTACGAGAAAGTACTAGTTATGAAATTTCTTCTATATTTTTTAACTTATGGCACTAGCAACTTTTGCAGACACATATTCACAGAGTGGAACATTACTTTCAGACCCCGGATCAGTGCCAAAACTAACGTCGAAAAGTAATTTATTCCTTTGTTTTGCTCTGTACATTCAAACTGTATGAGTTATGATAATCTCCTCTTAAGTCCTTTATTATGATAAAAGACGATTTACAATTGCATGATTAAAAGATCTTACAGAAATGTAGGTACATTTAAAGAATTCTTAACACAAGTAAATAAAAAAATTATTTTATGATATATAGTGAATTTAGAAGAGATTCCGAGTTGATAAAAATAAAAGTAATCAGCACAAAAATCTATCGGTAAAATAAATTTTGGTTCCTTCTTTTTTTTTTAGTTACTGATGAAACTAACACGTGAGAAAGGAATAAATCATAAACCTTCACAGGACGAGATTGAAACACATGAAGAAGATGAGAGAAGGAAGGGTCCCAAAGAAAACATTCAACTTGAAATTGTAAGGAAAGCGCTCTTAAGGACAAGTAACTGACAGATGGATCAAGCTAGTACGAGACAGTGTGTGAAATAGATGAGTGAATTGGAGAACTGTGGAAGACAAGGAATGGTGGAAGGAAGAGAATACATGTCTCAGACAGAGCCGGCCAATGACTGGAAACGGACCGAGGCGATGATGGTGGCTTCATCCCTCATGAAGGTCATTTTTTGTCTACTGTTTTATTTTGGCTTTAATGAGACCACTGATGACGATTATCATGTTTCTCATGTTCCTTAATAAAAGTTAATATCAAGGAAACGAGGCCTTTATTCGAGACTTATGATTATTCTAAATTATAAGTGTAGCAGAAAATACTTTTGAAGAGGGATTGTCTAGTACTATATTCATTCATATTTTAAGTAAGGAAGGAAACAAGGAGGGTTACCGCTCTCAGATAGTTTCAAAATTTGAATTAAAATTTATGCTGTAGGGAGGTTACACCCGTGAAAACTATGACTGAAAATCGTACATCATTATAAAGATTTTACTGACTGAATGTGTTATAATTTCTTCCTATATATGTCTTACACTTTAGAAAGTAATATTCGAACTTTTCTTGCAGTTAGCTCGTCGTTTGCACTAGCCGAACATAATGAATTTACTTTT
>CM061920.1:67302537-67491574 GCA_031002005.1 Vandiemenella viatica
GCCTTTCCTCGTGACAGCCAGCATACTTCTGTATTTAGCAGGAGTGTAGTGTGTTCTGAACCCATTTCCTTATATAAACGGAAACAGTCGCGAATTTAGGGGCCGCGATTTTATGAAGTTCGCGACTTTTTACTACTTCCTGCAGCACATCTTTCACAGAAGGTGGGAGAGACTTAGCAACAATGGCTTTGCGGTGATTGATACAATGATTGCATCGTATTTTTTTATTTACTTCGCGTACATTAGCTGCAAATCCACTGAATGGGCCTGTCGTAGCAGCCACTCCTGCTGCACAAACACTAACGCAATCCTTCCATGTTAATTCATCAGTCACACGAAATATTTCTTCACCAGTAGTTTGCTCTGGAAGTTCTTTGCAAAAGAAGAAATTACTTACAATTACATCTCCATCGATGTAGCGAATCTAAGCCAAAGTTGTGCGCGGTGGCTAATATGTTTTGACTCGTCAATCTGAAGTGAGAACATCTGACTGTTTTTTATTTTCTCCTTCATAATATCTTCAATATTACGAGACATATCAATAACTCGGCGACTGTGTCAGCAGAAAGATGAATTTTTGAAAATTTCACTGGCAGATTCTACACCCTGAACTATTCTCACCATCTCTTACAAACAGGTTTTCACCTATTGTATATGGCTTCTTGGCCTTTGCGATAAGTTCGGCTGCCTAGTAACTAGCTTCCTGTCGTGATAAGTTTTTTTGTTTTTTTCTCATTTTCCAACAACCTACGAAATAATTGACATCTTTGCTGACAGAGAAGAACGTTTTGTTGACAAGTGTCGTTTCAACTTACCGAGTTTTTCACGACAAACGATACACTTGGTAATTGGGCACGTTTTTTCACCACACCAAAAAAATCATAGGCGATTATCACTATACCCTGCATTTCCTCTGCATCAAATTTTGTTGTTTCTTCTTTCTGGCTCGACGCTTTGACCCGTTGCACTCATAGACGGAAAATTCTGGAACTGTGTTCTACCTTGAAGAAATAAAATAGTCTGCTAATTGTACCGTAATAGAAAATATCAAGACTACCTACTAACACCTTTTTTGGACCACCTGAGAGCACAGTTACGATGGAACTGAAGTAATTGTAAGAAGTCACATATACGATGCCGATGCAACGGTACAGGAACAAAGTAGTTTGGTTGGAGAAGCACCGGACAGCGAAAACGTAATAAAATATAAGGCTTGGAAAATTCTGCTAATCCCAGCAGTTTAGACAGAGGGAAAATCACATACACAGAACATGTGGTAAATCTAATAGAACCTCAAAGCGTAGCAGTAGAGGCGAGGAATAAAAATATTTCATAAATTAATAACAAAACTAACAGAAACTGTAAGTAAATTACGTTTAATTTCTTAGAATACGACAACAGGGGGCACATGAAACTAAAATATAATTAATAAAAAACTTTACAATTAATTCCTTATAACGGGAAAATTTCCCGGCAAACCTTTCACTTTGTCGCCGCACACCGGTTGCGGACCACTGTTGTAAACAAACGCCAATCCAACTTCAAATCAGTGTTGCCACCTTAATGCTCGTTCGCACTGGGCGAGTAATTTAGTCGAGTGGCGAGTGATTTAGTAACTAAACGTGTGTGAACAATGAAATTTAGTCGAGTAGTTTAGTCGAGTGGTTTAGTCGAGTCGATCCGTTATGTTCTATTAAACCGGGCGAGTAGCACCCCCCACCACGACCCACTCCCCCCACCATGCGCCACTGCCCACTCGCTCAGCGGCTAAACAAGTATGAACCAATAGTTTTAGTAGATTTTTACTTTATCCCATGATATAAGGGCTTTGTGAAAGTCTAAACTGTTTTGAAACTAACTGTTTCAAGAAATTATTCTCATTTTCGAAAATGAGAATAATTTCTCGAAACGCGTCACGCATATCAATAAAATAAATAATAATTTATAAAAGTAACTGTGTCGCAGAAAATTATTTGCATACCTTATTAGTTTTAGTAGAGTTCGTTAGCTGCCGCAAAAATGTCGTTTCGCTGGAACGAAGAAACAATTTCAAAATTTGTTTCTAAATATGTAGGACATGAATGCTTGTAGAATATCTAAGCCCCCAACTATAAAAACAATAAAGGAAGCAATCTGCACGCATAGATTTGGAAAATACAAATAAACATACCTGGCTTTAGTGAGAAGTAAATTTGAAAATAAAAAACATCTGCTCTAGAGCACAATTTTATTAAATTATTTAATTAATTGCAATAGCATCTAGATTATACATTAAGATGTTATTCCTATTGTTATTAGAAGTACTACCTAAAGCGATTAAAATCTTTTTAGTATTATCTACTCTCAGAAGTTTAAAAAAAGTAGTCCAAAAATTTAGGCGCAGGTACTGAAACAGTTTACACTCCTTCAGTAAAATGATTCAGTTTACTGGATGCATCTCTATGAAACATTAATTCAATTCCTTTAATGTTTCATACATTCCTTCACACCATGATTAATTGGGAAATACCCTATTTTCCGTGAATAATACAAGGTGTGAGTGTCCATAAACTACATCCGGTGGCAATAAAGTAGAGCACTGCCTGTAACTATGTAGTTGCCGGTATTGCACTCCTTAAATAGGTATCTTCACGCTGGATTTCCGGTTGCATTTTCATTAACATAAATTTTGGACATTCTCAAACTATTCGTAGGGATCTTCTAATGCTAATTCCTTCAGAAGACAATTTCAGCTCCTAGTTCATTAACCCATTTTCGTACCCATTGCTTTTTTTTCTTTCTTTATCGCATAAACTTCTTCATCTATCTCTTATAAAAGAGCGCTGATCATTCATTTGATTGCGATGCAGCCTGCTGGCAAAATACCACGCTACTTGTGTACTGTACTCGACCGCAGTGCGAACGATTTTTGGTCAGTGGCGAGTAATTTAGCTACTAAACTACTCGCCACTCGACTAAATTATTAGCCCAGTGCGAACGAGCCATTAGCGATTTTGTCACTAGATTTAGTGAATTTTGATGCCCGAAAGCGATATTCTTAAATATTTTATCGCTAAAAAAATATTTGGTGATTTTAAGTGACATTCAACCTTGCAGATTTTTGAAAAACTTCATAGGTAATGTCTCCGTCAAGACTCGGATAAATAATGGCATACATACTATACTGAAAACGGCATATGGCTTACCAAACACAAGAATGCTGCTGGAATAAATACCTTTCTGGAGTTATCTGATTTAGCCATATCCTATCACTTTCTCAATCGAATACCGCATTTGAAAGGATTTTTAGTACAATGAACAAAGAAACTGAGAAATAGGGTAGCTATAAATATTCTTAATATAAGGAATCAGTTAATTGCGAAAACAATCACTACACTTACAAGCTTCCGGCTGATGTGATTGCTGCAATTGGTAAGATGCTAAATTTTCTTTTAATACTAAGACTGACGATTCATTTCATCCTTCCACATCTGCAAGTTCTGCAACTCCAACTATAGACGAAGATGATGAAGAGCAAATACCGATTGAAGAAATTGGATGTTGATTTTTTAATACGATGTTATGTTTAATTTAATGCAAATACTAACTATTGAAACATCTTTATATTACTTACCTTACCATTTTCCTTTATTTTATTTAGCGAATCTTTTACTTGTAAATATCCCACAATCTAGTGAGTTTTGAGACCAGGTCGAGCGACTTTTGTTTACGTAAGGTGGCAACGCTGCTTCAAATTCGCCGCCGTCATCAGCTGTTTCATTGTTACTGCACTCCGCTCGGTTAATGGCCTGCAGTGTCACTAGCCGCTGCACACTATCAGTTGTGTTCACTGAGTGTAACACCTTCACTGCTTCAATTGGAGGCGTACACTGTTACTGCGTCACTGTCATTACACATTGTACCGTCAGTCTTGTTAACGACGCCCTACTCTATCAACTGATTCGTCTTCCTGATTAGTTTCGATTTCCCTCATCGTCTCTATCTTCTCCCATGTTTTCGATCCAAAAACACCTTGCGGGAGGTCATCTGTCCACTTCTGCACGTCTTACATCTCCGATAGCAGGGATTTGTTAACCTTTGAATCCTCCCTTACTTCGGCAAATTTCACATCCATATAATCACTTATGTTCTCGCTCTCGATTGTAATACTTTCTCCAAGACTCTGGAACTGAGTTTTAATATTTTTACTAAGCCTTTGTTCAAGACTGTTTAGATTTGCACTTAGCTTTTTTTTCCAAAATTAGTTAAGAGTTTCATTAAGCTTGTTATCACGACTGGTTAAATTTTCATTAAGCTTTTTCTCAAGGTTCTGACCAGTTAGAACTTCCATAAATTCCCTCATCGAAATCCGGTGGTCTTCAGTCCCTCCCGGCATGACTGAGGTCCAACGCAGAAACAAGGCAAGATAAAACAAGATGGGGAAAAAAAATCAGAAAACAACCTCTATTTGGCTGCGCGCGTTTTAGTACAGTACCTGTAAAAATTTCCAAAGCAACCTGTGAACATACAAATTTAACTGCAGCTTTTATTTTTACAGCAAGCTGCAAAGCTACAACGTCATATATCATGACGTAAATGCGGTCAAATTAATAATTATAGATGAAGAAACCTCACACAGCAGTTTCTTTCCCTATGGAATCTACAAATTTTCAGGAAACCACTCAAATGTATAAGAAACTTAAAAGGAAGCAGGAAAAGAGTAATATTTTGGTGCTGCTTAGCTATAGTACTCTTTACCCGCTCGCTGCCGCTTACACGTCACTCGTTCACAGTCTGTTGCACTTGCGATGCGATGCCTGCCGCGGTCTTTAGCGAAATGAGTAGTTGTCGCTGCCGCTGCTACGAGCGCTAACGTTGTTTTCCTGTCAAGAGACTGGAATATCTGCCAGCAGTTTGCTGCCGAGTCATGCCAGTCGTATGTCGAATGTCTTTCCCTTCAGCCACTTCAGCTCTTGTTTCGGCTGTTCCTTCCTTCCCGTATTTTTCACAAATAATTAAACATTTTCACTGTCTAGAAATTTATCTACTTAGTCGACAAACGCAGTTTCTTACAAAGACGAATCAAAAATGTTTCAACCAGAAATTTGCCTTGTCACTGCACGGGAGGCATTTAAGTAATTCAGCCAAGTAAGTAATAAAGATGGCTTTTACTTGTATTCTTTAATTAGGTATTACACGCAATTGTAAACACTGCAAGTTCGGACACAGTCGCCACCAACAGAATGTTGGAAAAGGTTCTGAAATGTTTTTAAGTTTTCAAATAAGAAGTCAGAAGACAACACTTTTAATGTTTACTGTGACCACCACCACCTTACAATACGACCGTGAATTTTAAATCGGAACTTCTTATTTCCGAGATGCAGGTTCCTGCGTTTGTTAACATTTCCACCAGCTTGATCACGAGTTCAACCACCAACAGTTATTAACTACGCGAGATCACACACACTCTTCCTTACAATGAAGTGGCTGTCTTTTTCTGTTTGCACCGCCTACTTTCATTGTTCTGAACTATTTAATCAACCTGGCAGTCCGGCACCATGCCGAAACATTACCTCACCTATCCCGCACTCAGGGCCGGCGTTAGGGGGGAGTAAACGGGTTAAATGTACCGGGGCCCACACCGCTGAGGGGGGCCCGACCACCGGCTGTAGGGATCCTCCGTTCGACAAGTAGAGCAAAAAAAAAAAAAGTCGCCGATTTGGTGTGAGGGAGGATCCTAACCGATGAATGGGCCAAGGGCCCCCAACTGGTTACGTGACTGCTAAGAAGCTTACCCCGGGCCCCAAAATCCTAGCGCCGGCCCTGCCCGCACTAATTAATTCATACTTTGCGTTTTTGTCGGAACCGCGCATCCCACGACTTGCATTCGCGACCGCAAATCCTCGACTCCATCCCATTGGTCGAAGTTGATCATGTGACTTTCCGGGCACAGATATAATGCCTGTTGGCCACTGTATACTTACATGTTGTTTTAGATATTATTAGATTCATGGCCCAAAAAAGAGCTGTTGGTTAGTTTAGTCAGGAGACATTTGAGATATAGTCCAACCATTATAGTTTATAACCTTTCTTTTTGCATCCTGCCTTAGCAGTACATTGTCCAAGGTGCAAAGCTGTAGAAGTTTTCTACACTTCGCTAATGTTCCTAATTTCTTTTATTCTTAGTTATAATTCCTAAGCCATGATAAATAATGAAATAAGTTCAATATAAGTCAAATGTTAGTAAACATATGCTCTACCAAATGCATGAGGCGGCACACCCACCACCAAAGGTGAGGATACCCCCAGTTGTAATACCCACACCAAAGAACTACGTGTAGAAGAACGAAACTCTACAAAGGAAAATAAATGGAATACTTGTCACAAATGCTGGTAACACTGCTAGACACCACACCAAGAACAAAGAAGACCACAAGCTACTAACCAACTACTTCAAGGAGAAAAACATTCAACATTTCAGGTAATAATATCTGAAGTAATAGACCTGATGAAGACAACCGTGCAGGTTGTCGAAACTTTGTCACTTTATGACGATATCCGGCTGAACTCCTGTGAAGAATTTATTTTATCAATACACCAGGAAAGTTTTCACTCGCATATTAGTGATAAAATCCATCAGAAACACATGTTAACTAACTATGGTTATAAACAAAATACAAAAAATAACTTCCATGAGATTTTATTATTAAGATATGTTCAGTAACATGACACTCTGTGGCAGGGTAGTAAAATTTACTTAATGGGATGTATAAAGATATAACATTTCTGTACTACAGCTGGCACCAGTGATTTCATGCCATGAAACATACAAACAACAGCATCAACAATTGATACAAGCATCATAATGCTTCAGTAAATAATAAGATTAAATAAGTTATTTAATAAATGAGCATCTTGTTTAGAAATTAAACCTTTGATACATTTACAACATTTTCTTTCAAATAAACAATAAAAGTTTTGATATCACATTTATATTACAGGCTAAAGATAAAAGTTTAAAGCAGGCAGTCATAATTGTTGCAAACCTTGTTCAAAACAGTTGTCTATACTTATTATCAGGCAAGAAAATCATGAATTTAAAGCTAATATAAAACAGAATGAGTGACAGACAATTTAAATAGAATGCTACTGTGCTTCATTACTGATGAACAAAAAAATACAACAGCATTTAATTAAACCCTACTTTTAAATGATAACGTTTAAAATAAGACAATTTAGACCAGCTTCCAGGAGAAACTGAACTTCAAAACTAGGCATTACATCTGATTAACAAAGACCATGAACAAAACAATGAATAAAATTGAAATTACCAGCAACACTAAGTTAAATTATAGGTGTTACAAAAGTAAAATATTTTGAGCCTATAAAGATGCTATCCCAGGGTAATTTTTTATAATTACAGAATTTTCACTAACATGATAACACCAGATTTAGTACAGTCTAACCACTGCAGGCACAAATTTCAGGTATGGAGAAATTCATACATGGACATTGAGTGAGTAGTATTGTTCAGAGTTTAAAATTACATCCTCTCAGTGATGAAAAGTAGCAGAGCCTGGAAACTGTCCAGGATGGTGATCAACAAAAGGAGAATACTTAATCGCAGAAACCTGTCTACATAGATCCATCACACCAACTGTAGTATCTGGCAGGGGGGATCAGATGCATAAAGTGTGTTTCTGTTCGAGTGTTCACCCTGGCCGTCCTGCCTTCATTTGTGGTAAGTGCCAGGTTTATATTCCCTATCCTTCCTTATTTTCATTGACTAGTAGCAGTTTCAATCTCCTTTATCTAACTGTAATATTATTAATATATATCAATAGGTGGGTCCAATGAGTGCCAAAGGTGCAATTAATATTAAACAAGGCAAGAGAAAGAAACCAACCCTTTACATTAAAAATTCCAGTGTTCAGTCTTCATATGCCACTATTCCACCATTTTGTAGAAGTTGAATTTCCTCAAAAACTGACACCATTAATTATCTGATAACAAAGAAACAAAACCATCAGTAACTCCACCATTCCAGGTATTGAAAATCTATATTTCTCAAAGGCGCTAAGTAGTAAAATGGAATTAAATTAGGATAGGGAAATGAGCCACCACTTACCTTTAGATGATGGATGTGGGGCGTGAACACACAGAAAAGACAAAAATACAACCGATAAGGAAATTTTCGGGACGAGCCTTTGTCAACAGGAGAACATTATGGGAGGTGGGTGATTATATATATAATCTCAGATGTCACCCAAATGACAACCACTACTTTGACCTTTAATACATTTTAGAAAACAATTAACAGTTGCTGTATCTCATTTTAATGCAGTTTAGATTACTTATAACCAAAGTCAAGTAATTATGAAGCATATCAATCTCTCATCATGATTACATTCATACTTTGCCAATAGCCTTTGATACCACAAATTTCCAAAACTTTGAGATATTACTGAAATATGACTAACTCTAAAAATAAGATAAACTTTTTTGGAAATTCAAAATTAAGATTTTTCCTCCATTGTGTTTAATGCACTGTTAATAGTGATGTCCTCCAAGATGACACTCCTTAAAAACTAAACCATTAGTTTTACACCGAGTTTTATCTGTAACTACTGTCCGACAAATGACTTTTTGAAGAAAAAAAAGGGGATCACCAAGCAAACTGACAATTTGTGTTGGTATGTGTGGTTTCACTAAATAGTTGGGTTTCACCAAAATAGAATGGGTAAGAAGGTACTTTCCGAGTTATCAGCCCAAGCTGTAAGCAAGCCCACTTCCAGTTATGATGGGCTCAGGACTGCCTTTTTGAGGTTAGACGCAGATGATGAGGGGGTATAAACAAAGGAACTAAGTTCAGATGCATGGTGGGAAAAATTGTAAATTATAGAGAAATATCTGGGTCTGACGAAACAATAAAAGACATAGTAATGCCAAAAATATCACTAAGCCAATTATAAAAGTTACTTTTGAACTGTAAGAGTCAAAAGAGCGAAGTAAGAGTTTGGTAACTTGGTAAAAATATACAAACCACAAGAAGTGTATTAGAAAAAGGAAGGATTGCTAGAAAATGAGTTTTCTTCCCCAGTGGTTAAAATGTGTACAACAGATATTAAGGAGCATTTGGCGGAGGGTGTTAACAAAGCCTATTACTGTTCACTGGTGTTCTTAGGTTTGAGCCAGAACATACTTGAGGTACATTTCTGGGGGCGATAAAAAGCTAGGGTATTTGCTGTTTTATGTAGAAGAATGAATGATAAAGATGAGGATCTTGGAAAGAAACTACATATATATTCAGAGTTCAGAGGTGATTATTGTTGGGGATTTAATTTACCGGGTGTTAACAGGTATAGAAATAAGAGTAATAACACAAACTGAATTTCCAAACACCTTTGTAAAGAAAGGAGAGTTCACATAAGTGGTAGAGCAGAGCACAATAGGAACATGTTGGCCATCTTCCTAATAAAGACTGATGCTAAACTTGTGGGATCTCAATTAGCTGAATGAATAATTGATCATGGAGTAGTTCTAATTCATATTGAGGGTTCAGTATATCAGTGACCAAAATTGAAAGTGGTTATAGGTACAGTTATAAATACCACCTATTTCAGAACTGAAGAGATATCTCAGGGGAAGTTTCAATATATGAAAAAAGGCACAAGTACACTGGAGTTGAGGTGGAAACAGTTGGAGATAATGGGAATGGGGGAGAAAATTATTCCAATACATAAAAATAAGGACACTATATATTATAATGGGGAAGTTATGGGACTTTTAGGCTGTACAAAGAACACAAGAGTTAAGAGAGAGTAAGCCAATAGAGACCACTTGTAACAACTTAATGAATTAGTAGCAGCAAAAAGAGAAGTTAAGGATGGGTCCGTAAAGAATATTATGGATTCAGGGAAGCCACTGAATGATGTTTCTAGAAATTCGTATGGTTCTGTTAGGAAACAGAGGAAAATGAGAGGCATTCAGACAATTATAGATAAAGATGGATAAGTCACCAAGTACACATAAGAATGAAGTTTTTCAAAGTGTTGAGGAATTAATATAATGTTCTCAAGTGAGGTGAACAAAGTGTTTATTCATGATATTACCGTGATTGAATTCTCTGTCAGCATCTTCTGGTTAGGTGATATCATGTGTAAACACCTACTTCACTCAGCTAGTCATCCAAGATATTATATTAAGTTACTCAATATTTTTAAAAGGCAAAGAGCTAAAAAAAAGTATAAAAGGCCAATGTAGGTAATAACTACTTTGTGTCTTACCATGAAGCATTAGTTTGAGTTTGGATCTTGATGCTTATCAGTCGACTGGAAAATTGTGTAGGTAACACTAGCACGTAAGTCAGAGGTGACAAATAGGGTTCAAAATTACAGCCCCGATCAATTTAGCTGAACCATATCAAAAATGTCGGTGAGGAAAGATACAGGTTTACAAATCAACAATATGGTTTTAGGCATGGATATTCATGTGAATCTCAGTTGGTGAGCTATATGCAAGATACTACAGATGAAATTGGCAAATGAGACCAAACTGACAGTGCAGCACCAAATCATTCTAAAGTATTTGACACATAGAGCCATGGTGTGAACCATTCGGGTGAATTAAAAACTGACTTACTGCAAAGAGATATTGGTGGAAGAATTAAATGTAATGCATGGAAGAAAGAAATAGCCATGGTGGCACTTAATTCCAGGCATAAGGGCATGGGAAAATTTTCTTTTGTAGGTAAGAGTATCAGCGATTGGAAAATATTGCCAAGTGAAGTGATGAATAATTTATCAAAAATACTGAAATAATTTATAATTTAATAGTGCAAATGTAGGTGGGTGCAAGAAAAACAAAAACAAAATGGGCATGTGGGGAAATTGCACCCCCCCCCAAATTGTAATTAAATTAGATTACAGAAAAGCACATAAAGATCTAACACTATGCTAGAAACTACTACATAGAATGAGTGAAACAATAGGTAGCGAAAAGATTTGACGCATGTTGGAGGGAAGGTAGCATCAAATGGTGAAAGACTTTAAAAACACAACTTTTGTAGAAATACAAGATATGAGTGTTAAGTGTGAAACACATTTAATATCTGATAAAGAGAGATATCTTCATGTCCTCTTTTCAAGTTATGATCTGAAGGGAGAATGCAAAAAACCACCGCTTACCAAAGAAGGGGATTCCAGCGGCGTTGGTACACGAAAAAAACACGAACACACAAAGAATAAATTTTTCAAGCATGGCTCTTCCTCAGTAGAAGTGCCGGCAGCACTTGCGTGCAGCCATCTCACTTCTACTGAGGAAGAGCCATGCTCGAAAATTTATTCTTTGTGTGTTCGTGTACCAACGCCGCTGGAATCCCCTTCTTTGGTAAGCGGTGGTTTTTTATCCTATCCAATGTTCAATATATCCGCTTTTAGCGCCTTTGTTTCCTAACAATCTATATATATATATATATATATATTTTACCACTGCTTTCAAACACTACCACATTTTAACAATACATCATGTTTTTCTGAGTTAAAAGAAATGTATCTTCCTGTACAATAACATTGTAGTGACAAATGATGGCCTTTTAAGGTTTGCTTCTCTAGAATAAAATTATAAACTAACAGGGTTTAATGAAAAATAATGTACACTATTAGATTTGTTCAGCAAAAGAAAATCAACAACACAACTTAATGCAATAGCCTAAATGAAAAAGACTGAGTTAGAATGTAAGTATAAGTAACATATGCAGCAATCAAGGATGGAAATAAGGAAAAACAAGGCAACTATACAGAAAATACACAGTCCAGTCACATTAATGTGACCACCTCTCAAAAACCAGAATAACAACCTTTGGCAGAACGGATCGCTGCGAGGCGTGCAGGAACAGAGTCAATTAGGTTTCTGAAGGTGTTCACTGGGATGTTGAGCCATGCCGACTCCAGTGCCATGGCCAGCTGCGCTAGATTGCGCGGTTGAGGATCCATGGCGCGAACAACCCGATCGAGGTGGTCCCACAGATTCTCGATTGGGTTTAAATCCGGTGAGTTTGCTGGCCAGGGGAGTAAGGTAAACTCATCCTGGTGCTCTTTAAACCACTTACATACACTGCGAGCTGCATGACACCTCGCATTGTCCTGCTGGTAGATGCCATCATTCTGAGGAAAAATTATTCTCATGTAGGGGTGGATATGGTCCGCAAGGACAGATATGTACTTGTGCTGATCCATCGTGCCTTCCACAATGATGAGTTCACCCAGTGAATGCCAGGAAAACATTCCCCAGACCATAATGCTCTCTCCTCCACCCTGGGTGTTTGCCTTCAGACGTTTCACACCGTATGTGCCAACGTCCATCTGTCCGATGGAGCATAAAACGTGATTCATCAGTAAAAGCCACCTGTCGCCATTCTTTGGACGTCCAGTTGCTGTACTGGCGTGCAAATTCCAGCCTTCGTCGCCGATGAACAACAGTTAGCGTAGGTGCATTAACTAGGCGTCTGCTGTGGAGGTCCATGCACAGCAACGTTCGCTGAACCGTTGTTGAGGATACACTCTTGGCGGTCAGTTGCTCAACAGTTGAAGGTCTATTTACCGGAACGCATCTCCGTAGCCTTCGTTCGGCTCTGTCATCTATCGCCCGTGGTGCACCACATATTCCACGCCGCTGATTTTGAATAGTGCCATTTTGCCATGCAAGGTATACTTTTACCACGGCGACACGTGAACAGTTCACAAAATTAGCCGTTTCCGAAATGATTCCACACTTGGTCCTAAAGCCAATAATCATGTCCTTTTGGACGTCGGATAAATCGCTACGTTTCTGCATTACGCCAACGACTGAAATGCTTTCCGATGCCCTAGGACATCCTTTATATACACTCCACTGTATTGTGCTGCCACCTGCCTTCTGTGATTGGTTATCTCACGTTGACGTCGAAAGAAGGTGGTGGTCACATTAATGTGACTGGACTGTGTATATACATATAAGGAATAGATGGAGGTTGCCAATGAGATTACACAGTTCATAAACCAATTACTATTAGCTAAAGATGATTATTATTCTATGATTTAGTCAGATTTAATAAGCTCACATTTTCTTGTTCATGCAACAAATTAATGACTCCTCACATCAGATGCATATCATTTGGCTCCCCACAAAGTCATCTCAATTAAAAAGCACAAAATGAATTTTTTACATTGTCGATACCAATTTTGTGCATTTTTGTAGGTCATTTCCAATGTAGTATCTGGTAGTCTTCTCCCCCGCCCCCGCCCCCCCCCCCTCAGTCAACTGAAATTTTGTCAGTACCGTCAAGCATTTTTTTAAAAACCATACTTTTGCAAAACATTCTACAAGGGTGATTTCAAAAATTGATTGCTAAATCCAATTGGGATTCCTTCCCCTTGTAAGACATCACAATTCAGATTTTAAGAAAACTGGCGGGGGAAAGAATGGATAAATGTCTCATTCTTAAATTATCTGTGAAAAAAGGCATTGAATTGATTTATATTTACAAGCAACATCAACAAAGGATTGTCACAAAATTTTTAATGTTGTAAAATATTTCAGTGATTGAAATGCTTTTTTGTTGTATCTCTTAGACATAAGTGGCTTGCAGCCAACTGATGATGTTCCTATCAGTGCTACCAAAATTTTTACAATAGACAGATAATTTTTCACCAACTTAAGGAAACGAATATATTTCGATGTGGATTGTTAATGCTAACATAAATAAATTCCTAAATTTGCAGATGCACAGAGTTGTTTCATAAAAGAAGAATTTATACCTACATCATTTTATAAATCAAAAGTAGTGCAAGCATACCAGTACAGCTTTTTTTTAAGATTGGTGGATTTCTTTATTTTTGTTTTTATAATATTTAGGCAAGTACTGTAACACTACTGTAACAATTTTTGGAAATCTTAAATTCTTCCCACCACAAGTTTTAATTTGACAGAAAGTAACATTTAATATTTTAACCTAAAATTTTATTGCTTCTCATATCTCACTCTAGTCCTAAGATTCATTGGTTCAGTTTGTTGTTCCTCTTACAAATGCACGAATTACTTTATTAGATAAGTAAAAAGTATCCTCCTTACGCTAGACACCTCCACAAGGTAATCTGGAATACATGTGCCTTTGAAAAATGTGGAGGAGCAATAGCATCTAGATTGGTACAATTTAATATATTATCTCTCAGGAAGTATTTGAGATCAAACCAGCTATTTGGTACTACTATCCAAGATTCAGTTCAACATGACCAGTCATTTTCAAGATTCTGTTTAGACATGCAATCATATGTATACACAGGAAAACACTTAACTAAAAAATTAATAAAATCATGATGCAGTAATAGCATGCATTTTAAACTAATCAGAGCCCTTGAAAAGAAAACTATAATCAAAAACCATGTTGCATTATAAGTTATGGTATAACACTTCAACAAGCCTTCAAGCCCACAATACATTTGACTCACGCATGTGACATGAAATTCACAGATATAGAGTACAAGGCCCACCGCTAGCTGATTGAACGCCTGCATGTAATACCGATTATACCACCCTCAGTCTAAGGAATTTTCCAAATTGGGTCAAGAAACTATGAGATTGCCGTCCCTTCAAATATTAATTGTTGCCACACCGAGTGTCACCGGCTACCTGGAGCAGCAGTTGAGCTAAAAAAAAAAAAAAAAAAAAGAAGAAGTTGCCTGCTACATAATTAGCTACAAATTTCATCGCGGCGACAATGGAGTGGCAACTATCAACCACTTGATTTACTGCCCCCCCTCAACATGCCGCCTTGCACGCCCGCTAACAGTGGCCGTGAGAGTGTTCCAAGCAAATGACCCTGTTACATTTGGTTAAGTTAAATCCTGTTTAAAAAAAAGTTGTAGAATGTTACTATATATGATAATGAATACCATTAAAAAAGTTAACACATTTAAAACAAAGATCCAAACACCACACATTACAAGAATTTAATTTCAGTTTCAGATATACATGCAAAGAAACAATTTCATAACAATTTTACAATCCTATTAAAACATGCTACATAATATAACACAGCAACCCAGAAGCTCCAGGGTTTTATATATATATATAATAGAAAGAGAAAAAAATCAGAGAAGTTAGTAAAATTCAGAACAAAAACATTAAGTCAGAAGGGATTAACATAATTTTTTCAATGACAACATAAAAAATAGTCAGAGAAGGATACAGAAAGTAAACTCATCACTCACACAGATAAAGGTAGGAAGGCCACAGACGTCATGAAAAAAATATTAATATTTAACTGGTTTTTAAAATGAAATTGTGCCGATACCACTACTTGATCAACTATGGAAAACTTCTCTCCTATAGCTACAGCTACATATTTTTACCTGCTTCAGTAACATTTTGAGAAATAACCATTGTTATTCAAATTAATCTAAGACTCAACCAATCAAGAAGATGATTTCAAAGTGTGCCATTTAAATAATTTTTATGCATCCCAAATTATGTATCTGATTTTGCCCGATTTCTAAATAAATGTGCCGACAATTTGTTTTCTATTCTTTTACAGGACAAAACAAAATAAGCCTTTTTTCTTTGATGAATGTTTCTAACTACACCATGTATTTTATAAACTTGAATGATATCCTGAAGGTTAATGAACTGTCACATGAAAGCATTTATCAAAAATATTGGGAAGATAATTTTCCCAGTTGAAACTTTTAACTGAATATTCTCTTAACTAATGTCACTATTAAAAATGATTTCAAAGAATGTTTTATTAATGAAAACTCAATTGCCACTTTTAAACACAAATAAGAAAAAAATTCTCATAAAAATTGGCACCTTTATTTCCAATTTAGCAGTACCAATTCATCTCACAGTGACATCAGTTTTTTGGTCAAATATAGATTGTAGTGAACAATTTATTAACTGTAACCCATACTAAATCAGTCTCGTGGGTTACAAAATACGGAGGAGTTAATTTGAGAGATTTCAATATTTTCTAAAGTTTAAAGATCCATCCAATCTCTCTAACAACGCAGGTTGCATTTTATATTGAATTTCCTCATGTGATACTTAAAAATCAGAAGAAGAACTACCTCATCAATAAATGACATCTATACATCAGCAACGACGTAGTGCTAAGAAAAGCTGTGCAGCAATATCAATATAGAAAGGAAAGAAAGTAGACCCATTGCTCATGACAAAAGCAGGATGGTTGCAATGGAAAAAAAAATGGGTTATGCCTTTACTAAAATGGCTGTGCTTGTAAAGACACTGTGTTCAACACAGCAACTCATTTGATTTACAAATGCCAATGGAGGTGTAACTGCACAAACAGTAATTAAGTATTATCTTTTCATGAAAAATCTTAACATTTTATCCATCATATTCTTTATTTCTGGATATCATATTTGCTGGATAATAACTCATCAGTTCACCAAGTATCTTTGTTTATTTTGCAATCAACACAAATACATTAAAGCGCTTTGAGAAATAAAACGCCAGAGAATCATACATTATGGTTACTATGAATCCAATTCCCTACATCAGCTAACAAAACAATTTGGCATTAAATTTGTTACTGAATGCAGTTATTTTGAGATAAATAAATAATATAATTTGGTCATCAATCTTCTTAACAGATTAAAGGTTATGTATCCAAACTTTTTAACTGCTTAACATCTCGTAACAGCAAGGTCTTTAGAGACGGGAAAGGAGGGGGGGGGGGCAAGGAATGGGAAGGAATTCGGCCATCCCCTTTTGAAGGAAGCATCCCAGCATTTGCCTGGAGTGAGTTGGATAACCATGGAAAACCCAAATCTGGATGCCCGGACAGGCATTCGAACTGTCGTCCTCCCGAATGCGAGGCCAGAACGCTAACCATTACACCACCACGCTCAGTGTGTATCCAAACTATTCCTTCTATTGGCCCAAAAGATAATTATCCAGCATCACTACCATAACTGTGGTGCCGCCATATAATTACTGATACTTATGCAAGTCGGCGAGAAAAATCAAAAGTGAAGAATAAAATATCTGATATCTTTCTTAGTTCTTGAGATAATAGCTGTCAGTTATAGGTATAAACCCTTGTGTCTTTGGCAACATTTTTCTTCTGGTCTAGGCCACATTTCAAGCTAACCATAAATGCTACTAATAAGACAAAACACACATTGAAATTAAGTCCTCTCGGGTGTACAGCCAGCTGGTGGTGTGTAAACACGACATTTTGACAGTTGGCTCTGCTGTCTTTATCAGGTATCTTGTAGCTGTTGCAAGCCGACTGCTGTCACTGCCTCGGCCACAAACAACCTCCTCACACTACACTCACACAAAACACCCAATGTACACGTCCAGTGTGTTGTTTATTGTGGCTTCGGCAAAATGTGTTTTTTGGTACAGGCCACATGTCAGCTTAGAGGCCTCAATTTTGAGAAAAAATATCTTCATAACTAAGGAAGATATGGAAAAATTTAATCTTTCAGTTTGACATGTTGAGTTACTTTTCTTCTTGTCTAGGTGGCATTTCAACTTTACCATCTCATTTAGGGAACAATATATTTTGAGAACCAAGTGAGATATCAAAAAACTTTACTCCTCACTTTCAATTTGTCTTGTCGGATACATAAGAATCCATCAAAAGTTGTGCAACCACGGTTATCACAGATTACCCAATTATCCTCAGAAAAATGAAGTTATTCTGGCCTAAAACAAACAGCCACGTAACAAAGCAGTGTAACATTTCAACACAGATGTCATAAAATAGAAATAATTATTTGGTAGAGTAAAAAATTAACCTGTTGATAATCAGTCTTTTTAAACTAAGAAGGATGATAACAATACTACTTTATATAAATCCACAGTATGAAAGAAAGGAAAGATAAAAGATTCATAATATTTGCTCCAACATTATTATTTTGCAGACCTAAAAGTAAGCATCATAATTAAATAATGTTTTATGATTTTGAATCATTTTTAATACAAAATACATCGATAAAAACATTATCTTTAATTTAATTACCTGTTATGATTTCACAACCTTGTAAATAAATAGTATGAAGATTCAATAAATAACTATACAAATGATACCTCTTCATTTTTTTCCAAACTTCAATTTTTGGAAGTTATATGTAGAAACAATCATCGCATGTTTAGTAAATCTTGGAAATTTCATGGCCACAACACCACATAGCAAATGAATATTTGAGAGATTCTTCCCCTAAAGCTAACTTCAGTAAAGCTCTATCAATTATCTTTCAAAAATTTAAGAACTTTAACAATAACAGTAAATTCTAATGAAATCACAAGTGAAGATATTTCACAGAACTTGTTTAACCTTTATAACAGAGTTGGTTATTAATGAGAGTAGAAACCAAAAAATTAATGACAGTATTAAACTTAACAAAAACAAGCAGTATTAATAATAAAACCAACAGAGAGATATGCTAACAAGTTTCTACAGACAACTAATATAAAATTAAAATTCATATCTGGTCAATGAGATTACAAGAGAAGCAACAAAATATATCAATTATGTGCAGTATTATCTCCGACAACCCTCACATTAAATGTCATATATAACAAAATATAAATTATATTGCTATCATAAATAGTAACACAAGTCAATTACAATCTTGATATAGATGTAATTCGTTGTTCTGCTTCTATGAAAATTGACTTACTTATTTGTACAATTATAGTAATTTTATTTGCTGGACTGCCAACTGAATGGCTGTCCAGCAAAGAAGTATTAACATTTTCTTATAATACCCGTCAAACATTAACACATATTCCTAACAATAAAACAGTCATATACAAAAGCCATCCTACTATCTTTAATTTCAATATTATAAGTAAAAGTAATTATAAAATAATAATATCACAGAGCAGAACTAGTAAATAATTAATTCCATAAAAATATTGACAAAATTTAAACAGGAAACAATATGTCCTGTAGAAACTGAAACTTCTTAGCAACAATCAGCTATTTTCAATTTATTATTATTACAATGGTTTTAAAAAACTTTATTAGGGTTATGAGATATAAAATAACTGAATCCAGTACCTGGTATCTTCAAAACTGGACAGTTAGAGCTTTGTTTTAAAAAAAAGTCATCAAAATTTTTTGCATCACATGCTTTTCATTCATTCTTCCACATACTTATCAAAGAAGCTTCACTAACTGCTTCAGATGAAGCGCACACGTGCAGCATTCGTAAGTCAAAACAATCTGTATAGAATCTAACATTGCTTAATATTCAACAATTCGATATAAAAGCCCTTGCTGCACTATTTAGAGGGGGTACCCAGAATGAATGTCACTGCACAAATGTAAAATAAAATTTTATATTTTTCTTAGAAATAATATTAACAATGTTTATGCAAAATGGATTGCCTTAACATTTCACTATACCAGTCTTTTCTTGTTCAAACTAAGGCTTGAAAATTATTGGGATATTTAATATCAATATCTTCTTTTGTAGAAATGCAGATTTTTTATTTCAAAAACTGCTAATTACAAAACATAGAACATGCACTGAATTTGACCATAAACTGCTCCCCGTGCACAGCATAGTCACTCTGTTCTCAAAAAACAGATCTAAATCATTCATTCATTTCTATGATACTGCAATTCTGCAACAAATAAGACAAAGTATAAAACTATGTACTACCTTCAAAACTCATTACAGATAACAGAATTTTTATAAAATTTTAATAATGTAACATTTTGTAATAGACTAATAATTTGCTATCTTGACATTCTCACAAATAAGATGTAAGGTTCCAGGCTATACTCCGTGTACAGTAGGCCTAGTTCTCCTTAACTAACAACTTGACCCTCATAATAGATTTCTTCAAAATTAAAAACAAAGTTACAACAGTTCAAAAATTTGAGACCATGAATACACCTTTGAAAATTAAATCAACTGCTACTTAACATGGTCACCACTCTCAACGATTTAACCTTCTCAGAGAAAAGGATTCAGTTTAAACTATGGAAATAAACTAATTTTTAAAGTTTCACCATTAATATATTCCGATATCAAAATCCACAAAATAGTTCACAAATACATTTGATTTGTCAATCGGATATTCATTTCAAAAGATTGCAAGTTGTGAAACGTAAGAGACAGACAGCCCTAAAACCCCTGAAAAACTTTACATTACATAGTCATTGTCCCAACTGGGCAGAACTATTTCAAAAAATTCCATAATGGCTGCCACACCAAAACATGTGGTTGGACTTCACACGAGGACCAACTGCAATTTCTTGCTCCCGAGAACCACAGGTCCAACCCTTACGACTTTCCAGCAGTAACTGACAAAATGAGGCTCAGGAAGCCCTATATGACAAACAAATCTTCCAAGTCACATGGCACCCAGAATATAGTGCATCTAGGATAAGTATTGTAGGGTTTCCAAATTTTAATATTATTTAGAGACAGATTTAATAAACAACTTTCTCCCCTTTGACGTTTCTCGTAAACTTAACGGTTTAGCTGTAATTAATTTTCTTCCGTTTGCTGCGTAAAAGCTATGACATCACTGGTCTACAAGTGTATCAGTACGTAGAAAAAGTGCCCATTTAGGCTTAATTTTGAAAATTCAAATTAAAAAAGGTTTACCATCAATTTCTCTGAAAGTAAGGCCTATCTCAAAAAATGGTTTACGTCATAATATTTCCCAGTTTCTAACACATCATTTGAAAGTAATTGGTTTGGCCGTGATAATTTATATAAGCCAGAAACGTGCAAAATGAGATGCAATAATTTTTAGAAATTCCTTTTATATTTTTTTTTTTTTTACTGCACAGAACTATTCAAAAAGTTTAACACAATGTTCAGTAACAATTTAAGTTGTAATAACTGTCGTTTAATATAAGAAACTGCTTTAAATAAGCTGTAATTAATGTTTGAAAGTGCCGGTTTGTGTAACTGTTTTCTTATTTTTAAACTGCCTGAAACTATAGATCATGTGTTATTTACTGAAAAAATGAGTGTCTCCTGGTCAAAGTGTTGTGAAATAGTGATGTTATCTCAAAACAAAAATAAAGTGTTTACAAGTTGGATTCTTTAGGATTACTATGATTAAGGTGAGTTTGAAGGCTACTTTTTATCATTGAAAGTTTGTTTAAAGCTGTTGTTACATGTTGAGTCAGTTTTTAGATTTTAAATCATCCTGTATTCAGATATAAGCTGCAGTATTGGCTTCTGTACGATTCCCATCCCCACATCTTGTAGCAACGAGGTTTGGAATTTAACAAATTCTGAGGTGCTTACATAGAATATAATTTTTAATAAATCTTCAATCAAAGAAATGTCATTTCATATATAACTATCATTTTTAAAATTTATGTATTAGACAGTTATTTAAAAAGAAGAAAAAAGTTGCAATAAATAGTTTTGTAAATTCATGGACTCTTAGAAAAAATATTTTTATCCAGACCCACACAAAATGAAGTGTTAAGGGGGACCAGTCTCCATTTGCATTAACGGAAACACGATTCTTATTTTACTATTTATTTATTATTCTGGTTACAAAGGTTTCTGCTGATGGAGGAACACTGGGATGCGGAACTCATGGTTGATACACTACACGAGGGTCACCTTCCAAGTTTTTTATGAACGACCATTAAATGGCACTACTGAGATGTGACATTTATATTGTTGTAAAATTTGGCTCCATTAATGTTAAAATGGTAGTAGCTCAAAAATTGGTCAAGTAGTTTGTTTACAGTGAGGGTTAAAGAAAAAGTGTTGTGAAAAACTGAAATTTCACGTGAAGGTTTTTGCTGGACGATTTTATCAATTTTAGTAGAGGCCTATTATTCAATAACAATGCCTCAAATAATTTTATTCAACTTTTGGTAATCAAGCACCATCAGAATAGACTGTTTACAATTGGATGTGCTTCCGTCAGTGATGAATTTCAAGAAGGTCGACCAAAATTGCCTATTGTTCCAAAAAACATAGATGCTGTGGGCAACATGATTGAAGAGTGACCGGCATTTGATTTACTGTTAGATAGAGGTATCCTTAGGAATATTGAAGACTGCAGTACTTTTGATTTTGTATAAACATTTAGCTGTGAAAAAGATCTATTCCCAATGGATGCCACATAATTTGACCAAAGCTTAAAAACAGACTATTGTAAAAGAAATGTTTAAAAAAATTTTACCGAGGAAATGTAAAATCAATTTATAACATTGCATCAGGAGGCAAAAACTTGGCTACATCCATACAAGCTAGAACCTAAACAACAGTCAACTGTTTTGGTATTCCAAGATGAACCAAATCCAGCCAAAGTGGTTTGTCTGCAAATCACTTCCAAGAAAACAGTCACCTGTTTATTTGGTTACACTGGATATATCGCAACCATTGCTTTAGAGGATTAAAGAACAGTTAATGCTGAATTGTACACAATTTGTTTTGCCAGAAGTCATCAATGCAATAAGGAAAAATAACCCAAAACACCGCTTCATTCTTCATCATGACAATGCCAACACTCTCACAGCATGCAAACAATTGATTATTTGAAGGATAAAAACATCGAATTAATACCTCGTAGCCCATATTCATCTGATTTATCACTTAATGACTTTTTTTTGTTCGCAAATGTCAAACTAAAAACGCTTGTACAGTGATTTTCATCACCTCAAGAAGCTGTTGAATCCTTCCAAAATCATGTTACCAAAATCAGAGTTTGAGGCCGAGGGGAAGGGAGGAGGGAATAAAAAATGTTTCAAAAATTGATTTGAATGAATGCAAAATTTCATATATCTTAAAGGAAAATATTTTGAGAAACAATAAATTTGTATAAAAAATTATCTTGCTTTCAATATTTTTGTAAAAACTTAAAAAGGCGACCCTCATATATACAAGATGAATAATAATTGTAATGATAAAGTGTTACAGGTTACAAATAAATAAAATAAACAATTTTTACAACTGAATTTTTCAAAAGCATATTAATTCTTTTGTACGAATTCTTGTTGGGGTAGCAGCAGTTGCCAATAAGTCTATTTTTGTTTTTTTGTTGTTTTTCTTAATATATGTTTATTTTTTTAATATGTTTATTATCTACAAAGTGATTTACAATTTTAATATATTTATTAAACAGACATGTCCCAGAATAATCAATTTCTCTTTGTATCAATGGCATGTGCATTTGGTACAAGTTATTTTTGTCTGTTATTTGTAATGAGATTGTGTACCAGTGTATTCGAAGCAAGTTAAAATGTTTTATGACAAAGCACATGAGAGAACATACATACTGAAACGTAACTGGAAGAATATTGAGCTCTTTAAAGAGTTCTTTGTAAGAAATTCTTGCTTTTATGCAACACCAGTGGCGTATCAATAAAGTGGCAGGACGGGCAAAATTCCACGGGCCTCCAGTCAGGGGGCCATGATCCAGGGCCAAGGGTGCCCGCCCCTTCAAACAGACTTATCCCATTGTCGCGCTGCTTAGAGCTCGCCCTTCCTGGCACAACACAGTATCCTAATTGCTCTTTTCTTCACTATAAAAACTATTTTTTACTTCAGCCATATAACATGACTGGATGAAAATAAGAATAGTATACCTGTTTTATTAATTCCAGATCTGCTATTACAGAAATTCTTTTTGCAAAGGTGATACTGCTTAACTTCTTCAGTAATATTGTGTTATTTTTATTATTTACATATAAATCTTATTGCACATTTATGTTTTAAACTTAATGTAATTTTAATTAGTTTGCCTTAAACCAGTTTGCTACTTCACTGAGCAGTTCATTTGCATTTAATTCCACTTTACTGCTTGGTGTTGGATAAGTTTCCAGGAAGATCATTTATGTATAATAAAAACAGAAGGGGACCTAGGACAGAGCCTCGTGATATGCCATGTTGTATATTCTGATGAAGCTGCTATGCTGATTTTAAGATCAGAAAGCTAGACTGCTTGCATTTGGCTTTCCATGTATGATTTAAATCATTACCTGCTGTTCTACATATACCACAGTATTCCTATTTTTTCAAATTAATTGATCAGTTCATGATCAAATACTCTCATAAGAACACTAAAAATTCCTACGTGACATTTTATTATTAGGGCCCTAAAATATGTTTTTCAAAGATTAAGCTATTTTTGAGGATGTGTTTTTGGAATCCAACCTGTGTAGTAGTAGGAATATTAAAGTGTGAAACATGTTTCCATTACTTAATTACAAGACTTTTATAAAAAAAAAAAAAAAAAAAAAAAATGAGAATTATGGAAATTAAGAAATTTTATGGTAGTTATTTATACATAAAGCACTTAGACCAGGGGTGACCAACCCGCGGCCCGCCTCGAATATTTTTCCGAACTGTGAAATTGATCACACTTTTACAAAAAACATTTGTTTTATAATGGCCAAAAAAGTGAAAACCAAAGTATTAAAAAATACATTATTTTTGTTTCCATACTTTCAAAATTTATTTCATTTATTTATATTTATTAATTTTTAAATATTATTTTTAGTGTTATACATTTCTTTAAAATGTGCATTTAGTATTGTATTATCTATGTTTAGATGTAAGAATAATAGTAAACACAATAATAATAAATCATTATGTTTCAATTTTTTACTCCACAAAATGTCTATAGTGGCTCTAAATCTAATATGGGGATATATAATTTTATGTGCGGTCCGCGGATTTAAGATGTATTTCCAAATTAGTCTGCAAGATCATTTGGGTTGGCCACCTCCGATTTAGATAATTAGCAAACAGCATGGTAAAGAAGTTACCAAGGATTTGAAAAAGGTGCAAATGTTAAGCAATTGTTTTAGAGCTACTACAGACAGTAATCAAAACATCAGAAAAGAAGCCTTACCATGTAAGTAGGAATGTGCAGAGCATGAATTTAATGATTTCAATGATATTAAACATGTAGCTTAAAAAATTAAAAGGGGCTAGTTTTTTTAATACCTCAAATGATTTAAAAATAGTAGGTGATGACATTATATGCATCTAAAACATACTCCAGGTTGTGTCTGGAGACTTGCTGCTTACTAGAGGACTTTCCATGGTTCGGTTTTCACATTAAACTGCAGGTCCAGTCACAATGGAGGTGAAATGCATGGCAAATCAAAACTGTCACCAGGTCGCAAGGCACATGAATTTACTTTTACTAGAGGACTAGAAGTGTACAATAGTAATACCAGTTCAAAACGAGAGGAGATACGTAGGTATGAGAACTATGGACTGAATAGATTGTTATCGCGGTTTGGCTAACAGCTGGAGAGCTTAATATTCAACTATACTGGAGAATATATACAGATTTATGTAGGGTGGGGGGGGGAGGGGGAGGAATTCAGGCAACATGGTTTTAAGTTAGGTTTTCGTAAGAGTGTCAGCAGGCTGTGTTCGGGCCCTTGCTCAATGGTTGGAATCATATTGGAACCACATTATGGGTTTCAAACACAGAAGTTGAGAAGGATCAAATTAGTACTTAAGGATTTATCTGTGGAAATTATTATAGAACATATTCAGAAACTGATACACTAAAAGAGGTGGGTTCGGACTCAATGTAAAATGGGATGAACATTGGCGCAATTAAATTAAATCTAAGTATCATTAACAACAAATGCCATAACTGCGCGAGCGCACTTGCTCCAATGGCAATACAGAATGAAGGATTAGGTGTAGTATATGAAAGGGATGAGAACCATGACCATAAATTGACATAGGCATAAGAGAATGAAGGGGCACAAATTAAATTCAGTTATGGAGGAAGATTATAAATAATCTAACACAAACAGTAAATTAATTCACAATAGCAATCCCATAAAACTATTCTGCTTCTTTGTGGATTTTCTGAAGGAATTATAAGAAGCACTAAGCAGTTTTTTTAAATCTATCAATGAACCTAAAAAAGTATGGTTATATTTGACTCAATGAAACTGAACCTTCCTAAAAAAAAATCCCAGACTAGAATGAATATGAGACAGTTTATTTACTGAAGATAGTACAAAACAAAAATAAGATTGTAGACTTAAAAGAAATTTTACTAATATGACAAGGCTCAAAATTCATAACCTTGTTACTTGTGAACACCAGTCTGAAACTTCATTTTCGCAACATTCACTACCTCCCCCACCCCTATTTTTTTATTGTCGGGGACATGACAAAAACACAAAAAAAGATAGTTTGATAAAAAGAAATACCTGAAAAAGTAGAATCCTGCAGTCAGTTACACCCTAAAAAAACCAAACCTCAGCTAGGCTCTACATGTAAGGCCAGCACTTCTGAAAAGCGTAGTTTTCCAACTGTCATACGGATGGATTCTATGGATCGGAATAATTTATCTGCTGCCAAATCATCTGGTAATTTTGTCAAGAACTGTGCCCCATGCAGAAAGTCCAGCTGCATAAGCGTTTCCTGGTGCAAGTGTAGAACACCTGCAAAAATGTGATATGACAAACTCAAAATTCAATAAAAAATTTCAAGGAAAGAAATGATTTAATGCAACTAAAATTTAAATGAAATTGTAGTCAAAATAGATGAAAATATCCAGTACAAGGCTAGAATGAAACAATTTCTTTAACTTACTTCAAGTTGATATACCTTCAGTATACAAGAATACAAAAAATAAACCCATCAGTTATAAAAGTTGGGGGTAGGAAGACTGTTAAACCATTGGCTTCTATAAATAGGAATTTTCTTGGATCAGTCCAGATAAAGCAAAATAAATCTAAATAGGAAGGTCTCCTTGGCATTTTTCACCTCTAATACTATTAATGTTTTTTGTTTTCTTTTTTTTTTTAACAAAACATTGTAAAGTGTGTTCATGTTTTCATACCGCTTAATAGGATAGGGAAAATAAACAGTTACCCGTCACTTACCACAGATGAAGGCAGGAGGGCGAGACACGTAAAAACACAAAAACAGAAACACATGTGGCGGGCTCGGATGTGACCACATCTTTCCCCCTGCCATATGTCTCGCCTCCTACATGAGAAAGACTAAAGTCGAAATATTGTGTAATTCTTTTGTTTTTGTGTTTTTACGTGTCTCGCCCTCCTGCCTTCATCTGTGGTAAGTGACAGGTAACTGTTTATTTTCCCTATCCTATCTTTTTTTTAAATATATATATATATATATATATATATATATATATATATATATTTACTTGAATATTAAAAGTAAATACCGCTTAATAGACGCAGTTATGTCAGGAAGGTAACCTGCAGTTGTATCGTCAGGTAAAAATTCCAACAAAAAAGACAACGCTTTCCGGAACTGTTGCAAGATTTCTACAAGTGATGTCACTTCTAAAATAAATTCCATTATTCGTCGCCGTGCACCTGTAATTTTTGCACGATATTCTCTCTCTGGTAAGTTTAAAAATTAAAAGTTTTCATGTATGGTAGCAATTTGTATCAAACGCTTGTATGACACTTAGCAACTATTATGAATTCTTCGAATAAAATCACAGCAAACAAAAACGGAAAAAATGCACGCAAAAAATATTATCCCAACCAAGGTTCGAACGTAGGATGTTCTGAATTCCATTACCACTCTTCAATCACACAGCTATCAATACACTACTTCTTAATTGCTTCTCTTTATGTTAATAGCAAACACTTCACAGTTTCTTCGTGTAAGATGAAGTGAAACGAGGTAGGTAAATGAATAAACAAACAAATTCAGTTTTACTGACAAAAAATATCATTTATCTATAAGCCTTAATCTGCAATTAAGAAAAATGGCCCACAACATCCAGTTGTTCCGAGCGTGGTGAGTGAGCGGTTAGCTCTGGACTCACATCCAGGAGGACGCCGCACAGTGTGACATTTTCTAAATCTAGGGAGACAAAAGTCAGTTTTGATAGTAGTCTACGCAGGCAAAATAGTCATTTATATTCAAAGCAGATAAACCATATTACTCGGAACAAAGGTTTATTTTCCACAAATTCACTCCTAACAATAGAAAAAATAGTTTGAACAATGGGCTTTATGTGATCCAGCGATCAAGCGCTCCAGTGGGCTGTGCCATTTGACTGAGCTTGGTCCTTGATTACACTGTTTTTCTGTTGCTTTAGGTCATAGGTTCCCAACCTTTTTTGACCTACCGCCCCCCTTTGCGAAAAAGAATTACTCACTGCCCCCTGTTTGAAAAAAAAAACAGCACTGACATCTTTTGTGGTTGTAATCAACGTTGTGTAATCCATAGCGCTTCAATTTAATTGACTTGTTGCCTACTTCTTCAAACAGTGATTTGATGGCGTCCCTCTTAGGTGAATTGGGCTTTATTAAATATTGAAAAAAGGACAGATTTTTAAAATTACTTTATTAAAGAATATTTACAATATTGCTGCCTTGTACAAATTTTTTATTAAAAATATATATTGAAAATTATTGTAAAATTATCAGTGAGAGGTCTGAGCTTGATGTAATGATACTAATTTTTCTACATTTGGTGCTATATTTGTCAGCACGAGTCTTAAATCGCCCCGTTCCACAATCTGTTTCTTTTCTTTGTTAGTAAATTGCTTACTACACTAAATCCCCTTTCGGCTATATATGACAAAGCCGCATATAAATCTGGAATTGGCTTGTGTAGCCAAAATTCTTGATATCCGTTTTTTAATTTCAATTTTAATTCTTTATTTTTTGACAGTTTTATCAATTCTTCCTGTAGCGATAAATCTGCTGTTTGTAGGGTTGAGAAAGGTTCTAATACCCAATCTGGAATGGTCATGTTAAGAATATCCTGTAATCTGTTTTTAAAATCTTCTTTAAATGCTTCCAATTTCCTCCACAGAAAATAAAAAATTTAAAAAATAAAAAATATTTAAAAAAAAAGTCAGATAGCCTAAGGGCGTTTTCACACAAACCGGAGCCGGCGCCGGCCTTACTGCAACGAGCTCAATAAGTTTTTTACTTTGTCGGAGGAAATAGGTATCCATCATTCAAAAAACGTTACTTAATACATTATTTATATCGTAGAACGAAATATAATAAATATTTAATTAACATACAGTACTGGATACATCCTGTGTTGACTCAAATACAAAAAGAGGCCTAGAAAAATAGTAAAATAAATTAGGCACACAAATATTATGCTATATTTTTGTTTCATTGAATAATTTTGACCAATTACGAAATCAACTGAATTTTTTTAAATAATATACAATTGAAATCTAAAAATTTCGTCTATTGATTTTTAAGGATCTCGTTAAAGGAGCAAACTTTACTGACTTACATGAGGCCTACAGATTGGGAATAAGCACAAGTAAAGTAAAACGAAGGCGTCGAAAGAGATGTATACATTTCTGAAAGAATATTTCGAAATGAAAAGAAAATGAAACCAACTGAAAAATGATAAATTACATATTTATCATTTGTATTAACAAACATTATAATTAACTTACACTTTACTTAAAATTGTAAATCTGGTTGTGCTATTATTTGTGGTATCAACACAAAGATACTTTGTCAGTATCGAGGGCGCGTTGCCGTGGCAAATTAACAAAATAAATTGTGTAACCTGTTCTGTATTGTTATAACTAATAATAAATGTATAGCTGATCAACTTTCAGTTGTTCTTTTCTTTCACTTCATAATCTTCTTTCAAAAATGTGTAAATTTCATTGCACGCAGTTCTAACTTTGAAATAGTCGGCTGTTTTATCCCACGAATAAGGTTTAATATCAACTAATTCAATTAATTTCATAGTTTCGTGCGAGTAATATTACAAAATTACAGCAAATTGTCAGCACTGAGATTAGATCCTCTTCGCCACCACCAGTGTGGACAAGTGTGCATAAGAAAGAATTAAATCAAAGGGCCGGCGATCTGCCGGACAGGACTAAGTGTGAATGCTCTCATTTGATTACATTGTATCCAGCGCCGGTTTTGCCGGTGTGAAAACTGCCTAACAATATCCCGTTTCAATATATGCCGGCCTTACACGAAGTACTTAGTAAGTGAGGGATTTCAATTGCCTATAGCCTAGTAACTGCTCCGTTGAGCAGAGTATAGCGGAGTGTTTGTCGCTAGACATTTACTCCTACAGCATTTGGATTGGTTGTAGCTTCACTGTCGGTGAGTCTTCGCGGTAGGCTGTTAATGATTTTCTTCTCTAATGGTTGCCGCCGCGTCCTTCTTGTTACATCAGAAGTGGTACGCCGCGTTTTATGTGGCGAAGTTAGGGCTGCCTCGAGGAGGCAGACATGTCTTCTTTTGTTGTCAGGTGATTTATCAACTGCGTGAGAAGGGTGATGAGTTCATCTAATCTTCTTTCTCGTTGATCTGCAGCGTGTCTGGAGAAGGAGTGGTCGCATGTTACTCTGCCTCCTCCGCTGCCTTCCCCACTGGTGATCTTCGCCTTGCTTGTTTCTGTGATGGCCGCTGTCTGGTAGTAGTAGCAGCACGTTGCCCTGATTCCGCTGTTGTAGCTCTACTTCGTTGTTTTCTTGGCTGCGAGTAGGCTTCTCGGAACTGCTCAGTGCGTGTGGTCGCTGGAGGGCAGGGCCCTCGCTCTTGCCGACTTGTTGCGGGCTGCATATGGAACCCACTACGTTGGCTTCGTTTCTTCTTGCTACGTTGCTGCTTCCAAGCTCGACATCCGCGGTAAGAAGCAGCGTGTGATGAGCCGCAGTTGCAACAAACAGCGTCCTCGCGACGCTTGTCGCAATCAGCAACATAATGTCTTCCTCCGCAGCGGACACATCTAGCTGGTTCAGTGCAGTCGCTTGCGAGATGTCGAAAATTCTGACATCTGTAGCACTGAACCAGCTCTCGTGACGGTGGTTTTTCTGCTGTACTCGGCGTATTGATGCCTGTCTTCTTTGTTCTGTGACCAGGAAGCATGATGTCGAAGGACAGGGAGGCTTCCCGTAGCATCTGGGTGGCAGCCTCGAAGTCTGCGGGGCAGGACAGCAGGATCTTAAGTCCCAGGTGGTCTGGCCAGCTGAACATGGGGAGCTTCATGGCGCTCTGCAACTGGACCAGTAATTGCCAGTAGTTTCCAGCGCAGTTAACGTGGATTGGTGGCACCGGACCCTGTTCCGGTCCCAGGAAGACTGCCGGTGTTGAGGAATCAGATGACGGTGTTACAGGTTCATCACCTTGTGAAGGTGATGGAGTTGATGCTGGAGTATCAGGCGTCGCAGCTGCAATTTCGTCACTTTGTGAAGGTGATGGAGATAATATTGTAGACCTAATCGGTGTGATCTTGTAGTTTCGGCAGGTAGTAGGATCGTAGCTGGAGGTCTTGAATCTTCTCTTGGTTAGTTCGACGTATTCCTCCCAGTCGAAATCGCTGGCCAGCGGGGTCGGGAACTCGAGTGCCTCCGGCCACGCCTCGAGATCAACTGGTCGGCACTTCAGAGCAAGATGGCGGTGCTCTCTGCTGGTCAAGACCTGCTCGAAGGTGGTGACGTCACAGGTTGGTATCTTCCAGGTGAATCGACGTTCATCAAGGAGGATTGAGATGAAGAAGCACCACTTCTTCGAATTGCCCCGTTCGAGGCGTCGTCTCCATACATTCAGGGATAGGTCTTCTGGAGTGGCACCTTCAAAGACGCGTTCAGTAGCCCCCGGTGGATAATGGGAGGTTTCCGCCATGAAACCTACTGCTCGTGGGAAGGCGCCGCCTAGTTTCGTCTTCTTCTTCTTGGTCTTAGCCTTCATAGCTGTTGCATTGTGGACTGGCGTCTCGGATGCACAAGAAGCTGCTGAGTTAGACATGGTCTCGGCACTAGGGATTTAAATATCCGCCCACGATGCAATTTAAGAGCTGTAGGTTCCCAAACATGACATCGTTTGTACCGGAAACTGACGCCACATATAGATTTTAGGTGCCTTAGCGCCTCCCATAGTATGTGTTGTAAACGGCATGATGGTTTGTTCAGTTTGCAATTAAAGCCCATTTATTATTGATGAACGTAAATTCAACACCCCTCTCGATTTAAGGAACACCTACCTTTTACAGAGAGGCTAACCATTATAGAAATATTATTCCCATTTAAACTACGAAAGCATACACTTGTTTATTCCATTGTGATAACATTTCCATATTTACGTTCAGTACAAAGTAAAGCAAACTTACATTAACTGAGAGTTAAATTACTTCCCGAAGCTGCTATTTCGCTAACAAGACACGTGCTTCCGAATATGGTAACCACAGAAACTGTTCACCATCGCCAGAAGAGTCTATCACCGAACCCGTGGACCCCTTTAGCTAACCTGACAGTGTTGCTGGATTTTTTGATCACAGTATTTTATCAAATTTTAATTTCATACAACTTCATGTCAACCATAGGTTCTCTTACCCTTTGTAAAAAATCTCGAAATGTCAAAAATGATATGATTCTTAACCCTCCTTACATAGTGTGATAAATGATGATGATGATAATAATAATAGGAATAGTAGCAGTGATCAGTACAGAATCGAGTGCAATTAGCAAATGATACAAAATTAAATAAAAGATTAAAAACATAGTAGAAATTTCACAGCACATTCCTCACGTATATCGATCAGTAAATAGAATAATAAGCAAATAATAATAATAATGAACATGTACTAACCTCTGTGGCAGATAGATATTCCAAAATAAATAATCTTCAGTAAGTAGGTCTATGTAAGCTGTAGATACCGCACAGGTTCACAGTCGCTCCGTCAGAAGGCACTCCCCAAGAATCGAACACTGACCCGTGTAAACGTATAAGCATTGTTGATCGATCCGGAACATAAACATACCAACAATGGTGCACAGCGCTTGCTGTGACTCATCCTCGAACTATTGAAGTAGGTGTTAGGAACAAATATATAATGTACTAATACCAACGTTTAATCCCTACTGATCTTGCTTAAAGGACATTTGGAATTACTTGCTGAAACATTTGTTCAATGTTTTTGTTCTTAATTAATCTCATCGGTACGTCCTTGCCAGTGTTGGCTAGGGGGGCGCTGGCTGGGCGTCAACGCCCCCCAAATTTGCCTTTGTTCACAAACGCCCCCTTCAAGCTCTCTAACGCCCACCGGGGGGCGGTACGGTCCACGTTGGGAACCACTGCTTTAGGCGATCCTCAAGGTAAATTTACGCATGCTTTTTCCGTGATACATTAGCATCATTAAAACAGAGTGAGATTATTTTTAATTAAAAAAAAAACTACTGACCCAATTTCATGTTGCATTTTAGTTCATTATACCACATTATATCGGTCTATTGCTATATTTATTTGAAAGAGCTGCTTATTAGCAACAAGAAATACCTTCATTTGTTTGCGCATATTTGCAACACCCATACAACTTTTATTTCTTTATTTTCACTGCACAAATTTCGTGTACAGAATTTTTCCATGTATGGTTTACTAACGCACAACAATCAATCTCTAACTTTCAATTTAAATATAAATGAGTCTCAAATTGAAGCTGTTACATTTTTAAGCTCAGCAGAATAAAAGTCAGGGAATTTTTCCTATAGCCAGCCCCACAAATAAGGCGTCTATTTTCGATATTTTTCCGTTGTAGGCTTTTACAAATTGTTCTCGATTTTGTATTCAAAATGAAATTTCATTAATAACAAGAAATGACCAGCAACAAACAATAAAAATAGTTGAAAACTTGGATAATAGGAAACGCTCCTTTCTCAGCTACAGCGTTTACAGACGTGTGACGTCACTCAAGCGACCACCTATCCTAGAGCGTTTTCTGTCACGTGACCAGAGGTAAGAAAAGTATAATTTTTATTTCACTTTATTAAAAACAATCCACTTTTCTTTTCAAAATTGAAAAAAATTAGCTTCCTGAAGCATTAATCTACGAGAATGAGTTCAATTTATAATATTTTTTTAATACTGTCAAATAGCCTATTCTGATGTGGTTGCATTTCAATCTCTCCATTAATTTAGCTACCACTGATGTAAAACTGATTGGCCTACAATTTTAGACTGTTTCTTGCTCCTCCTTTATGTACTGGTACTACTATTGCACTTTTCCAGTCCTCTGGTAAGCAGCAAGTATCCAGACTCAATTGAAATATTGTTTCAAGATAAGGTACAAAGTCACATCCTGTAATATCTGTTGTAATATTATCTACACCAGCCAATTTATGTTTTTTTAGCTTTATTTCCTTCATGATATCCTCAGGACGAATTTCAAACTTTTTGGTCTGCTTATTTCCAATTGTGATGTTAAGCTCATTATCCAATTTAGACCTTCCGGTTTCTGATTCATTGTCCCTAATTCTCTCACTAAACCATACACACTTTATGGTAAAGCTGCCAATAAAGGCCTTATAGTTTGTACTGGCTACATCAGTCCACCCTGCAACTGTTCCCCAACTGTTGAGGTAGCTAATCAATAGCCCATTAAGTATGTACCACTCATGGACCTAGATCAGTCAAACACATTAGTTTCTTACGTTAACAATATTTTCATTTATAAAAAAGTCTTCTATAGCCATGTGTTCAGCATGTGTTTCAAAAATAAATAAGATCACAATTTAGCCTAAAATCCCAGATAACCATTAACCTAAACAAGTCATATTTTCATAAGCCATGGAGAAGAGTTTTGAAGTTTATGGAAAAAGTTGAGCAACTGATCTTAATTTTATTTGATATTAATTTCCCATAAGGAATGAGATTAAGTGAAATTAATACTAACCTAATGCTGTCTTGAAAAGGAACTCTTCACCATCTCTTAGAAACACATCCCAAACACGACAAGCCACATCAAGAGGCATTGCTTTCGCAAATACAGTGTACAACCAATCTAGTAAGTAGAGGTCAGCTGATAAGTGTGCTGATGAGAAATGAGCATGTAGTCTAGGAAGATTCTCACGAAAAATGCTGTCATAAGCTGAGTAGTAGGCTTGCATCTGAAAATAAAATGAAGAAATAATATTTTTTTTTATTAGAATTTCAAGTTAAAATAAATTTTGTGTTGTATAAAAATTTATATAATTTTACACTCACTCTCTCCTCCCCTCCCCTAGCACATTTTTAAAATTTATTCTAACACAAAGTAATTTAAGTTAGAGTTCATGACAAAATACAAACACTAATACAAATACACTTTACAATATTTAGATATAAACCCTAACCAGTAGAGGAAGACATTCAGTAAAGGGATCAGATCTGTACACACCAAGATTCACTACCTAAAATAAATCAAGTAGGATAAGTGGGAATGGCAATGATGGGGGAAGAAATATATACTGAAATATTGTTAAATTGTGTGTTCCTAATGCCTTCATTTGTGGTGAGCGATGGGTTTAATATACTTATCCTTCCTAATTTTTAGTGCATAACATTATTTTCAGTGCCACTATTTTCTAATACCGCTATCACTTCTTCACTTGACTAAGATATTTTCCAGCAATAAATTTCTTTAGATTTGGAAATAGATGGAAATTACAAGAGACAAATTAAGTGAATAGTATGGATGTTTCAGCATCTTGTACTTTTCCATTTTCCATTGCATGATGCTTTGCCATGATGAAAGGTATTTTATTACTATATTCATCCAACAGGTCCAAGAAACATGTAAAGTATTCATCAGTTATTTTATTAGATTTTTGTAGGGTATTCAATAAACAGAATCCCTTTTGAGCCCCAGAAAACACTGGTTATTACCTTGCGGGACCATTTTTATTTATGCAGAGCCTCTAGTTTTGACACATTAGTTTGATCACAAATTCATTTCTGGCAAGAACATCCGATACATAGTAACAAATTGGCACACAAAACTGTGGAACCCACCTTGCACAAAGCTTTCTTTATTTCAGTTTACAACATGAAATGTGCTATATCCTTTCTTCTGCTAAGCCTACAGCATCAGATGTGTCATACATTTTCGAACAACCAATACCATACAGTGTTTTTATTTTTTACTTATGGCTTTATGCCTCATCAACATCCGAGGCCATTAGAGGCAGAATGGGACTGGGAACAAGGAATGGAAATAAATTCGGGCATAGCCTTTATGAAGGAAGCATCCCGGCATTCGCATGGAATTATTTGGGGAAACCATGGAAAATCCAAATCTGGATGCCCGGATAGAAATTCAAACCAGCGTCCTCCCGAATGTGAGGCCAGAACCTTAACCGCTCACCCATCACGCTCGGTGCCATACAGTGCATCTTCTCAATGTTTTGATCTGTGATTGCAGTTCTTGATCAACATTAATGTGGATCATATTCAGGAGATGTACAGCCATGTATAAATTAAGCCACCCATAAATTTAAAGTTTAAAATGAATGAGAAGACTTCTTAATAATCATTAACTTTGAATGAAATTCTCAGTTAAAATCAAAAGATGCTACATACAAGTAGTGGGGATGAAGTTCCCAAGATCTGTAAAGGCTAGATCTCATAATAAATGAGATAATAAGAGAGGAGTTGAACATATACTGCATGAATGAAAAGACAGAGGAACACAGGAATAACAGGAGAGACCATCTGTATAGATTGAGGATGCACAATTACTAATAATAGTAAATCAATGCAGACTGAAAGTAGACATATAGGTACACATATAGGTAGACCAAGGAAGAGATGAGATAGCGCTGAAGCCAGAAAAGGTCAACAGGCCTAATCCTTAGATGATTTATCACCAAGATAAACTATTCCAATGCATCAATTTAAAAAGCCATGTAAAGAACTCTCCTTCACAAATCTAGTTAAAGCTAGACATTCATTATTGCAACATATGTACCCAAAAAAAATGTAAGGACAGCTTAATGTTGGGCCTGGAACTTTTCACCTTACACTTGGACTTACAGTCACAGCAATTAAAAAATACTCTGAACCATTACTTATTTTCACTACTGCATCAACATTATAATGGTGTAATATTCAGCTGAGCATGTGCTGTTCTTATTGTCAACTATTTAACAATCAATCACTTTAGGGAATGCCATAGATTTGGACCTTCCATCACCCTGCTTATATCTTCAAAGCAGAACTCCACATTTCCTTTTGACAATTCATCTATACATATGGCCAGCTTTAGAGATTAGTTTCACTAGTAAAAATACATGAAAAAAAACAGGTGATGCTGCAGACATTTAGTTTTGAAGGAAAATCCTTGGGTTTATTAGGGACTGCCCCAATGTCCACCCTGCCCCCACCCTAAATTAGATATCCATTCCTTTAAAACAAGTATAGAAACTTCTTTTCACCATGCTTGGCATGCTCAACTCAGTATTCCAGTTACAAAAACAAATTTTATTAAAATAATGCAAAAGGTAATTCACTCATGGGGCTTTGGTACAAACCTAATTTTGATGCGTTGGAACTTAATTGAAGAACTGAAGAATGATATTATATCATCTCAGAGTCTGCCCACAGGCTGGATATGTAGTTGGTGCAATGTTTTTGTAACAGATTGCAGAAATGAGATGGTGATAACTTTTGATAAATTAGGAAAATTATTTTCAGACAATGCACAAATTTGTGCAATTGGCTTTACTCCACACGGCCTGACAGTGGTTCTCAAGAAAATGTGTTCACTTTTTACACATGATTCTTTTTAATATAGATCAGTGATCAATTAAGTTCATTATTAGTTTTGTTTTTTAATTAGCACTTAACACCTCATTAACACTGAGGCCATTAAAAGGCACTAGGGGATTGGTGGTAAGGCAAAGAAATTAATTTGGCAATGACCTACTGAAAAAACCATTCCAGCATTTCCCTGGAGTGTTTTTTGGAAAACATAATGAAAATCTAGATGGCCAAACAGGAAACTACATCTTCCTGAATGTCAGGGACAAGTATTACCACTCGCCACATTCAGTGATGGATACTCTCCGGCATATACATTCAGGAACGAAAATTTATAAGTACTGCTTCTTTTATTTGATACTTTCCTCAAACTAGTTTTTTTATGCATAGCTGAGGCATTTTCAGTACTCCCTATTCTCAGTTTCATATCAAATATGTAAAATTTAGAAATTGTTTTGTTCACTTAGTTTAAGCCTTCTAGAACAATAATATTGGTCTTATGTATAGCTGAATATACACTGCATTTTCCTTCAAGCAACATGGTTTTTTAGATTCTCACATTTTTCCATGAAAAAAAATGTTTTATGTATGTCTGAGACATTTAAATTCAATTAAATGTTTCTATTTAGATTTATTTTCACCCACAAAATTAGTATCATAACCTACATTTTCTATACTAGTAAACCACTCTCTCACACACACTTCATTAACAGGATTTTTATTCTAGAAAGGAAAAATAAAAAGATCTTGCATGATATATTAATGAAACAACAAAAAATTTACACGAAGTGATTTAATGAAATACGGGTAACATCACTGGAATGAAATATTATTCTCACAATTGCTGTAACTGAATATTACCAATTTCATTTGATTTATGTTCGCCCTTTAGCTTTTATAACTCTGATAATCAAAGAATATATTAGAATATTTAGTTTCAAACTAAACGCAACATTGATTTCAATGACATTCAACTACAGTTCAACTGAGAGCACACAAACAATGAGGTCCGATTGACTTTCGAAAATACAATATGAACTAAACTGCCACAGTATTTCAATATCAGTTTTATATTATTATGATCTTCAGATATTTTTGTGCTCAGCTAATCAAAGACTAAATAGACTATATTCAGTAATAAGTGATAATTTACCACAGTCTGATTCAGTCGAAAGAAAGCCATATGGCATGGCTGGTTGAGAAGGTTGGCAAAACAAATGAAAGCATCATGTGGTTCCAAATTTAATATCAGGACGGCTGCTATAAAGGACATTCCCTGGACATAGCCAACATCTGGACGGTAACAAACATAAGCTCCAAGTAAGCTATGTAAAATATCATAATATGGTCCTCCCTGAAACAAAAAATTATTACAACATTTCTCAAACATTAACAAACTATTCCTAGCCATTGAAACAGTTTTTTCTAACTAAACAACTAAATCAATAATACCCAAATATAACTGCTTGGATTTCTTTTTTAAACCATGACGAAAAACATTAAGTAACCAATTCAAAACCAATCTAATGAAATCACAGCCACACACAACTAGTAACAAGTCATTAATTAATCTGAGAAAAACGAACAAAGTTGTAAGTTTTTATAAGATTGAAACTAGAAACTGGACTGATTCTAACTATAAATTTAATAACAAACGCATGTTCGCATAGATGAGAAGCTAAACTGGAAGCACACGTGCCACTATTGTTAAGCAATGCCATTTTTGCCGGGAGAACAATTTCTCCCAGAGCAGATTTGTGGCTTCTAAAACATATGTGAACTTTTAACTATGTCCTCAGCCTTAATTTTGATTATTTAAAACTCTTTACACAGTAGACAAAATCTATATAACACAGACACCTGTTAACAGGATAAAGCAAAGTGTCCTCAGGGAGATTCTGACCACTTGCATATTTAATTAGATTCTTTATTATGGAATTGTTTTGTTGTAATTAAATGTACATGGATATGGTTTTACAAATAGAACTTTATAATGTCTCAATGAAATCACATATATCCAGGGTACAATGATAAAACTATTACCATTTTACAATCCAGTACCAATTTCTCCTTCATAAGAGATCCATTTTTTCTTTAAAATTTAATTTCAATGAAGTTCATGTTCCACTGGCAATTTCCCTGTACTATATTATCATCTTACAACCCAGTGTCAATTTCTCCTTCACATGATGCATACTTTCTTTTTAATTTAACTGTAATGAGCCATCCAGTGCTTGTTAATGGCCAAGTAATTGGGGGGGGGGGGGGACAAAAAGAAAAAAAATAGTGGGGTCTAAGGAATCTCTTGCACTTAGAGGGACTGAATTAGATAATATTAAAGGTATGCAGACATTTACGGCAATGAGAAACCACTGCACTGTAGACCTAAGAAATCATGAAGAAATGTAAAATTTGTTGCAAGCAAGTCTTTGGTGGCTTAAATTAATTGCACTACAAGCTACAACAGTGTTACTCAACTTCTAAAATGTATAATTACTGCAAAAGTTCTTTCCTCAAATTAGTTGCCACCCAAATCATGGAATTTATAAATAGTTCACTTAAATATTTAATGAGATACTTTGGAGTGACAAAAGCAGAGGGAAAGTTCACTTCAAATATATTCTTTAAAACATCAAATTTGCTGATAACAGAAGTTACATGTTTAATAGATAAATATTTCATCAGAGTCAATACCTATATGAAGATGCAGGTGACGTTCTCCAATTCAATACATTCAAAACTAAAGCAGTCATTAAGAAAATTTTCAACAAAAAAATAACCACCCTTTTAATTTACTAATGTGGCAGAAGTAAAAGTTCTCTTCACACTCAAAATTTCTTAAAGTTCAGCATAAATTAAATTTGTAAAAGTTATTCTAGTGCTTTAAGACATACAATATTTTTGGCGTTTCCATTTTCTGCAAAAGCAGAGTACCTAGCGTATATCAGATTTGGAAGTTCTGACATTTCATCCCTTTTGATCAGATTGTATCAAACATTCTCCAACACCATCCACTTCGGCAGATTTCCCTACAGTCTTGGAGATACATGCAAAACAATAGTTGTACTTGTAAATTTGTCTTAAAAGAAGAAACAGAAAATGGGGTGCAGTTGTGTAAACCAAATATAAACAAAAATTTTCCACTTATGACAGAAAAATTTGTTAAAGATCTGATAAAAACTGTAGATTTGTTTGACAGCATAAAAACTTTAAAACGATTTTTAATTTTCAAGTTTGAATTTTTTGCTCAGCAATTTTCTGAAAGGAATCAGTCCAACATTGGTCAATAGGAAACATTGTGGGCGCGAAGAGCATCTCTATTCACTTTGGCCTATTTCCCCACCGTTTGAGATATTTGTACAAAACAATCTTTTCAAGTGTAAATTTTGCTTAAGTAGGTTGATGGGGGAGAATGGATGGGTTTTTGTAAGCCAAATGTAGACAGTATTTTTCTGTGTTTTTAAAGCATACATGAAAAATTTCCATCGAAATTGGATAAAACATGAGTTACTTGGGCTAGACTTCTGGAGAAATAAAAAAGAAAGTCAGGATGTTGGCTGCGTAAGGTACCGTAGTGGAAGAATGAATGAAAAAGATGAGGCTCTTGGGAAGAAACTAAATTCATATTCTGAGTTCACAAACAAGTATAGAAGGGTTATTATTGGTGGGGATTTTGAACTTACCAGGTGTCAACTGGCTAGGAACACAAAGGAACAGAGATTTGCAAATATCTTGAGAAAGTAAAGAGGCTTTACACAGGTAGTTGAGCTGAAAATAAAGGGATCAAACATGTTGGACATCTTCCTAATTTAGCCTGATGATAACCTTAGCTGGTGTCAAGTAACTGAAGGAATAAGCGATCACAATGCAGTTTTGATCGATATAAGGGGGTTCAGTAAACCAGTTGCCAAAATTGAAAGGGGAAATAGATACAATTATTAAAAGGCACAAATTTTGGAACTGAAAAGATATTTCAGAGTTAATTTTAGTAAATGGATAAATGACAAGTACAGTGGAGATGAAGTAGGAAGAGTTCAAGGAAATAAGAAAGGGTGAAGAAATGTTTATTCCAAAACAGAAAATAAAGAGAAGAAAAGAACCTACATACTATAACAGGGAGGTGAGGTTAAAAAAGTTAGTGAGACAAGAACATGACAGAGTTAAGAAACAGCAAGGCAATGGGGAATTTTTGAAACAACTAAACAAGGAATTAATAATGTCAAAGATACTGGCTAAGGACAAGTTTATGAAGAATATTACTGGTGCAGGGGGACCTCTGACTGATGCATCTAGAAATTTCTATAGCTATATAAGGAAACTGAGGGGAAGAGAGGGTGTAGAGACAATTATAGATAAGGATGGTAAAGAAGTAACTGAGGATTTAAAAATAGCAGAGTTATTAAACAACTGGTTCAGTGAGACCAATAGGGACAATAAATCAGGAACAGTAAGGGTTATACAGAAAATGATCCTATCGTCACAGTTGGAAGTTAGCAGATCAGAAAATTTGAAATTAAATATGACGATATCATCAAGGCACAAGGGATCTAAAAAACGCATAAAGGGGCCAGTGATGATAGTATTACTATGGTGTCTTAAAGATAGTAGGATGTGACATTGTACCATATCTTGAAACATTATTTAAATTAAGTCTGGATACTTGTTGTTTACAGGTGACTGGAAGAGTGCAATAGTAGTTCTGGTCCATAAAGTAGGGGAGACAAATAGGGTAAAAAACTATAGGCCAATCAGCTTGACATCGGTGGTAGGTAAATTAATGGAGAGAATAATAGGCAACCATATCAGACATGTCTGTGTAGAACGTAAGTGATTTTCAAGTCGGCAACATGGATTTAGACAAGGATGTTCATGCAAATCTCAGTTAGTAGGCTATATGCAAGATATTTCCAATGAAATGGACAGGGGAGACCAGCTTGATAGTATAGCACTAGATCTTTCAAAGGCTTTTGACAGAGTGAGCTGTAAAATGGTGCTAAATAAGGTAAAAACTATGGGAGATTATACAAATGTGATTTGCTGGGTAGAAGAATTCCTAAAAGGTATAAAAATTAGGGTAGGAAATGCGGTATCAAAAGTAGTAGGAGTGAACATGGGAGTTCCACATGGTAGTGTATTGGGACCATTACTATTCGTTATTCTAATGAATGATTGCATTAATGGTTTACAGTCAGAAGTTAGATTGTTCGCAGACAAAATAATGTTATGTAAAAGGATCAAAGCAATAGAAGAGTAAATAGCTGCAGGGTGATCTAGATAGGATAAGCAGCTGGGTGAGTCAATATGGGGTGAAGATAAATGCAAAGATATACACAGATAAAAAGCTAATGGTTGCTTATGATAATAAAGTGAGGAAGGAACTACTTACTGAAGACTCGAAATGTAAATACCTAGGCATAACTTTTGATAGCAGACTTAACTGAGCAGGACACATTGGACAGGTAGTATTGAAAGGGTTCAGAATACTTCACTTTTTGGAAAGAGTGATGATGGGATGCACTAGAAAAGTAAGGGAACTGGGGTACAAAACATTGGTCAGACCACTACAGGAATATAGGAGTGTAGTTTCGAGATTTGTCTTTGGAAATTACCACAAAACACAATCAGTAACTAATATGATAAAAGATCTCGAATGGGATTCACTGGAGGATAGAAGGAGGGTGAAGAGAGTAATGGGAATGTACAAGGCCTATATAGGTGATGATGCAGGGAATATTAAGAGAGGTGCTTGGAAGTGTAAAGATGACCATGATCACAAGTTGGCACTTTATTTCAGACATAAGGGTGTGGGGGAAAAAAATTCATATGAAAGGGTGTAAGGGATTGGAATAAATTGCCAAGAGGGGTGATGAATAATTTACCAAAAACTCTGAAAGAATTTAAAGTAAAAATTAGTTCAGGGCAAAAATGGGTTGGAAGAGGAAAGGAGAAAGATTGTGTAGGGAGATTGCCACTGGATCATACACTCCATTGCAATTTTATTAATTATACTATAAAAAAAACTATAAACAACATTGGGTAAAAATTAAGGAATTGGGCAATAAAGTGTCAGATGTTCTGTTACTAGCAGGTTTAGTGCAAACAGTTCATGCTAAACTATGACAATTAATGTAGCCTAATGGTTCACTGTATTTTAATCACCAAAACCCTGTGACACCCCAGGAGATGAAGGTAGGTTCTCAAGTAACTTTATCTGTAGACTTTTACTGAATGTTAAAACTGTATATTCTTCAAACATTATACATCATTTGGTAACAAATTTTAAGGCATGTGATATGTTCTCCAAAATTATTGATTGCAGATTTAAATCAAGAAACAAACTCCCAATGACCCCATGAACCAAGTTCCATTTCATCGTGAGCTAAACATCTCTTCTGCCATATGTTGCAGCTGAAAGAACAATGGCCAACTTGCTACATTACTTCTGCCAAAGTTTTCTGCCTACCAATGCATGGTTCAACAAGTTGCTTCACGCAGACACAACCTAACCCTACTTATTCTGAACAACTGCCACACAACATGGCCACCTGGCCACCTTTATAGAAATCCCGGATAGGTTGTGCAAGATACTCTAAGATTATTCAATGCTCAATCTTATTTTCTCTCGGATCTTGAAAATTTTGTGGATGGTAGCTCTTAGTCTCAACATTAAATCAATTCCTTATAAATTTTTCCCAAACTACCACCATTTGTCTATAAAAAAAATCCTAAAGTTACAAAACCTAAAATTTCCTCTCATTTAAAAAGTCTGAGTTATAGTGTTCCTTACTTTAAAATCATTTTAAAATCCTCCTCTAACTTTTGAAATATAATAGAGTTTGATTACAATTACATTTCTTAATGAAAACCACTATTACTACGTTACTAAAACATTGAACACTCTTTTATCTCCAAAAGTACCTAGTGCTACAGGGTAAAACGCCAAACGTTACAGAATCCAATTTCCTATATGATAGTGATGTTTATTATCTGATATCTATTCTTAGTAGTTTCTTGTCTTAAAACTTTATGATTTCATTTCATGATGCCATTCCACTTTTCACATTTAAATTTAAAATATTCTTTTAATCTATATGGCCAAAATACTACCTAAATCCTTACAAAGCTTATTCAGTGTGCATACAAAAAACTCAACTTTGTTTTAAACATACTTCCAAGTCTGTGACTAACTGAAATCTGCAGTGTATAAATCTTATACTTCTTACAAAATCATTTTTTTACCAAGAAGGTTCCTTACACTTTACCAACCGATTCTAAATTTTAATATAATATAGTTCAATTTTTTTTTTTTTTTTAAGCTATGAAGCTTTCCTGTAACTTAAAAACTTGTAGTTGTGGAGTTAAAAACCTATTTTGGCAGTTTTTATGATCACATGTTATTCAACTGCAATCTCATACATCTCTTTAGTACTATTTTATAATCCTAAACTATTATACCACACTTGCATTGTGGTCACCTACTGCATCTCTGTACATGAAGGGAAAGAATTCCATTCTGAAATAAGCTATTCTCCTTATATAGCCAATGTTGATAATTTATCGTGATCGAACTTTGCTATTTACTCCTACTTTTTGATTGAAAACTAACATAAAATGCTTTTAGATACTTTACTCTTGGATTCTTATGAGCTCACAGTTCTTTTAACAAAGTTTGATCATTTATTAGCAAAATTTAGTTTATATGACAAAAGGAAGAGGGGCTGGATTTTTACAAACAAAATGATGACCAAATTTTTGTATTTGTTTTAAAGTATGTGTGTGCATAATTCCATTGAGATTGGTATAAAACTGTGTGTATATATATAAGAACATTGGCAAAAAATTAGGGAGGGGTGTTGAGGGGGAGACTAGTGGGCTCTCGCAGTGATGACATGGCGATCGATACACGATTGGCCAAGACGTAACTCTTGTAAAATTTCTATCCACAGCGGATTGCAAGTGAATGTGATTTAAAAATCTAGTATATTAAATTTAGGCAGGAATCCGTTTGAGATTTTTCTTCTGAACTTCCACTTTTTTTCCAATTCAAAACATTCAATTGAGTTATTTCCATCCTGGGAGCATAATGAACAAAACAAAAAAGGAATTACACATATGAATCATTCAAATTATGATTTATGTTCTTGAGTGCTTACAAGAAATAATAATTGATTATAGGCATAGATTAAGATTAGGAAGAAGACTCAAAAGAAACAAGGACATAAATAGCAATGAATTGTGCAGACTTCAAGAAAGAAACTTCAAAGTACTATGATATTCCTTATTAATTGCCTGAAAGTCTACTTTCGTGTTTCATCAATCACATTAAACTATTCCAGTGTTTAGGTATCTTGTTGTAATATCCCTCAATATTTAATTGCAGTCTAACTCCCTTAGTAACAAAAGGAAATTTTCCCCACTCAATTACAGGATAATCCTACACAATCAGAATGGAACATATTGCCTTATAGAAGTGAAGCTTGGACTTTTTGAATAAAATAAAAAATAATAAAACAAACTTGAATAATTAAATTTGATACTACTTACAGTGGAAATTTATGTGAAGAGAAAGAATAAACTGAATATGTATCTACTAATACTACAAGAAAAGACAAGGAAATCAAACCTACCACTTACCACAGACAAAGGCACAAGGGCAGTAGAGAAGAGAAGAAAAAGAAAGAAAAAAAAAACTTAGCTACGCAAAGAGATGAGACATGAATGAGGTATAATAATCCTAGGTTCCAATTCCCAGCATATCAGCCATCCTGATTACAATTTTTAAGCAGTTTTCCACACTGACCTAGGCAAATGTTGGGATGGTCCTGAATCACCAACTTGTTACCTACACATTTCACAAAACAAAAATATGTTTATCACACAGAACACAAGTTGAACATCTACAACACCACCACCAAAACAATAACAGGCATAGCTAGCTCGTAGTAGATGTAGTTTTTCTTTCAAACAAGCACAACCTAAAAAAAAAAAAAGGGGGGATGTGCCAGAAAACCTGCAAAGATTTTCAGTGATGATAATCTTATGAATTACTACTTGGAGCGTATTTAAAAAAAAGTAACTGTCTACAGTCTAGATTATCTTGGTTTATATTCATTGCAAACACTTTGACAACAGTTCTTAATCACTTCAATAATATAGCAGCTTCCTCATGAATTCAAGTGGAGTTAATTAGCAAATTAAAACTCAAACCTGTAATAAGCAAACAAATTGCACATTCCCTTGCAATGAACACAGTAGAATACAAATTTTAGAAGCAACTGTAATAACAACATACTATCGCCAATGAGCTAAATTAAACTGGAAAGAGCTTCTGCCAGATACTTTCTTTGGTTCAGAAATCCAAAAACATCTGAAGAAATTACAGTTTAATTATTCAGTTTCTACTATGATGTTGAAATTGATTTTATCATTCTGTAAATACAAAATAACAAATGATGTAATACAGTTGAAACAAACTGTTTTTCACCCAACTCCAGCAATTTAAATCTCTCCTAGTTAAATGCAGAAGTCTTCACTTCTCTAAATAACATATCCCCAAAAGCAATAACTTAATTTTTGTTGAATAATGATTTTCTAATATAACACACTAACTTAAATTGTTTTATCTTATGATATGGTAATGTTTAAATACTTCCTGGGACATATATAATAGTTATTCCTAAAAGTAAGTATGCACAAGTTAGCTGCACTTGAAACATATCACTATTATGAGGATAAATTAAATTTCGTCAAAGAAACAAATGAAAAGCATTAACTTCAGCACTTACTCTTTGAAAGATGCACAGATTTGGAAATGTGCGTGCTATGTCCAACTGTATTAGTTCCACACTAGCTTCCTTGTCAGGACTATCACCTCCATTCAAGCTGTTTTGCTGCTCCTGTTGTTGCTGGAGCTCTTCTGCTGCTGCACGTAACCGCTCTTGAGCCCTGAATCCACAAATATTTTACTCCAATTATTTAATGTGATAAAATTAAAACTAGTATGTAAAGCTCTTCTCTGTGGAAATTTGGTTCTGAGAATGAACAAGCTGTATGTATAGTCTATCACCTCAGGTACCTCAACCTAATACCATTTATGCTTATGATGATACAGAGTTATTACCTTAGGAAAACTGTATTTCTCAATGTTGAAATTTAGGACAGACAATTGTGTAAAGTTAGGCAAAGGTCATCATCAGAGCAGAACTAGCACCATGTGCAAGAAGGAGTGCAAGTTGTCATTATGACCCTATCCAGCACGCTAGTGATAGGGCCTCACTCCTATCCAACCAGCAAGTCCAGAGTGAGGGGGTCGGGAGGGTTTTAATCTACTTAAAAACATTCTGGAATAGATTTAAATCTATTTGGAAGAGTCTGTGATAAACATCAAATTGACGCAGTTGGCAGTCTCAGATGGGAGCCACCAGAAGCTGCCATTGGGTCGGTGCGATCGCCAGTTACTAAAGATATACAGCCAATAATTGTGGGTTTTACTGGGTAGAAATGGTTGGATGTTGATACATTTTGAATTAGTTAGCATTGAAGAGGTTTCAATCAATCACAGTAGTTCTGTAATGGTTGGGTAGAAAGGTACCCATATCCCATGCTTTCTCCCCTCAGTCCAAGTTGGCGATGGTTAGCCCGTTGCCACTGTACCAGTTTTGAACAATAATAATTCAATAATAGCACCAGGGCTCCTGATTAGCACACACCAAGTTATTCCCATATCTTTGTAAATGTACGTATTGGTACAGGTGAAATATTACTTCAATCATCTTTTGTAAATAAATATGGAAGTATAAGAAAAGTAGCCAGCTAATTACCACAGATGAAGGCAGGAGGACCAGGATGAACCCAAAACATGCACACACTTTACAATATTTTGGTAAATAACATTATTCACGTAAGAAGAAAGACATATGGCAAGGAGTACACATCTAGACCTACCACAAGACCAGCTAAAGAAGAACACAGTAGGAAAGTTGCAGTAGTGGGGAAAAATGGGGTGGGGGACAGTTGATCAACGATAAATGAGAGAAAATTTAATTTCTGTTACGACCAGTCAAAATAAAATAAAATGGATAAATGTTGTAATAAAATAAATTTTGTATCCTTCATAAGTAAAAATAAATATAAACAATAAATACATACATAAACTATACTTATAGTTAGCTCTGTTGCCTCAGTCAGTCGCAGAACCGTCGAATTGGGATGTCAGAACCATGGTCTACTTCTAGACCTGACACTTATACAGATCTTCAAATAGTTTTACCGGTCAGTATGATGTGGGACTGCCAGTCACTATATCCTGGTGAGCCTTCATTTATGAGAAATTTTACGTGCTCAACAAAGCTGTAGAGAAGACATTACAATATAAATGGTGAGACAGACATGTGGTTTAAGCGAGCATCATACTATAAAAAGGATTGTAGGCTTGAATCTCATATGAGAACTTTTTTTCCATGCTTTTTTTAGTTGCTATTTGCAGATTCATTTTTACAAAAACTCACCAGAATATTAACATGGAAAAGAAAGGGAAAATACACCCAACACTCACCAAAGTTGAAGGGAGGAGGGCAGCAGCAACACAGCAAAACACACAAACAAAGAAAAAACAATATTTCAGGTGAAAATCCCCTTTTTCAAGTTAACAGAGAGGTGGCTGGTCTTGCGCAAGACTTGCGTAGGACGCAGCCACTCATAGAACACAACAGACCGTCGGAGGTGGTGGGGGCAGCAACGATAATATAACCGCGAGTATACGAAAGATTAAAATAATCAAAAAAAATTAGTTATTAAAAATATATATAAAGAAAAAATATAATTGAAAATTTAAAAAAAAATTATGAAAGTATTGAACTATTGTACTAGCCAGTGGTGGGTGTATAGGGTGAGGATGGAAGATGTTCACTGGAAATTAAGGCCTGGGGGATGTCTGGTTTGAAGGATGTGTTGATATGCCAATTCCCACCTGCGGAGTTCAGATTGGGAGGTAGTGTCTGGAAGTACTCTAATGGCTCTTACTGTGAAGCAGTTATTAAGGTCACGGGTGTTGTGAGTACTGGCATGGTGAGCAACAGGGAGGTCCAGGTTTTGGGAGTAAACTCTCTGTCTGTGACCATTCATTCTGATGGATAATGAGTTTGAGGTCAGGCCAATGTAGGAACTTGGACAGTGGAGGCAGGTGAGCTGGTAAATGAGATGGGTGGTTGTACAGGTGGCATGACCTATTATGGGGTAGGTTTCACCAGTTGTAGGATTGCTATAGGTAGTGGTAGGTGGATGCATACAGCAAGTTTTGCAACGGGGTCTCTTACAAGGGAAGGATCCAAACGGTGGTTTAGGAGCATCAGAGGCTTGATATTTATGTACAAGAATGTTTTTTAGATTAGGCGGTCTGCTGAAGGTGACTCGGGGTGTGGTGGGAAGGATAGTTGGAAGAATGCGGTGCATTTCAGGAAAGGATCTAAGAAAGTCATAGCCCAGACGAAGAATTTTGTTTAGGGATTCCAGGCCAGGGAAAAACTGGGTGAGAAAAACAGGGTTCTGATTGGCTTTAGGTTGTTTGTGTCGGTGTGGAGGACTGTCCCTGACCCTTGATACTTGTTTTTGAATTAGTTCTGGAGGATAATTGCGGTTTATGAGTGCCTGGGTCAGATTGTTGGTGTACAGGGTAAAGGACTCGTGATCAGAGCATATGTGTTTGCCCCGAATGGCTAGGCTGTGTGGAATGGAACGTTTTGTGTGATATGGATGGCAGCTATCAAAATGGAGATATTGTTGTAGGTTAGTGGGTTTTATGTGGACAGAGGTGTGTAAGTGACTATTCCGTACAGAGATGTCTACATCCAGAAAAGTGATGTCAGTCTGAAGACCAGCCACCTCTGTTAACTTGAAAAAGGGGATTTTCACCTGAAATATTGTTTTTTCTTTGTTTGTGTGTTGTGCTGTGTTACTGCTGCCCTCCTCCCTTCAACTTTGGTGAGTGTTGGGTGTATTTTCCCTTTCTTTTCCATGTAAATATAGCCTCGCGGCATTTCTTTCCTTTCATTGTCACCAGAATATTAATTTGATTTTCTTCAAAGGATTCACTAATCTTGCGATGATAAGCACCATACAGACATTTGTAACAAATTTCTTTCTCTCCATGAATATTAAATGAAAGATCTTTCCACAGCCACAGATTTTTTTTTTAGTTGCTTAGATGAGAAAGTTTATTTCAGTTACATTTCCACCATTCATTTTGAACCATATCAGACATACTTTTATTATGTCAGAGAACATGCAAAATATGGAGAACAGTGTTATGTATTTTAAGAGAAGCTTCACCTGTAGAAATTTCAAACTTATCTTGCAACTGTTTGGAAACACTTTGAAGCTCTTACAAGAATTTTAGCATTTTAGATACATAGAACAAGCAATGATGCACAAGGTAGCCTTGAAAATCTTGATTTTGGCATGGTATATTGTCAAGATCAGTCAATGCCAGTTTGGCCTGCAAATTGAAGAAAGAATTGATAAAAATGTAATGAAACGTTCTGAAAGAATTCGGAAAGTATACAGGAAAATCGTTTATAAGTTTCTAGGTGGTATTTTCATATTTTTGGAGACTTTATAGGCATAATTAAATTTACTAGTTTAATAATTTCTTTAAGCTTCTGTGATCATTTGAATGGTGTCAATCGATTATGTTTTGAAGAGGTTGTAATCTTTTAGAAAATATTTTCTTTCATGATAAAATTTTATATCTTTCAGATTGAAGGTGGTGGCTATAGCTTTTCAAGTGGAGGTGACAAAATTAACAATGAACCTACATACTTAATCTTTTGATTTCATACTTCAACTCAAATGAACTATATTATTATTTCCTTCAGTTGTAAGGGTGGCAGTCATTTCAAATAGGAACAAAGAAAGCAACAAAGAAAAGTTGAATACAGAACAATACATTTTCCACACCATCTACTTGTAAAGCTATAATCCCCATCAAAGACCCCAGTCGTTCTTCGGGCAGCCGTTACGTAAAGCAGTGCCTTCTGTGTTTATATAATTTAAAGAGTTTAGTTATCTTTTGTTTCATCTTTGCATATTTGTTTAGCAACCCCAGTAGTCAGTCGTTCTTCGGCAGACGTTTTGTGGAGCAGTGCCTTCTGTGATAGTGTGTAGTTAGTTGTAGCTTCATCTTTGCATATTTGCTTGTCAGTAGCAGCAGCAGCAGCAGCCATTCGTCGGAACCGTTACGTGAAGTAGTACCTCCAGTGATAATTTAATTTAAAGTGCGTAGTTAGTTGTAGCTTCATCTTTGCATATTTGCTTGTCAGTAGCAGCAGCAGCAGCAGCAGCAGCAGTCATTCGTCAGAACCGTTACGTGAAATAGTACCTCCAGTGATAATTTAATTTAAAGTGCGTAGTTAGCATCAGCTTCATCTTTGTATATTCGGTTATTGACAAAAAAAGCCTACTGAGAACACATAGCGAGTCTGTTTTTTTTCGTGTACTCCTTAGCTTTTCTTTCTGTAAGGTAGTATGTGTAGGGACTGTGGTGGTTGTGTGCAGACTCAGGCTGAGGTGACTGATCTGCACACCCAGCTTGCAGCTTTGGTAACAAGAGTTACACAGCTGGAAGCTGCCACAAGTGAGTGCAGTAGATGCGGTATTGGTGACCCTGTAGAATCAAAACGACTCACAGGTTCTCCCATACCTGTCATCGTACCTGCAGTCCAGGCCGAGATGTCGGAATCTCTGCGGCCGTCGTCTAATGGTGGCTGGCGTGTGGTGTCTGGATGTCGACGCCCCATGTGGGGGTAATTGTGCAAGCCTGATTCTCAAGAAAGCGAACTTTTACCACTGTCCAATTGGTTTGACGCACTGTCTGGAACTGATTCAGTCCTGCAATCGTCGGCCTGTGAGTTAGCAGCCCCACATCCCGCTAAGTCTTGACAACTGCAGAGGGGGTTTTACTGGTCGGTAGCTCCAACGTTAGGCGCTTTATCAAGCCCCTTGGGGAAATGGCGAATAGATCGGGGATGAATTCCAGTATCCATTCATTGTGTATTCCGGGGGGTCTGATCCGAGATGTGGAACACTCCATCCCGGATGCCATTGAACGGACAGGGTGCAGCCAGCTGGGGATTGTGGCTCATGTTGGCACCAATTATGCTTGCCGCCTAGGGTCGGAGGTAATCCTCTCATCCTTTGGGCGACTTGCAGAAAGGGTGAACTCTGTGGCCATTGGCTGCAAGATTTCTGCTGAATTAACAATCTGCTGCATTGTCGATAGGACTGACTGTGGACCTCTGGTTCAGAGCTATATTGAGGGGCTGAACCAGAGATTACGGCGTTTCTGTGATAGTCATAGCTGTAGATTCCTTGATCTTCATCCTAGGATTGAGTCTTATAAGGATCCCTTGGATAGATCAGGGATGCACTACACACGGGAATCAGCTACATGGGTGGCAGGGGCCGTGTGGCGTGCATTGGGGAGTTTTTTAGGCTGAGTGAGGATGATCCTGAGGAGGAAATTCAGTTACGGACAGCCAAGATAAATTCAGCACCGAGTGTTAGGGGTAGCTTAAAAGAATCCCGAACATTAAAAGTTCTAGTAGTTAACTGCTGAAGTGTTTGTAATAAACAGCCTGAACTCGAAAACGTTATTCGTAGTACAGATGCTGATATCGTAATAGGCACAGAAAGTTGGTTAAAACTGGATACAACTTCCGCTGAAATTTTTTATAATAACATGAACATTTTCCGTAAGGATAGGTTGCATTCCCAAGGAGGTGGTGTATTTATAGCTGTTAGTAAGTACCTCCTATGTAGCGAAATAGATGTCCATACTGTAAGCGAAATCAAATGGATCAAGCTCAACGTAGCTAGGATAAAACTTGTGATAGGCTCCTTCTATCGTCCACCAGATGCAAGTGTAAATATTGCCGAGGCCTTAAGAAATAATATAAATAATATAGCACGGCAATTTCCGCAGCATACAATAATGCTAGGTGGCAACTTCAACTTGCCAGATATTGACTGGACTAAATACGTTCACGTTACTGGGGGCAGGGATAAAGCAGCTTGCGAAATCATTCTAAACCTCTTCTCAGATCACAATCTTGAACAACTCGTAACTGAACCAACGTGATGCCTCAATGGTAACGAAAATATGTTAGATATAGTTGTTACAAATAGGCCTGAATTATTCATGGATATTTCTACCACCACAGTAATAAGTGATCACAAAGCTGTAATTGCTACAGTAAAACTAACAACCACACGCAAAAAGAGAGGATTGATTCTTGGCTGTCCGGGTGGCATCGCGTCATGTTCATCGTAGCCGACATTTCGACCCTCATTCTGCAGTTCTGCCCTGGAAGAAGACCCCATAATGAGGGTCGAAACGTCGGCTACGATGAACATGACGTGGCGCCACCCGGACAGCCAAGAATCAACTGACTCTGGCCGCGGAAGCCTACGATTACAAAAGAGAGGATTGTTTACAGATTCGAAAAGGCTTCAAAAGAGTGTTTTAGAGTGTATTTGAGGCATAATTACCATACCTTCTTAGTAGCAGGAGGCACCGTTGAAGAGAGGTGGCATCGATTCTTACATATTGTCAGGGAAGATAAGAACTTGCATATACCGAAACGGACAATCAGGGAAGAGTACGATCCCCCATGGTACACACAGGAGGTTAAGAGGTTACTCAAAAAGCAAAGGAAGATACATGCAAGTACAAAAATGACGATGCATAGGACTGATTTAGATAAGTTAGAGGAGATAAGGGGACGTGTTAAGAATGCGATGTATCAGGCCTTTAATGACTTTCGTGCCAATTCTCTCTCCAAAGCCTCACTGAAAACGTACCCGCTTTACCACAATGTGTGGAATTAGAGATGGATCTGATAGAAATTGATAGCGTAGGTATTTTAAAGCAATTAAAACTCCTGAAGTGGGGTAAAGCGCCGGGTCCTGATGGTATACCGGTAAGAGTATTTTCTGAATACGTGGAGGATATTGAACCATTTCTGTCAGATATATTCCCTAAATCTTTAGAAGAGAAGAAAGTACCTTCTAGCTGGAAAATAGCCCAGGTAATTCCCGTTTTTAAGAAAGGAAATCGGAGTGATTCTAGGAATTATCGACCCATATCTCTAACATCTGTCTGCAGCAGAATTCTGAAGCATGTCATGTGCTCAAACATTATGAAGTTTCTAGATGAGAACGAGTTACTTACACCGTGTCAATACGGATTTCGGAAGAAGAGATTGTGTGAAACACAATTGGCCCCATTTTCCCATGATGTAATAAAAGTTATCGATGCAGGTTCGCAAGTTGATGCAGTTTTTTTGGATTTTGAGAAAGCTTTTGATTCTGTGCCACACAACCGACTTTTAGCGAAGATTCGAGCTCACAGTATTTTGGCTCAGATTTGCTAGTGGATACATGATTTTCTAACTGGACGATCACAGTATGTCGTCGTTGACGGGGAAGCCTCTTCTAAGATAAACGTTACTTCGGGCGTTCCTAAAGGAAGTGCAATAAGTCCACTTCATTTCTTAATATCTATAAACGATCAAGGTGACAACGTCAAATGCTGGTTGCGATTGTTTGCCGACGATGCAGTTATCTATAGGGAAATAAAGTGCTCCGACGATTGCTTAGAAATTCAGAGCGATTTGGATGCTATTTTCGATTGGTGCCGTAAATCGCAGCTTACACTTAATTGAAAAAAGTGCACGGCAATGCAGATAAGTAACAAAAAGAATCAGTTTGTTCACGAGTACAAAATAAACAATTCAGCTGTTGACACGGTTGATTCCGTGAATTATCTGGGGGTGATAGTACAAAGCAACATGAAATGGGACATGCACATAACTTCCGTCATAGGCAAGGCTAATTCTAAATTACGATTCATAGGTCGTATTTTGAGGAATTATAATGCTCATACAAAGGAGATAGCGTATAAAACACTAGTACGTCCGCATCTGGATTACTGTTGTGGGGTTTGGGATCCGTATCACAAGGTTCTGATTGACTCAGTGGAGAGGGTGCAGAGGAGAGCCGCTCGATTAGTGACATCTAGTTACAGCCCTTATGAAAGCGTCACAGAATTGATACATAGATTGGGCTGGGATAGTTTGGAAGACAGGCGACGTAGCTTGCGTTCGAATTTATTGGAGAATATGTGAAAAAATTTAAATTTCGAGTGCAATGAAATACTTCTTCCACCAACCTATTTAGGTCGCAATGACCGGAGGGATAAGATTAGAGAAATAAGATGTCGTACTTATGCTTATATGTATTCCTTCTTTCCTTGCACTATTCCGGACTGGAATGCACAGGTTTAGGATTGGTGCTTAGAACCTTCTGCCACCCACAATGTTTGTAATTTGCAGAGTGTAGATGTAGAAAGGCAGGCTAGTTCAACCAACCACCCCCTACCTGATTGCCACACACTCCTTGTGTTATTGGAAAACTCTTCCTTAAATTCTAATATCAGGACTTAAAATAAACAAAAATTCTTCAAATTTCAAACTGTAGCTTAGTTACGCATCCTAATGATTCAATAATTTTCAGTAAATTTTAAGATATCAAACTTTATTTTCAGGGTTCAATGTGAACCTAAAACATTATAAAAATTAAATGCTACAGAAAAGTCTTTAATCTTCACCAGTCTGAATAAGAATCCTTGCACACATCTGGAGTCAGGCCCTATAACCAGTAGGAAACACAAGAACGGACAAAAACTACAACTGGCAGCAGCATGGTGAATAATCACACAATACACAAACAAATGCAAGAGAATGAAATAGGTTGACAGTATTCATCATTCACGAAAGCAATAAGTGATTTAGACAGGATGAAATTGCAATATAATAATTTTTACTCAGAATGTTACACTGTAACATCAATGTTACAAAAGAATTGCTGCAATATACAGATTATGCTAACCGTAATGAGGTCTGAATGTATATGTAAAAAAAAAAAAAAGATCTACAACAGTGTATCACTGGCTGATGGAAACAGTTTAATGATTGAGAAATCTGAATCACCTGGGTTTTGAGTAACCAGCTCCAGGGGGTAATGTGCACAACTTCATTTGATTACCTTGCTTGAATGATTTGTGTACCTCTAAATGTCTAGAAAATAAGGAGCAAACACACAAAGCTTTTTTCATATGATTCTCATTCAGATTGTACAACTGCCTTCATGTTATAACTTTCAACATACAGACCTCTTGTCAGCAATGGCATATATTCAGCTTTAACTCAATCAAGAACAGTACTATACACTGGTCAACATTGTTTAAAAAGAAGAAGACTGGGCAAGAGATTTAACAAGTTGTGTCAGTAATAAGCTTCAGTTTATGATTTCAAATAAATAATGAAGTATCTTATCACACTAAATTCATGTCAATAAACATATTTTTAGATCAATCTGCACATGTCACATACCTGGCAACACATATGTCATAAAGTTGTGGTGTGATATTCAGCTCATTACCAATAGCAAGTCGCCAAACACGTCCACGTACTGAAGGGGGTAATCCTTGCCACCACAAATCTCTTGCTTTTCTGGAGCTTTTCCTGTAAAAAATGAAGTTTCACAACCTCCATCTGAAATACTTCAGCATTGAAATGGAAAATAAGCTGTCTATTTTCAACCTATGCTTTATTTTTTGCTTTTTCACTATGCTCCGTTTGTCCCTGAGAAGTGATGATCTTGGCCATTTTTTCCTCTTTATTTTTTGTATTATTGTTTTCTAATTATAGTAAAATTATGATAAAATCATTCCAGCAAATGAATCATTACAGTGAACAAATTATTTAAATCAGTAGGCTTTAAAAAATACTGATTTATGAACCTAGTCTCTTATTTTCATACTCTCAACAGGGGAGGGTGGGTTGAGGGGATGTGGCATAGGACAGGTTGAAATCATTAGTGATTAATGTCCTTGTTTCTGCTAATTATTATTATTATTTTGCTAAACCTTAATGTTTTGCCAACAACTCATGGATTATTAATGATGGTAAGGAAGTTTTCAACATCTCCGATGTGAAATGTGCAAGTTTTAAGTTAATTGGTCTTGTTATTGTTGTGTTATTACTGTGAAATGTGTATTTCTGAACTGACAAGTGTGCTCTTAAATATTCCTTGCCACAAGCAGTGTTAAAACTTGTAATTTCCTTAAGTACGCAAGATTCCAAGTGAGGACTGTAATGCAATGGTGAACATTCAGTGTATCTTGTTGCAACGAATATTAAAGAATTATTGAGCTGCGTAGGCTTAAAGCTAATCGTGGCCTTCCCGAACCATGGCGACAGGAAGTCGCGGATAAAGGGTTTTGCCAGACGACACATTCTACTCCCTGGGGATGGGCGGTCAACAAGGTCGCTCACCTTATCGGAAATGCCTGCTGCCCGAGCGAAGGATCATCCCCGAACTTAGCGAAATATGTCCAACCTCTGTGATATACGTGGGGCAAATAAGATATCGGGGATATCACGTGACATTAGGTGCCAACCTGAAGATCCAATCCAAATGAGCATATAACTTAAAATCCTGGGAATTTTCTGTTAAATGTGATCTTCAAGACTGCAAGGGGTGGAGCCAGAAATTTCCTCGCAGATCGAAGAGCGATTCTATGCTAGTTTATTCTGTGGTGGACTCCGAAAGTTGGTTTATCTCGCTAACTGCCGAGTCTGACTCCTGGTGTCAGAAATCTGATGCTGCCGGTTTGATGGGGTGGCTTCCGCACGGCGACACAGCCAGTAATGTGATGATGCGCATTACCACTACAGACGTGCCTGTAGCCGCCTTGTGATACAGTCTCTCATACCGTGGGTCATCTCCGAACACCGCAGACATCAGACGCAGAACTACAATGGTAAATTATTACGACCAAGCCATCCGATTGTGCATTCCGTGAAACTGAACCATTAAGCGTCTTTGAGAGGATAGATCCATTATGTAACTTAAAAACCCCTGAACTAACAGTGTAATTTACCAGAACTAGTTATTTTCGAATGGCATATTGTTCATTCGTGGCTCCCATGATTTTTTTTTTAAATGTAAAGTCACGGTATTTTGATACCTATGTCTGAGATCATCATAACTTGTATTGTACATTGTTTCCAAATACAGTAGAACTCCAATTATCTGAACTCCGATTATCTAAATCACCGATTATCTGAATCACTTTTTTAATTAAGATGGAAACATACTGTGAAAAAGCTTCCCCTCTTTTATAAAAACCAACCCAAAGTTCTGATGACTGCAGCATTGTTTACCGAGTGGTACGGCAAAATTTTCATCCCTGAAGTGCAAAAGCACCAAAAAACCTTGGAAAAGAAGGTATTTTCAACATACATACAATAATTAATTAAAATAGACCCTTTTCGGAAAAAAATCCGATTATCTAAATTTTTGATTATCCGAATGGGGTACGGTCCCAATTGATTCGGATAACTGGAGTTCTAATGTATCGTTATTTCTTGCATATTAATTCTGAGATGGATTTTGAAGTAAATACACAATTGTTTGCTTGCTCATGATGGCTAATTGTACCTCTGAGCGTTGCTTTTATGATTTTGCCAATTGGTGTTAATGTTAACGGTAAATTCGCTCAGACTTGTAATCGCCAATGATAAGAAAATAAATGTAATTGTGACAGTTTTCCTATAATCCAACTAACGTCGAGATTCTTGCACAAATAAATATTTTCACTTCATAAAACAAAATTAAAATCCCCTTTATTAACATTAATAATTAATTAATAAATAAATATTAACCATAAATATTCATGACCACCGAGGCCCCTACTGCAAGGGGGGGTGTGTGTGTGTGTTTGTGTGTCTTTGAGGGGGGGGTGGGTGTTTAACTAAGGGCAGCTTTATTTCAGCTTGGTCTACTCTTGTTTCTTTAGCATGAGCATCCAATTCTTGGGTTCTAATAACTTAAGCTACTCGTGTTCTGCTAGAACTACACTAGGCCAGATTTACGCCCGCAAAGCATGTAAAAAAAGAAGACAAAATAAACTGGTGTCAGAAACTTTTAGGCAGATACAAAATAGTACAGTGCAGAGCAAATTGACCTCTATACTAAATAATACGTTTTGTCTCTAAATGAAATTTAATAACAAATCATACACTAACAAATTGCATGAGAAGCACAGCTTGAGCAACCGACGTAACATTACAGATTAACACACGTCACCATTCGATAAGTTCTCAAAATTTCGTGAATGCAACTGTTATTCATATTGAAAAAAAAAAAAAAAAAGTCTGTTGTCCTCCTACAGATACAAAGTATTTCCTTGTCAAATTTTGTCATTATCGGTGTAGCCATTTAGTCGTCAAAACATAACAAAAAAGACAGACCTAGTTCTGCATTTAAGATTTCGGTGCACAGCAGTGTATCCACCAAGTGGAGTCAACAGTGGCACTGCCTACCCCTGTCTCAAAGTGATTCGAGCCATTTTTGAACCTCAATTTCTTCGGTCGTATTTATGCTACATGTCTCAAATTTCTGTTATGCATAGATATCAACAAACTTAGCAAACATACTAAATTTTATTTTGTTACTGTTCTTAGGTTGGTTGTTATTACGCTGCAAACTACAGCGATTTTGTCACTCACTCACTGACTGATGATCATCAAAACTCTAAGGATCTTCCCGTAACCGTAGAAAGCTGAAATTTGCTACACACAAAATTTTACACTGATACTCACATACCCACAAACTCGTAAATTTCCATATATCTATCCCTTACCTACCCGTAACATGAAATCGCTGCCTAGCCTAACAATTTTATACATTTCAGATTTACATTGTAGAGTGAACTTACTAAGTTTAACTATGTGTTAAATTTTACTTATTTGCTTTTTTATTCTGCAAGTTATTGAAATTCTAAATTTTATTTCGACCACGACACCCCGATATCAAAATTCCACTGTACCTCCAGTAACCCTAGAAACAAGTAATTTCGTACACATATATGGTTTCATCCCAATATCATGAGAAAAGTCTAATATTGGATTTTTTCCGCATATTTATTTAATTACAATCCCAAATATGAAAGATTCTGGAACATATTTGTGGCTTAATTGCTTTGCTCCTGATGAAGCTACATGGCTGAGAATTTTTTAATGCATAGAGATAAGTTTAATTGATATCTTAAAGTTTTCTTTGTTCTTACACTAAGTTTGGAAGTTACTAGTAATTTATTTCTGGTGGTAGTTAAGCCAGCGGCAATCTGCATTGCTCAGCTACTGGCCACATCAATTGTTTTCAGAGAGTGGGGCATTGTTGGTAAACATATATTGATGTCTTAAAATTTGGATGTTCTTATTCATCGATTTTCAAGTGGAATCGTTCCATTTGAGCGGCGATTCAGGATAAGCAACAACTTACAAAAAGAAATGAGATCCCACAAAAACAATTCTTGTAAAAATGGGCCAAGTCTCATATTCATGTAGTGACAAAAAGTTATGAGATATTCTTCTGAGCCAAGTCTACACTATCCAGTGTGTAATCACTTCACTTTATGAAACAGAAGGATTTTTCTCGGTATCATAGATCGTTTATTTAGGATAAAAAAAAAGTTTGATGACTTGGCCTTTTTGCACGCCACGTTTTAGTTAACATACACAAATACCTAAAACGTGTTGCTTTATCAAACTTATAAATACGTAAAAGCCAAGATTTCCCTCGCTCTTTTTCAAATTTGACAAGTATATATATTATGCCTTCAATTTAAGTAAAAGTTATGACATGCATAATGGCCAAGTCATCAGATTTTTTTATCCTAAATAAACTATCTATGATACTGTGGGAAACCATTCTGTTTTATAAAGTGAAGTGAACACACTCTTTAAAGTGTATGCTTGGCTCGGAAGAAGATCTCATAACTTTGTCACTACATTAACACGAGACTTAGCCTATTTTTACAAGAATTGTTTTTGTAGGATAAAGCCTGATAACAACCTCATTGAGTGTAACTAACTGAAGGAATAAGTAATCATGAAACAGTTTGGATGGAATTCAGCAAACTAGTAGCCAAAATTGAAGGGGGAAATACGTACAATATAAAAAGGCACAGATTTTGATGTTTTTATTTGGGCTTTAGGGCTAGTCAACATTTAGATTAGTGCCACAACTAAGATCTGGTAATGATAAAGTGGCTTAAAACTGAACTCAGTCTGCATGGCCAACTGTAAAGGGGAAGGCCACACAGGCAACAGTATAAAATAAAATACTGACTAAAATCCCATCTGCATTGCTGACTAAAGAGATCAGCCACACAGACAGCAAAATAGATAGATACTAAAACAAAGGCTGTAAACTGAGAAAACTGACCATAAAAATCACTAACTGGTTGGCTGTAAAAGGACCAGCCAGATACAAAATCTCAAACACATCAAGAGACACTTAAATTTTTTAAATGTAAGAATGGTGGTTGTAAAAAGACCACCAATCCATTCTAAAAATAACACACACTCACTTAAAATGTGGTGCACAATAAAAGGTATGCCACAATCATCACATTCCGGCAGCTCCTCCCGGAGGAGAAGAATGTCAGAGGACAGTGCCCTATGTGGAGGTGAGTAAGGAGAATCTCAGCCCTTATCGCCTGCTGGAAGGAACTGCTCCACGGCTGAACAGTCAGTTTGACCAGCTAGTGCTTATTATGCTCAACTTCCAGTCACTGCCTCAAAGACAATTCTTTTTGCCACCTAGGCAAGGTCTGACTTTGGGACCAGAGCAAAATCAATTCAGACTTAGTCACAGGCTAATTTGGCAACTTCATTGGCTGCCTCATTTCCCCCCATTTCCCACATCACCCAGTACGCAGCCGAATAAAACCTCCTTTCCACAAGATTGGAGGGAAAAGAGGGTGTCCAGAAAGTCCTGAGCCAAACGATCTGCTGGGTACATGTTTACTAATGCCTGGATAAAGCTGAGGGAATCACAGCATACGATGTGCTTCATGTCATGTATTACTTTCATTTGATGGGGTGACTTTAACAAAGCATACAAGGGCGGTCTGGAAAATTCTAAGCCTAAAAATATAAAACCTGTTTGACATTTACCAAATCATTTTTATTTCTCAATATAGTCTCCCCGAACACTGATACACTTAGTCCAATGATGTTCCTAGTTCATTATACCATCCCTGAAGTGGCTTTCTGACAGATCTGCAAAATATTCATCTACAGCTGTAATCACCTATTTATTTGAAGAAAAATGCTGACCAGCAAAAAAGTTTTTGAGTTTGGGAATTGATAGAAATCGGAGGGAGCCAAATCTGGGGAATAAGGTGGATGTTCCAACAAGTCATAGTGCAGATCTCTTAAGTTTCCCGTTGCCAAAAAACTCTTGTGGGCAGGTGAATTGTCCTGATAAAAGTTGATTTTCTCCTTCCTCAAACTGGGCCTTTTTTTCGCGAACTTTTTCATCCAGGGTGTCTAAAAGATCGGAATAGAATTGTCCATTTATTGTTTTACCCCTTTCAAGGTAATCAATGAACAAAATACCTTTAGCACCCCAAAAAACTGATGCCTTCATCTTCCCTGCCGATGGAACCGACTTCGCCTTCTTTTGACCTGAACAACCAGCTTCTGTCCACTGCTTTGACTGCAGTTTTGATTCTGCCGTGTAGTGGTGAACCCATAGTTATGAATCAATGCACAAAATCAGTTTTATTTTTGTTAAAACGCTTCAAACACTGTTCAGAAAGTCTCATGCAGATGCGCTTTTGATCGACATTGAGCAAATGTGGCACCCATCTTGCACAAAGCTTCTTCATATACAATACTTCATGCAAAATGTTTCCCACACACTCTTTTGATATCCTACTGTCTCAGCAATATCAAACACTATTCGTCCATCAACCAAAACCATATCATGCACTTTCTGGATGATTTCTGGAGTTGTTGCACTTTTCAGACGTCCTTTGCATTCATCATCTTCGAGACTGCTACGGCCACATTGGAACTCAGCAGCCCAGTTCTTAACTGTCAAATATGAAGGAGAAGAGTCCCCATACACTTAAAAAATCTTCCGTGGGTCTCGAATGGCGTTAAACCTTCTTTTACAAAAAATTTTACAACAACACGATACTCGATTTTTTCCATCTCTGGTACAAATCCGCACCGCACCTGCATCAAACAACTGTACAGACCAAACTACAAAGTAGAATGACTTGCAATTTCTTGCAGGCACATCTGGCACATGCACCAACTTGCATGGAAAAATTAGCATGGGTTGTGTTACCATCTATGGTCGAGGCCCAGAACTTCTCTGACAGCCCTCGTAGCACTCCGCAGTGTAAACGATGCATCTGCTATCCAGCTTGTATTTGTGAGTCACTCGAGGTAACACTATGGAGCTACCTACTTTGTTAGCCCGCTTAGATCACCGTATACTGGGGTAATGGTGTGATGTTGATTTAAAATATCTTTGAAGGCATTAATAAAAACACTTTCAGTGATAAACAGTTTGTGATACAATACACATCTAAAATGTTCTCTGTTTCTTTAAAAGCCAGGGAGGAGATTTACTCCAGCCCTGGTGATAAAAAGAGTACATCCCAAACCCATATTTTTCTAAAATATGTCCTTGTACAGTAGCTGAACAGTTTAGTTGCTCTATGGCAATTGGTATAAAGCAGTTCAAAGTTTGGATGAATAACTACATCATACATTGGATTGCCAGGTGTTATGGCAATGTGCAGGAAATGTCACGCCATAGGAGATGCCAGCAGATGGTAAACAGCAGCTCATCCGACTCGGCACAAATGCTGACAATCGGGCTGATGTAACAGGCATTCGTGGCGAGCCGAATTCCTGCATGGTGGACACTATCCATAACCCAAAGGTATGAAGGCTCTATAAAATTGTAGCAGGCTGGAGCGGTCGACGCCCCATGACCTGCCACACACACACACTTCAAAAATGAAGTATTTCGGGGAAAGGATTAGCAAATGGAAGGACAGCACATGAGTACAGTGGAGTCGAGGTGGGAATAGTTCAAGGAGATAATAAAAAAAGGGAGAAGACAATGTTCTTTCTCAGTCATGTTTTGAGGGCATTGCAATGTATAAAAACAGACTCTTCAAGTGTAACTGATTCAGAACACTCAGTTCATCCAGTTAAGCCACTATCAGAAAAGCATGAAGATACAGAACCAGTTTGCTTTGTGAAAACAGGAGAATAATAGAAAAAGATTGAATAATAGAAAATAATTGAAAAAAATAATAAGAATGCTGGGTAAGGTCACTGATAAATATCTACCTTAAATTCTAAAAATCTTCTGCGAGATGGGAATACAAGGAACTAATAGTTGAGCATAAGCTCAGACACATACAAAGAATATACAAAAGCTTTTTATATATGTTGGGGGAAAACCACCCCTATCTATAGAAGAGGCTTCCTGCAGCATCAAGACATGGAAAAAACACTAACACACATGGAGTAAAATATATATTTAAAAAACTAGGGACGGAGAAATTAAAATATAAAGATACATATTCAAATTGAAATCAAATGTCAAATTCTTATGCTGAATTAATTAAACTAAGAAAAATGCTGAATTAAGTGGTAAAACCAGAGATGTGACTTATTTGAGATAGAAGTATTTTAAATACAGATACAAAATATGTATTTTCACTTTGTATCTGAAATACTTAATCTTTTCTTCTTGGTATCTTTGTATTTTGGAAATACTATTTACGCATTTTTTTACATTACGGCATCATAAAGACAAAGACAACAACGAAACGCATTTGTAAAATTCATTAACCTATGCCAAAGGACAAAGTAGTATGGTCTAGTTACCTTTGTCTGCCTCCATTTTGGTGAATTATATAAACCATAAACACACACCCGCCTGTCTATTGTCTCTTATCTATTCTACGCGCCAATTCTTGTCATGTCAAATTAAGTTTGGTGTGACGAAGTCTAATTATTATTATTTAATCATAATTGAGGATGGCAGTATTGAAATGTAAGTAAATAAATAAACAAATCATATTCATTTTCATTTCATTTAAGTAGGTATACACAACATTAGATTTCACTTGGCATCGACCGCGTGATTGTTGATTGCGTATGTGAAGGCTGCTTAGGAAACTAAATTTCTTTAAAATATTAACTAAATTGTTAGGATTATTGGTAGCGAGAAGAAATATTTACATTTACCTATAAAAATAAGTTTCAAATTTGTGCCATTGTTGTAAGATAGTCTCTTTCCTTTATCGCAAGTTTTATTGATTTACAGATAGCTGGGTAGTTAGTTTATTAACAATATAATACTATAGGTAAACATTGTGGAATAAGTTTATTCACAATTCTAATTTCTTACATACATATCTAATTAAATCTGTAGTTTGAACTCCTATTGTTGAGGTTACTGTATTGCTACCTGTAGTAGAAGCTGTTCCATTTAGAAAATGACTTTATTATTTAATAAGTTCTGAAACATTAAACTGATGATTCTTGGCTGTCCGGGTGGCGCCTGCCCTGGAAGAAGACCCCAGAATGAGGATCGAAACGTCGGTCACAATGAACATGAGGCGGCACCACCCGGACAGCCAAGAATCAACTGACTCTGGGCGCGGAAGCCTACAATTACATTAAAATAACTACTTGTTGGCAATAAATATAAATAATAATAATTCATAAATAACTGTTGGTGTTACTCCTGGCATATAACGATTTTAAATTGTACATGCCTGGAAAGCGTTGTGCTTGTCGCAGACGTGTGGGATTAAAAAGTGGTTTCATTGTGAATGCAGGGCAGAGGGAGAAGGGGAACTATATGAGGCTCTTCCATGGTACTGTCCGCTCTATTCAAGGAATAGGAAACTTTCAAATTGGAATAGAATAATTTCAGGATGGACGAAACTATTAGGGAGATGGGGAAATGATCAGGGAATTGTTCAACAGTGTCAGGGTCCTTGAAGCTCGGCCTTTGGAGGCTCAGCTTGTGGGGGCTCAACCTGTAGGAGCAGTGCCTGTGGATTCTCTGCCTATGGAGGCTCCACTTGTGGAGGCTCTTCCTAAAAAGGCTCAACCTGTGGGAGCTAGGCCTGTGGCGCCTCAGCCAATAGAGGCAGAAATTGTAAATACTGGGTTTAGTGAGGATGATGATAAAGATGGTTGGGAGCTGATAACAGATCGTAGGGTCTGGGGACTGCCTCCAGATGGGGCCAAGAGCTTCTCTCTGGCTGGAGACCTGTGGTATTTTGCCCATTTCTCCACCATATTGCTACATCACTGGTCAATATTGTAGCTATGGATATTCTATACCCAAAAATTATTCTTTCTTAGAAGAAACCCTGCAAAAACAAAAACAATTTGCATTTTTATATATTAATTTGACTATTGGCCTCAAAATGCAGGTAGCTGACATTTTGTCTTATGTGACATCAGTTCTCAGTACCTGCCACTATAAACAAAGCAAGGATAAAATGAGTTTTACAGTTCATGAGCAGTTTGTAGTGCCTCAGCAAATAAACACATCAGTTAAAACACCAAACAAATTCTTTATTTATGTTCCAATCCAGTCCGAGTCTTGCATTATAGGTAACTTAAACTTCTATAGCCACGTTGACATGGCAGGTGGTTATGTAAGTGAAAGAAGCTGAATAGTGTTGACAATTTATTTTACCAGTAGCAGAGAGGATACACAACCCTTGGTGTTCCCTTGAGCGAATATTCAGGTGCACGAAGCATTCTTAAAGACTGGCTAACAGTCACTTATAATAATGTAGCTGGGCATGGACCTGGTTGGCTCCCAAGGATCTTCTGTGGATGTTTGGATGGACATAGTGATGGCATTGATTGATTCTACTCAACGAGGTCGATGCAGCCTCCTGCTCACCTCCTTATAGTCACTACTCACACTTTTGTCTGCGTGACTTGGTCCAAAGACCTCTATGAAGTGTTGATTCTGCATAGTTGTCAGGCATTGACTCCAAATGTTCAATGCACCTTCTAGAATACTGCTGCATGACCTATGTGATACTTTTCTGTCAGTCATGCTTCTTCCCGGACATTCACCTGACTTTACATGTGACGATGTCATGCTTCTGCTGAATTAAACAGTTCATGGCGTTCTACTTTCCCGTCAGCCAATACTGCCTTGTGTTTTCTATACTTTTAAAATGATCATTTATTTCTTAAAATGGTCTTTAACATTTTATCAAAATGCATGAACAAGGAAGACAATGCAGAGACATGATGCAAAAATAGAAATGTATTCATTGTGTCATTTGTGCAGCACATGGTGGCTCTGTACCTCCTCTCATGACAACTTCTAACTTAAAGGATATTACACAAAAATAAACTCACATAAGATCCCACTTGGGTAATATTTCAGTGCTCCAGACTCTAGCTGCCTGGGCCAGCTGTTCTTCTTGTCTTAGCTGTTGTGCAAGCTGCTTTTTCCTAAGCTTCGCCTCACGCAACTCTATAACAAAACAGAAATTTTATCACAAAAACACTGAAAATTTTATTTAATTTTTGAAACATTCAGTTCCAATACTTTAATTCCATACTCCAACTTTCTCATCTATTTCTAGTACTTTATTTCCATCTGAATTTATAGGTTCTTTTTATTTATTTAAATAGAAATCCTTCTCTCACTTACATGATAGCAACACACACCAACAACATGGCACCTTTCTACAACATGGCACAAACATTTAGTAGCAACTGTTGCAAAGTTAAAAAAAAAAAAAAAAAAAAAAAAAAATATGCTCCCATATCTTTGACCAAACATCTGTGCTAAAATCAATTGCCTCATTAGAATACTATTTATATCACCTTTATAGTTCTCAAGTTATTACACAGCACAAAAAACAGCCAGGACCAGAACTGTTACTTCAAGAATGGGAGTTAAAAATGTGATAAAACAGTCCAGGATATCACCACCTTAATTGCTTGGAACTAGCAGGAGTTTTGTAAAAGGGAATAAATTAATAATATGGTGACAACAATTTCAATATCAATTTTAAATCACCAAAAATTTTTTTAAAAAAATACTAGAGACAAATATCATATGGTGGTAAAGTGATTTATTCCAAATCGGCTTATTGAGATTGGGGATGAGCAGAGTAGGGTATCAGAAATATGTCCTGACGGTATTTTTATGAAGAAAGAATTTTGCAACAATGATGCAACATAATCTTTAATGGTTATCAAGCCAGATGGAGTTGTGGTGTTGACTGCAAGCCCACGGTAGGCTTATAATTCACATAAGCCATGCTAACCTGATGAAGACAACAGAGTCACATGTTGAAACATTGTGTTTTCATGACTCCATCCAAACAGACATCCAAAATAATTACACTGCATTATAAGGGAAATAAGTAGGTTAAAAAAACTAAAAAGTGGTGATAATATTTTATAGATGTGTAAACAATAGATAGATGTGTCATTGTAGCTCCTCTTGGGAAATTATTTTGCTTTGACCTGGAGACTAGCTTTAGAGCAAAGGTCAGGAAAACTGATATCGGCAATGATTCACGATAGAGGGGACACAAGGAGGGTCGAGAATTACACAAATTATTTTTAAATTAGTGGTACGAAAGTTGACAGATGGTTTGATATGCAACCATATCAAAATCTGAGGAATCAAAGCATCAAAATAGAAGTGTGACAAGAATGCCACAGGATTGAGATCATAGCTGTACATTATTCCCATGAATCGTTGTGTTTGTGGTTTACAGTCAGAAGTTACCTATCTGCAGATAACTGTTGCATAATGGGATTAAAATATGAGAGGATTGAGAATAGCAAAACGAGGATCTGTACATGATGAAATAGTGTATAAAACACTAGTGTGTCCGCATTTGGATTACTGTTATGGAGTTAGGGATCCATATCGCAAGGGCTTGATTGACTCAGTGGAGAGGGTACAGAGGACAGCCGCTCGATTCATCACTGGTTGCTACAGCCCTTATGAAAGCATCACAGAATTGATACATAGACTGGGCTGGGATCCTTTGGAAGACAGACGTCATTTGTGTTAGAATTTTGCATATTTGCATATTTTCCAATAAATTCAATGGCCTACGAGTGCACCGAGATACTTCTTCCGCCAACCTATTTGGGTCACAATGACCGGAGGGATAAGATTCAAGAAATAAGATGCTGTACTGATGCTTTTATGTATGCTTTCTTTCCTCATGCTATTTGGTATTGGAATGCACAGAATTAAGATTGGTGTTTGCACCCTCTGCCACCCACAATGTTTGTGAATTGCAGAGTATGGATGTAGATGCAGATGATACCTCACTGTAATGAAGGTAAAAGCCAGAAAGTAGTCAGGTGGAGGAAGAGGAATTACTAGTTGAAGGCATAAATAAATATCTTGGCAATACATATTGCACAAGTGGTAGGAGAAATCCCAAAGTTCTGCATCTATTGGAAAGGGTGATGATGGGATGTATGCAGACGTGGGGGGAATTGTGATTTAAAACCTTGTTCAGATCATTGCCTGATAATGGTGGAATAGTATATGACCTACAGTATGGTTATCATTGGTGTGGGAAACAGAACTTGATTTTTTTTATAGATTTAAATGTTGACCAGAGCTAACAGGTTACCTATCCCATCAAAAGTATGCACCCAAAACAGTGTATTCATAAATTATTATTTTTCCTAGTTCAATGTTACAACATGGTTGAAAGCAGCAAGATTCATATTTAATTCTCCTGCCTCTTAAAGTCCAACCATTTTTTAGCCTTTATTAATGAATAATGTGACATACTAAAAAATCTGTTATAATAACAATAAAACAGTAAATACAAGGGTTGTCAGTAAAATAAGGTTTGCAATGATTTTTCAAAATGAAAACATGTTTATTTGTTTTGAATCATACATTTTTTGAAAGTTTATACTTTTTCTATTTTTCAACATAATCAGAATTGAAGTTGATGTATTTTTGCATGTGGTGTACCATCTTTATGCCCGAGTTGTAGAACTCTCCCAACATGCCGCAGAGGTAGCTTAACACCTCTTCTTTCAGCTCCTCTCCAGGTTCTGAATAGAGCCCCACAAAGGTGTTTCTTCAAATCAGGGAAGAGATGATAACCACTTGGGGCTACGTCCGGGCTGTAAGGTGGGTGCGTGACAATATCCCATCCAAATTGGTTGAAAAGACCATTTGTTACACAGGCAGTGTGCAGACGAGTGTTGTCGTGATGGTCCCCCATGTGAGTATGCTTCTCCTCTTGTTTTGAATTGCACAGTGCAGGTTTGTTGTACCAGCAGACATGAATTCACACAGCAATAACCCCTTCCTTTCCCAAAACAGGTTCCCCATCACTTTGCTGGCATACAGTGTTTGCTCGAACTTTCATGGCTTCAGCAACTCTGGATGCTTCCACTGACAGGATTGTTCCTTCATTTTCCAGCATTGTGTAGTGAACCCACGTCTCGTCCCCAGTAACAACTGAATGCAAGAATCTTTCACCATTGGTTTCATAGGCTTGAAGAAATTCGCAGGCCACTTCAACACGTTGCTGTTTATGGTCTTCCAAAAGCATTCTTAGCACCCATCTTGCACAAACTTTGGCATACCTTAAATGGTCTGTCAAAATTTTATCAATGGTAGTCTTGCTGACACCAGGGATATCTCGAAAAGCTCCTGAACTGTTAACCTTCGATCTTTCAGCATTTCTTCCTCCATTTTCGCAATCATTTTGTCCGAAACCGATGGCCATTAGGAACACTGTTCGTCATGGACATCTGTATGTCTGCCTTCGAATTCTCTGCATCATTTGCACACATGTTGTATGCTCATGCACTTTTCTCCATAGACTTAACACAACTGGGAATGAATGTACAGCGGGGGAGTGTTTTTTTGCACATAAAAAACGAATTACAGAGCGTAATTCGCACCTGGTTGGCAAAGCGAGTCGGAGCTCCATATCTAACTGCACCATAGTTTGAAAGATTCATACATTATTTACATAATTTTAAGTTTCTGGTAATTTGAGTGTGAGTTCCAACATACACATGGTGGAGAATGAAATAATAACACACCATGAAGCTACATTGTCACATTATTTCAATGTGTCACTGATTGATTGTAATCAATTTTTCCCGTCGCAGACAGTTTGACGGGATGGGATTGGGATGGAGGAACCAAGCTACATGCCATTGTTGCCGGATCCTGCCAGCGTTGCTGGATAGCGACTGCAGCATCTTGGAAACATTTTACGGACAACCTTTGTAATAGTTCATATAAAAGAAAAGCAGTTCTAAAAAGATATTTTAAAAAAAATACCCTTCTTGCGTGCTGCCTCAACCATCCTCTGATACTCATGTCGATGTTTCAGTTCTTCATCTGGACACTTTGCAGGCAAGTTGGATGGTCTTTGGTGTAGAATAAGTGCAGAGCTGCTTGCAATGACATCCCCAAATTGCTTTGGATCTCCCTGCCAGTAAAAAAGATAAGCTTTAAAAAGAGCTTACAGGGCACAATGAAATTTAAAAAACCTCCCTCCTCCAAATTCTCTAAGTAGTAAATTCCATACAGAAAAACATACAAAATGTAGGTTTTTCTTTTTTTTTTTTTTTTTAAAAAAAAAAAAAATTGAACTTGAGAATTCGTACAGCATAATTGTCGCCGATACACTAGTGGGAAAACCAACAAGCTTGGCATGTGGCAGATAGGGCCCATCACAGACTTATTTAGTGTTTAGATGGCATGTCAGGCTTTGCCCTCCACCATCCAACCATACATACATGCCTGCAGCAACAGGCACACGTTACTAACACAGTTTTAGAGACCATTTCCTGCTACAATGGACATGCTGTTTGTTGAAAAAAAAGTCAATAACATTTACTGTTGAGAAATAGCACACACTTTAATTATGTCCGAGTACAACCATGAATGCTATAGCTGACGAAAATGGTTTATTTTAGGCTTTGGAATTCCTTCCACTTATAATTCAAGACACCTATGTTACAAAGAAATTAATATTTGCATAAACCTTTCTGAATGTTTATTAAGAGTTTACAACTAATTCAAAATTAAAGAAAAAACAAAACAAAAAACCAACTTACCTGAGCATCATCTTCAGAAGCAGCCACTCCAGATGCAGAAACACTTCCACTGGACCGAGTTCCCCATAGTCGCCATCCAGATTGGCTGCAGCCTTGACCTGTACTATCCCGACGCCAAAGGAACACTCCCCTAAACACACATACACACAAAAAGACTCAATCAACCTTCATAAACAGTAATAACCAACTAAAATCTCAATGTGGAAATTTTTGAATATGAAGTTCAACAATTATAAATGATTATACATAATTTATATTAAAATTTCAAATTAAAACAAAATTTGTACTTTTTTTATTTAATGAAACAAATGGTAATTATTCCTATTAGAATATCCAAAGTGCAGAAAAGAGGGGGAAAAAAAGCCAATGGGTTTCCATTTTAAGTTTCTTGTAATTAGTTCTATGCATATTTATATATATATATATATATGTAAAGTAAAGTGGCCTATTCGCAGTCCAATTTTTATAAACTCCGTATAGGATGCGCTCATCCAGTCACGCAACTAGGTAGGTACCCAAAAAAATGTTCCAAGCAGCCCTTTTCACTCGTACTTTCTCGCGGCACACCAGTCTCCTTTTCCGCGCACTTAGGATATTACCTCCAATCACGATCTCATGTATTAACATGTTGGACACCAAGGACCCTTCTTGGTTGTCTGGGAGTCCAACAAGAATCCAACATGTCGTACATGTTCTGCAACCTCTTTCACGGCCCAACAACAGTCCTAGATCGGGAAATCGGATCATCGTAGGTGCTCCAAGTTGGACAGTGAATGGGCCGCTAGAGCGAGGAAAAAGGATGGCGGGCACGGAGATGCGGCGAACCCCACAAAGTTCAAATGACAAGATTGTTTTGTTGACTTGTGCGTAGTAATGTAAATAATTTGACTCTTGCGAAATCTTCATGTTTTGAAAGATGAGACAAAAAATAAATCAATATAGCAGTATTACGTGGAAATAGACAAAGCTTATGCAAAATGTAGAATCTGTGATAAAAAAATATACTTATTTTGATTTCTTAGTTTATTTTTGGTAAAATATTAAACTAAATAATTATAAATTTATGTTTCCATCTCCGCTTCCGCAAAACATCCGTACAGGTCAAGCACTGTGCGTGTACGATATCGCTAAATATTACAATGCTCTCACTATCTAATATCAGAATACGTAATCTTTTGGATCAGCAATTGATTTTTATAGTCAGGAAAGGGTAGTAGACAAGGAACGGGAAGGAGTTCTTTTTGGCTAAGATCTCTGAAAATTGGTTTTACCGCAAATAGGATATTTTCTGGAAGTGAATGTTTGTGCTTATAACTGAAAGCTGTAGATGGGTTATTGAATTTGCACCAGCTGTCAGATTCCTGTGGACAAAGGTTGTGATGTGGCTTCTCATCTGTTGAAATGTTGTGAAAGAATATAGCCCAGATAGCTCTTCTCATTGCTTCTACATTGTTGCAGTTATTCGTAATTGCCATACCATAATAATTCTGCATCCTATCTATTTCAGCCTTTGTCAGGCCACCTTTACCGCCTAACTCTTTTTCCTTAGGTATCGTCAGAAGTTGTGATCCCATTATTTTCTGTACATGCCCAATACACTCTACTTTATTAATTTTGACTGTAGGCCCATAAGGTTTATCTTGTACAACTTTCTGATAAGCCTCACTGTCCCCATCCCGAAGATTGTGTACAGGACACCTCGTGACTGCATAGACCTTTTAAAAACGTAATCAACACCAGCCACTTCCATGCCTCAACTAGAACCATCCAAGTCCTTTTTGCACACATGTTGTGTAGTGGGATTTTTGCTACAGGTGTCGCAGAACTTACTAATTATTTCAATATCCAGAACCTTTCCAATTTATTGTTACATATTTATTTCCACGAAACTTGGGCTTACACCCAAACTTCCTTATTCTATCCATTTTTCTGTTACTTTTCACAAAATCATTACGTTTGTATCTCCAAAACATTAACAACAAAGATGAAAAGCTGACAAAGGATAAACGACAATGAAGACAGGCTGACAAACATCAAAACAACAATTCTCTCCTGCAACCAAACTAAGAATACCTGTGGAATATATACTCAATGCTCCGCAAGACAGAGCAAAAATGGGTGTGGCACTATTTACCACGCATCACGAAAAAATTAATAACTCCGAATCTAATCGTCAAATTTGCATGAAACAAGCGGCATTTTGTAGCTAAATAATTGGAGCATTAAACAAGAAAATAAAGAAAATCGATTTGTTTTAGTCTGTACGCGACTGTGTCCCCTTAACTTGACATACTCCAACAGTTCACTATTTGCTGTCTTATAACCGACTTTATCATAGAAAAGATAATATATTATATTCTCTTTTCTTTTATCTGTTTAAATTAGTTGTAAACCTCAAGTCTTCAACCCAAAAAGTTTTTTAAAAAATTTTAAAAAAAAAAACATATACCTACACAGTAAAATTTAAAAATTAAACCTAAATTGGAATTAGTTTCAATCCATGCTGCACAAAGAGAATTAAACTAATCAGATGTTTCAAAATAATAAAATTACTAACACTACCCAATTTCGTTATTTTCATGTCCATTCCGTTGGTTGCGATACCGCGATGGCGTCCGGCGCTGAGGGTGGGAAAAATTTCATCATCAGGACCCGGCCGGCAGTGGTAGTGCACAATTCCCAATCACCAGATGTGCACCGAAGTCCTGGGATAAATCCCAAAGCTCTCAGCTATGTTTATGAAGTGAAAGCATACGACACGGCTGGTAATAATTCGTTAAGCCTGGCGGATCAACGGTGTCTTTCGGGGTAGAAGGCCTCAATAACCGGCACCGGGTTTCACCCTATCCCTTCATACAACGCAAATAACTCTATACTAAACACACATTCTATCATAGCTACAATAACACATACAAACATGGGGGAAAAAACGGGAAGCCACTACAGATCATCTTCCCAAGAGAGTTTCCATTGAGAGGTACATCGTCTATGGAAACCGTCTACGACCGGAATCGATCATGGTATCTCGATAAAATTAATTACACAACAAAACTGTTGTTTTTCGACAGCTTGCAGATTATACGATAAAAAGCCAACGGCGACATCGAAACTACATATTCGGCAGATGTAAGTGATATAAACTTTAATATTTCTACACCACAAATTTCAGTTATAATATTTTTTTTTCCAATTGATTACCAAGCTTTCTAAATAAATAAGTCTTGTGACAAAGTAGTTACGATTAAGTCAACAATCACGTGAAATAAAATGCTATTTTGAAACGTAAATATTAATAATCATTGCCTTTTCTGACCATGATTATATCAATTTTCTTGATAATTTTAATTTTTAAACTAATTTACCCGACAGAACGTTACCAGTTATACAATAAATTGCAACTTAGAGCACCATCTTCAACCTGTAATCAGTTATCAGTTATCATGCAGTACAGAGACGAAAGTATCCTTAGTCAGCAAAATACGAGACAGGCTACAAGTTTCCAGCCCAAAATAGCGATCGCCTTAGGTAGCACGGCACTAATGAAACGTGTTGTACCATTCTGCTTTTCTTTGAAAGGTCATTACTGAGTTGTCATTAAGTTTTCTTAATTTAATTGTGATGAAGCGCATGCTCCGGTAGCAATTTCCTCCACACCTATCTTTTCTTTTCATATTAATTCATATACGTATTAAGTTCTTTGATTACAATTTCCCCAACCACCAACTTATGCCCTACATGAATTTTAATTTTAAATGCATTGTTCTTCCATCTGTAATTTATTCTAATCTCAGATTCCCTTACTTAAAAAAGAATTTTTTCTCGCTCCCTTATGCCTAAAATCTAGTGTCAGGTTGTAGCCATAGTCATCCATTCCATCCACTACTCCTATCAATATCTTCCCAAGCTTAATCAGTACCATACCACATGTACATTCCAATCATTCTCTTCACGCTCCTACTAAGACCTTACTTTCATTGAGCTTGGATTTTCTGTACAGAAAATCGCACCATCGTTTCCCACAGTTAAAAAAAAAAAAAATTGGCCAAACCGTAATGGTTGAGCCAAAAGAACACGTACCATTTACCAGTGATATTGTTATAAGCACACTAAGGCCCTTGTGATGTGTGCTTACATGAAAGGAGTTTGGAGGTGAACAATTTCTCAGCAAGCTAGAGCTTTCGAAACCTGGTGCGCCTCATTTTTCGCGAGCATCTCCACATCGGCAAGTTGTTTGGTTTCTACCGTCCGAAAGAAAGATGCATGCCCTACTGGAAGACGTTTGTGACCATTGCAGTAGCACATACTGACATCAATCATTACAGGAGATGAAACTCTAGTTTTATTGCACGATCCTTCATCAAAACGAGAATCTTTCGAATGGCATATTCCCGATGAACCAAGGACAACGAAAGTAAAGTTAATACAATCGACTAAGATCATGACTTGACTTTTAGGAGAGGAATAAGACAACGAACGCTGAGGACTTTGCCAGCCTGTCGTGGATGTTGTACGATGCCACATTAAGTAGAGATAGCGGAAACCCAGTTGATGTGCTCTGCTTCAATAAACAGAACATCCCCACCCATCTCACACCCCAGGCCTAGCTCGAAATGACTTATCTTCTTTTAAAACTCTTAAAGACCCAAGCAGAAAATTTAACAACCATGAAAAGTTTCAGAATACAGTTTATCAGTATTATGCAGACAAAAACGGTAACTATTTTTTGAAGGATACAGGATTGTTCATTCAAAGTTGTAATAAAATCACCGAAGCCCTGGAGACTACGTTAAAGAGAGAAAGACGTTTCACTTCCCTGGAGGCTTGCGCAGCCTGAAGCTTTTGAAGCCTACCTCTTTTTTTTTCTTTCTTTTTTTACTTATGCCTCGTCGACGTCGAGGTCATTAGAAGCGGGAAAGGACAGAGCAAGGAACGGGGAGGAGTTTGGCCATCGACTTTTGAAGGAAGCATCCCGGCATTTGCCGTGAGTGACTTGGGGAAGCTATGGAAACCCAAATCTGGATGTCCGGAACGGGATTCTAACCGCCGTCCTTCCAAATGGCCTATCTCATAGGTTGAAAATGTTTGAACAGGAATAGCTATTCCGACTTAAGTGATCTGAGACTTTTTTTTAAATGGGCATTTTCAAAATTTAAATTGTAAAGTTTTTCATTTTAAAATAAATCGTTAAAAAAAAAAAAAAAAACTGAAGGAAAAGAATGAATATAATAAAGTTTTATCTATAAATATAGTATCATTACGTTCATGGCCGTCTTTTACACTAAGAACATCTCAAAAAAGGGGGAAATGTGGTACATTGGCTTCTTGCACCCATAAAACTTTTCAAACTACGAATTCCCACTTTATTTTTTTACGCCTTTCTTACGCGTTTAAAATAAAATCTAAAATTACCGAAATATTTTTATCGCTTAAATGAACGCCTTATACGATGGTGTGTTTGTTTCTTGATGTTGCTATCATTAGTTGATGTTTACGGATTATTCATGATCTAATTGAAATGTCGGACCAAGTGATTACACACTATATAGTGACTAGACGTTACAAATCTCAAGATAAACTTTCTAATTTTTGTAAAGAAGTCATTATTGTGAAAACAACTTTTTCAATCATGAACAATATGAAACTGCTGTATTATTTTTGTAGTATTGATAGTTGCATCCGTGACTTCGTCCACGCCGAATTTGATATTTATGCTCTTAATTCACAACCTTACACTCTACGCAATAGCATTTCGTGTGAATATGGCCTGAATCGGTCCAGTGGTTTGAACGTTATGATGCAGTTGACGCACGCCTAGGATTTTATACATAAAGATAATTTATTATCTATGTTGAATATACAAGAATATAAAGTCAGTGTTGGACTAAAGACCCATTCACACTAGCGGTCAGCTCAGCTCAGGTCAAAAATCGCTATACACGTAATCCAATGGGAGCATTCCCACTACGCGGTCCGCTCAGGTCAGGGCAAGGCAGGTCAAACAGAAGATCGCGCCGCCACCGATCAACAACGGTCAAGACCTGAGCTGAGCTGACCGCTAGCGTGAACGAGCAACGGTCAGGTCAGATCAGATCAATGGGCGGCGAACGTCTAATAACTATGCTCGTAAGCAATAAAATAAAAAAAAGAGTAATAAATAAAAAAATAAACGTTTTAACGGTTTGTTACTTCTGTTTATTATAAAGTCGGCAAACTTTAATACAAATTCAAATATTATTACACATTTTAGTGCTGCCAAGATACATATCCTGTTCCCAAATTAAAAAAAAAAAAATTATTGTGAATTTATTTTTTGAATCAAATGCTTCTGTACCAGCGTTAGCACACAAACAATGAATATAAAATAGTGTTTCTCTTGCTCATCCTGAAATTCATTTTCTACAGGGCATGAAATTTTATCCTTCCGTAAATAATTGTGCAAAATACATGTTGCTAAAATTATGTTATCAATTAATCCTGGAGCAGAATTAATTTTTCTAAAATAAATTCGAAATCTTTGAGCCCTAAAATATCAAAAGAATTTCCCACAACTGGTCTCGCATGATATAACCGGTAGTTATCATTCTTTTTGCTCTTGATCTGTTTGTGCTTGAAACTCTGGATGCACCCAAAACCATCATCTTTTTGATCTTGACATTTTTAGGCTCTTTATCCAAAATCATTGCTATTTAATTGACGTTGGGGTAGAAAACGGCATTGTTCACTATGAGCAACCGAAATGAAATGGCCTCGTTTACTACTTGATCTGGCCTGAGCTGAGCTGACCGCTAGTGTGAATGCAGTCCTGGATCGTGAGCTGAGCTGAGCTGACCTGACCGCTAGTATGAATGGGCCTTAAACCTAACTTTGGAACAACAGCATGGTCACAATGGTAGCCCTAGTGTAATCTGATCGATTGTTAGCATTGCGCTTAGCTAATGTCAAATGCAATACCATTAATTTGTCAAAGTAAAATAGGCTAAGATCAACACATTAGAAAAAAAAAACTGATGTTTTGTTATACATCCTACTGTTTATCAAAAAACGTGCCCAACAAGAGCGTACAAATATCCTGTGTATTTCGTCTTACATTTCATTGGTAAATTTTTAGTTATTAAATGTTCAGCTGATGTACGTTTTCTTTAAATTGCGAGTTTTTTGAAGGGTGATATGAACTCTAATCATTAAATGTCTTACGTATCTAGGCGTTGGTATTTTACATTTTTGCAGCATTTAAATTGGGATTTATGTCACTCAAAAAGGTATCTGTTAATTTCTTATTTGTCTGGATACAATTAAAAGGAAAAAGAAACGAAGACATAAAAGAGAATTAGTTCAATTTACTTTAGAGTGCAAAGTGTTCTCTTCATTAAAATAACAAAACAAAAAATACAATCATTAAAAGTAGTATTAAAAAGGGGTTTCTGAATAAAAATGCGCCGCCGGTCTAACGGGCCATTACCTTAAAACTTAATTAAAATTTCTGTCAGCGGTCGGGTTTTGGACTAAAATACATCAGCTACTGCCGCTTGGTGACCATACAGCGTAATGACATTCTACCACACCGAAAGAAGCTGGTGCAAAGCAGTTTATGAGTCACACAAACGCCTCCTACAAGACTTGTTAACAGACTGATACAACCGGCTTCGGCCCACTCGAGTTGCCTATAGCCTTTGAGATTACATCCCCACAAAGCAGAACACAGGAAACCCACGATTCCTAGAATCATTAACCAGAAAGGAAACTATTTACATCAAAAATTACTGTTAGCGAAGTATTTTTAAAGTAAAATACGGTAAACTTGAGGTCTAATAAAACTGTTACCTACCACGCTAGCATTTAGATGGAATACTAGAGTATGAGGCAACAGAGTTAGGAATCACGAATGTCAACAAAATAATATGTTGGTGCTTTATTGGTAATCCCTAATAAGTTTGATACGAAATGTAGTGTAATAAACGGGGGAGGGGGCGTATAATGGTGAGAGACGGATACAAGAGTTATGGTACCTGCGCAATTACGTAGACTCGGTGAATTTCGACGCCGCCTCATTCGTGCTCGACGGCTCGATTAGCTACGTTCAGCGTTGTCTGCGGCCAAGGCCACTTCTAATAAGGTCAAGTTGGGTTCTTCTACAACATACTATGTTACCTATACGAACGAACCAAGAGTTATTTTGCGAACACAAAGTAACATACGCGACCGCTTGTCAAGTTCCCAAGTCCAAGAGAAGACCGTAAACCTGCTTAGACTTTACGTTTAGCGGAAAGAAGGAAAGTGAAACATTTTGAATGTGGTGCTATAGATGCTGAAAGTTAAGTGGACAGAAAGTAGGAAACGAAAGTGTTTTTAAAACGATGACGAGGAAAGAAGTCTGTAGAAGATTCTTACAAGCAGAAGGTACAGGATGGATGGTCACAGTCTAAGATATAAGGATTGGAAGGAACGAAATAAAACAACGTATAGAAGATATTAAACAGACAATTGAGAATGAAAGATGCAATGGATGTTCTGAGAAGAGGAAACGGTTTATTCCATCAGACCAGTACACAGATTTATGAGGTGTTCCGGAATACGGAAGATGTTTTTGTTTTATCATGGTATGCCAAGTGTGTTACAGAAACTACAAAAGATGGACTATTTGGGTTAGTAGAAATTGGTCCACTAGAAACACAAGGAATGGTTTGTGCCATAAGCCTTTGGTCACGCTTCGGTGTAATAAGTGTTAACAGAACACGTTATTAGCCAACTCAACAACTCGTAACAACTTCAACACAGGTAAAACAGAGAAAGTAATTCCAGGCATTAAATCATATTTCACAGTCTTCAACCAACGTCGTAAGAAATGTCGACTTTTTTTTTTTGTATCATTCCGGTACAAGGATTGCTGTGTCTCCTGGGAAGTGAAATTTAGGTTTTTAGTTAAACTTGCTGATCTCTATGCATTAAAAAAAAAAGTCTCAGCCATATAGCTTCATCTGGAGCAAAGTAATTTAGCCGCAAATATGTGCCAGAATTTGCATGTTTGGGATTGCAATTAAATAAATACGCGGAAAAACTCCAATATTAGACTTTTCTTATGACTTAGGGATGAAACCATAAATGTGTACCAAATTACTAGTTTCTAGGATTACTGGAAGTACATTGGAATTTTGATATCGGTGTGTCGTGGTCGAAATAAAATTTTGAATTTCAATAACTTCCGAAGTAATATAAGAAAAGAAGTAAAATTTAACACATTAGTTAAACTTAGTAACTTCACTCTACAATGAAAATCTGAGGTATATAAAGCTATTAAGATATAAAGCGATTTCACGTTGGGTGTAGATATATGGAAATTTACGAGTTTCAGATTTCTCTTATAATATGTGCGTAAAATGTTATCTGTGTACTATATTTCAGCTTTCTGCGGCTACGGTAAGTTTTGATGATCATCAGTGAGTGAGTAAGATAAAACCACTGAAGTTTGCATCCGAATAAAATCCGAACTAAGAACAGTAACGAAATAAAATTTAGAACGTTTGCTAAGATTGCAGATATCTCTGCACAACAGATATTTGAGCATGTAGCATGAATACGACCTAAGAAATTGAAATTCAAAAATGGCCCGAATCGCTTCGAGAAAAGGATAAGCAATGGCGCCGTTGACTCGATTTGACGGGTGCATTGTCGAGCACCCAAATTTGTTGGAGGTAGCGAAAAATGAAATATTCATCTCAGGATGAAATATTCACCTCAGGATACCCTTTTGGTTATTGAATACAGTGACTATCCGTACCCTACCGCACACCCATGCCGTTAATCACTTCTTACTCTTTGGGTTGAATCAGAAGGTGATCTGAGCTCTCATCACTTCCCTTTTCACCACTTACCTTTTGAAGAAGCAACTGACAAGCAGTGTTGCCACCTTACGAAAAACAAACCCGCTAGAACTAGTCTAAAAACTAACTAGATTACGAGATATTTAGGACTAAAAGATTCGCTAGAAATCGCTAAATAAAATTAAGTAAAATGGTAATGTAAGTAATATAAAAATATTTTAATAATTAATATTTTAATTAAATTAAACATAATATTGTGTTAAAATCAACATCAAATTCTTCAATTGGTATTTATTCATCATCATCTCTGTCTATCGTTGGAGTTACAGAACTTGGAGATGTAAAAGGATGAAATAAATTGTTAGTCTTAGTTTTAAAAGAATATTTAGTATCTTTACGAATTGCAGCAATCACATCAACCAGAAGCTTGTAACTGTAGCCCTTTTTTCACCATTTTAACCGATTCCTTATATAAAAAGAAAGCTATTCGTATTTGCAGTCATCCTATTTCTCAATTTATTTTTAACAATGTTAATTGGATAAAAAAGTCCTCTCTACTGCAGTAATTGATTGAGGAAGTGATAAAGCGAAAATGGCTATATCAGACAATTCCAAAAAGGTATTTATTCCAGCAGCATTCTTGTATTTTCAAACTTCAGCACAAAATTGAATGATATTGTTTGTAGTGTTCCATTCAACATACCATACCATTGCTGTAGGGGATTGTAATTTTTTTCGTCATCAAATCCGAATTGTGAGGCAAGATCTACTATTTTGTTGTCTTTGCCTTGGCGAAGAGTATTTTCCAAACTCAAGAGACATTTTCTCCCATATAATGTAGTTTATTTTTCGAAACTCTGCAAGGTTGAATATCACTAAAAAACACCAAATATTTTTTAGCGATAACATTTTTATGAATATCGCTGTCGAACTTCAAAATTCACTAAATCTAGCGACAAAATCACTAAGGTGGCAACATTGCTGACAACCTGCCGTTAACTTTATACAAGTTTCATTCAGTAGAGTGACTCGTCTGTAGAAACAAAGTAAAGTGATTGAAGGGGAGATGGACATTTGGTTAGAAGAGGTCGATTTATTTTCCGTCAATCTTTACATCACAAACCGTCCTTAAAAGTTCAAGTTTTTTTCAGTTTGAAATAAAGGGTGATTCAAAATGATTGTCGGTGTTTCATGAATTTTTTCCGGCTTTGTACTAAACATACAAGTATTATCTTTACATGGATGAATAAACAAACTCTCAAAGTTTTGTTTTGTAGCAGCCTCTAATCTTGTAGTTACGTTTTGTTCCGTCAGATGTCAGTGTTTGCAATATGGCAGCTAACGCTATAGAGAATGCTTTTTGCACTCTAGATTTTCACGTGTGTCAGTTACAGTTGTCCAACCGCACTTTCGAAAAAAAAATTATGAAGGATGCACCTTCAGACAATTCCATTCGGAGGTGGTGTGCACAGTTCGTGGAGAACGGCTGCTTATGCAAAAGGAAAAGCAATGGGCGTCCTTCTGTGTTGGAAGTCGACGTGAATCGCGTCAGAGAAGCTTATCAATATAGCTCGCGGAAATCAACAAGAAGAGGCAGCAGAGAACTGAACATTCCGCAAACGACAGTTTGGCGCGTGCTACGAAAATGCCAAAAAATGAAAGCCTATAGCCTAGGGCTGCTTCAGGCTTTAACACCTAACGACCATCGCAAACGTCTCACGTTTTGCAACATTATGCAAGAAAAAAATGGAAGAAGATGGGTTTTGTAAAAAACTCATTATAGTGATGAAGCGAACTTTCACTTGTACGGGAAAGTTAACAAGCATAATGTGCGGATTTGGGGGACAGAAAATCCCAGTGCTTTTATTGAACACCAGCGTGATTCTCCAAAAATGTGTGTGTTCGCTGCTGTTTCCAAGGCGAAAGTGTACGGCTCGTTCTTCTTCAATGAACAGACAGTAACTGGACTAACTTACCTCAATATGGTCTCTGGGTGGTTGCTGCCTCAGCTGAAAGAGGTGGATGATTTCATATTCCAACAAGATGGCGCTCCACCTCATTTCCATCGGAAGGTCAGAACATTTCTCAACGAACAATTGCAGCAACGATGGATAGGACGCGGAGCCGACAGTGACCAAATGCTCATGGCTTAACCACCTCGTTCACCTGATTTAACCCCATGTAATTTTTTTCTGTGGGGTTACTTCAAGGATCAAGTTTATCTTCCTCCTCTACCTGCGACTATCCCGCAACTGAGAGAACGGATCAGGGCCGCCTTTCTAAACATTTCTGAAGACATGCTGCGTCTCGTGTGGTATGAAATGGACTATCGCATAGATGTTTGCAGAGTGACACAGGGCGCACATATCGAACATTTGTAATGGATGTAAAAAAAACTTGAGTTTCTTTACACATCAAAATAAGAGTCAAATTCGTATCTCAATTGTGCTAAGTGTAGGAATTTTTTGAAACCCTGACAATCATTTTGAATCACCCTGTATATATGTAATGATCTGGTGTGAAGTTTTCCAGCAGACTATCGATTACAATAAATTATTCCGACCGATCTAACGGTAAGCCACCATGGTCGCCTTCTTGAAACTTTATCAGACACTTTTTATCACATTTTTATCGATAAATTATAAAGTGATAAAATCCTATTACTTTATAAGAAAACATGCTAGTGGTATGCAGCATTGTTGTGTTACAGTTACGTGTTCTACAATCAAACGTAACAAACGCAAGTGTTAATGAAATAGCTTTTTGTACTAAATTATTGGAAAATACGTCACTTCTGCAGGGTGAATCTTGGTTATGGCAAACATCTTTGAGTTCGAAAGCCACACATGCCTTTCTCTTCTCTTCGCAAGCTTAATGCAGTTGAGCGTGTAACTGCGAAAGTACAGGTTTACAAAGTCAACAACAAGCTAGCATAATTGGAGAACAAATGTTTTTTTCTCCGAGCTTCACGCCTCGTCGACGACGCGGTCGTAGGCAGGATCAGATAGGCAGGGGAGGGAGACAAGGAACGAAAAGGAAATGGGCTATGGCCTTTTGCAAGAACCATGCCGTCATCTGTCTGGATTTCGGAAAACCATGGAGTGCCGAAATCTGGGGAGTTGACTACTTGTTTCTCGCGAATGCCAGGCCCACGCGTTAGCGGGTTCGGTACTTAAACCGTAACCAGTATGGTCCATAAGTTGTTCCATAACCGGTAAGGTGGGGTCGCCATGACCCCAATATTTGTTATTCAAAATGTCAGTGTTAATGTTCAATTAAAATCAAAACAATTTTTTTTTGCAATCACACATCATATCTAAAGGTATCTAAATGGGATTGAACACAATAAATGTAAATTTGGATTTTATAAAAAAAGTATATTTAAGAAAACGCAAAACTGTAAAAATGAAAATTACAAAATATTAAACATTGAAATTCAGACATAAGTATATAAAAAATCTTAAAAATTGAGGTTGATTTATATTTTTTACTATACAACGAACAGAAAAAATTGGACAAAAGATAATTTTAAAAAAATTGTTCACAAATCACAACCACTCTTACAGGCAGTCTTCACAGACACTCATGGCACAATCCATGCATATTGGTGTACTGCAATGAGCACAGAATAAACCTTTGTTTTTTTATCCTTGCTCCTTGGGCACTTACCACACCTTATTCTTTTACCAGGTACAGTTGAAGGCTTTGGTATTTGGTAATTTACCAACCTAGCAATCGTAAGTTCACGCGGTATGTGCAAGTTTGTTACCCTCCTCTGAAGTTGTGGTTCAACCAGCTGCCTCGCCAAATTTTTAATAAAATCAAACCTGGATAATTGTCCGTTTTCCGGCATTGATGAATAAATCACATATGAATTTACAGAAGAAATATTCAGCATCGCATAAAATACCGTGAGAGGCCACCTTCTGCTTCTTCTGTTTGTGGAGTATATTGTGCATTTCTCGTCAAGAGCATCGATTCCTCCTTTCGTAGCATTATAATAATGTGTTATTTCTGGCTTTCCGGTTTCGTCATTAACAGTAGCACTGTGATGCATCGAGGAAACTAAAACCACTGCCTTTCTTGGTTTGGGGACATAGGATACTAAAGTAATATTTTCCCCAAAGCCAAAAACAGATGTTCCGCATTTCCTTGCTTTTGAGGGTAGAAATTCTTTTGGGATTTCTTTTTTATTTTTCTTCAAAGTCCCAACATAGGTAAGTCCCCTTTTCCTCAACTTTCTCACAAGTTCAATGGATGAGAACCAATTGTCAGCCGTAATATTGCGGTTGGTTCCTTCAATTGACTTTGTCAGCCTAAGGACAGCCTGCGTTGGTTTTGAAAATTTTTTCTCCTCTTCTGACAAAGTATTGCTATCACTTCCTTTACCAGCATAAATGTAACCGTCTAAAAAATAATGAGTTTTTGTATCATTGATTGCAAGAATTTTTAGACCGTATTTTCTTGGCTTACTTGGGATATATATTCTAAATTTACACCTCCCTCGAAAGCCAATAAGCATTTCATCAATGCATACCTGGTCGCTAATAGAATAATTTTCTTTGCAATTTTTTAGAAATAGACCAAATATATGAGAAATTGCTGCGGTTGGGTCTTTTTTTGTATGCTCTTGTCTAGTGCATGAATCGTCAAAACGGAGGGCAGCTAAAATTATAGCAAATCGTTTCTCAGACATAGTACATCTGAAAATCTCTCGGCCTGTCCCATCAGTTGCAAAAAATGATGTCAAATCCTCATCATTCGACTTGAAAATAGCCGTGAAAAAGAGAAGGCCAAAGAATGCATTCAACTCCACAAGATCAATATCTGCTGCCAAATATTTGTTATCTATAAAGTTATTTCTTATGGCCTCCATTTTTTTATTTGAGCATAATAATATTTCATCTAAAATATCATTTGTAAATATACAAGACCAAGCAGCTAGCTCAGAGCAACTTTTCCCTAGTTGCTTAGCAGGGCCTATAACTCCTGGTAAATGGACAATTATACTATGGGAACGGGTTCTTACATTTATGGCAGGTGGTGTGGCACACCACTTGAACCTATTTTTTCCAAAATAGTTGTGCGTTATCATGTCCTGAGATGCGACATTTTCTTGCACTCCTTGTTCTAAATTTTGCAAAGAAATACCTGATTTAACTTCATTTTCTTGATTGTCATCGGTCCCATAATCTATCTCCGAAGCATGGTCACTTTCTAGATCTTCGTCACTTCCACAATCACTCATAGCTTCTTCCAGCCATTCCAGAAAATTGGGATCATTAACATTCATTGAATGTCGTTGTGAATATGCCATTTTTACTGAAAAAAATATAAATTAATTTTATTAAAAAAGTTTCACTAACGGTATGGTGGGGTCACACGGACCCCACACTCCGATAATTGTTGAATAAAACTCATAAATCACTTACCGCAAGACAACCACTTCGGTCAACAGCTCAGAAGCTACTGCCTGAAAGGTACTGGGAATCACAGCTCCTACAAGCAGCGTCGGGTATGGGAATTACAGAATAAACAAAACTGGCTGGGGCTCCCAGGACCCCACCTTACTGGTTACGGGTTAATACAAATCACAGACATACTAAGTACGATTAATTCAGAATGCCGAGGACCAACAATCTGTTGAAAGATACGGTCCTCTTGTTTAAAAGAGAAGTTTCAGAAAATAAGATACGAGTGAGCCGTGCACTGAATGCTAAACAGTTTTGTCGAGGTAGCGAAATTGTTAGTTTGCTAACGAACTCTGCTAATCGCAACAGCCAAATCTTAGCCTCCACACAAAAAAAGTCTTTCGAGAAAAAGTTTTACCGCGTTCTGAGATGATACCCTGCAGATTATAACAGCAAAAGTAAAAAACATGCCTCTTCTTTCTTAAACAGATGATCGAGCTAATATTTGTCTTCCATGGTCAGATTGTTGTTGGTTTGAAAATTTTATCGTTTGCCAATTTATAGGATGTGCGTCTTTAAAATGCGCCAAAAACAGATAAACATGTGGTCTTTGAGACTTCAAATCCTGCATATAGGATTTGGGGCAAAAAGTTATCAGAAAATACGTTTTCAATGATAAAATGGCAGCCATTGGCTGATGCGACCAAAATTTCAAGTTTGTTGGAGCTCAATGAATTATACTCATCCTGAAAAGTAGGCCTTTCTAATTGCCATCTGCTGTTGGGGGCGACGTGGATTGGCGCCAACAGCAGACTTGCGAAGGCACAGCAGCCGCTATTTATACAGGTGGTCCCGAACTGCAGTCACCCGACCTACACTTTGTCCTCTGCCAGGGGGGCAGGTAATCACTTCTAGAAAAGGCACCATCAAACTTGATGAAAACTGGTTTAGTATTGCCGGTGTTACGGTCGTACTGTCAAAAGAGTCGTATGCGAAGATCCCCTGTACGTTGAAGACTAGAGACGTGGACGAAAGGAAGCATCGTCAGAGTTCCTCGGGTTCGTATCTGGCCAATTTTTTTCCCCTATCATTTCATCTAATCGAACTTCTCCGATTTATAGATCTTACTAAAAATTATGCCCGTTATACTTACTGTATTTAATGGATTTGGTATAAAATATTTTACGAAACACAGGATGGAAATAACAATGGAAGAATGATCCCTATAAGTGGAAAATGAATCGGATACGTCCAGAAAAGTGAATTTGGCAGAGACACGAAAAAGAACAGCCGAAGCGGGATAAACTATCTCCACGCGCGAAACGGTCATCCCTATTAGGGGGCATCCGTAAATTACGTGAGGTGAAATAGGGGAGGGGGGGGTCCGGCGAAATCTCACCAGATCTCACCAAGGGGGAGGGGGGGGTCTACGGAAATCTCACGTGAGATTTTGCGAAAAATTTGGGGACAGTAGAGCAAAAAAAAAGGTCTAAAATTTGCGGCAAAGGAAGGTATTTCGTCAAAAAAGTTAGGGTGTGACCTAAAAAAAAAGTTTCCAGGGCGATTTCTAGGGGGGGTTCTCACGGACCAGATCTCACCAGAGGGGGGGGGGGGGTCCGGCCAGATCTCACGAAATCTCACCAGGGGGGAGGGGGGGTCCAGAAATCCGGAAAAACACCTCACGTAATTTATGGATGCCCCCTTACGTATGTCTGGAGTTCTTCACTAGCCGAATGTTGATAAGGAATCAATTTTTTACTCTAGAATGAACGTTTCACAAACGTTAAAAGAATGATTACAAGTATGCTTAATTCTTGATAACATTCACTTCTAGACCGCATCTAATGATCTTCGGCGTTGAAATGATGCTGTTGCGCAGTTTCTTTTATAATAATAATAATTTCCACTTGCAGGTGAAACGAATTAATATGAACCAACTCCTTTGAGACACTTTCTATTTAAAAAATACCATAAAACCTAAATTTAAAAAAAAACACGGTATTTACCACGACATTTACATGTTAACAAGATCAACTACGAAGCAATGTTAAGACGACTTACGGCATACGCTGAAGCTTGTTATTTGTAAACTTTTTCTCGAAGCGGCTTGCTCGTTACCACACCTGGTCTACTGTAGTAGAAAATGAATGAGGAAAACCAGAGGTTTACAATATGGAAAAAGTACATCTCAGAACTGTTTAGGCAGTGGGAAGGCCGGAAAGAAGGAAGTGAGACTGCTTAAATTGTAATTCTATGTCAAACATGAAAGCTATGGTTCTGTTAAAAATCAGATGAAAAAAGACCATAAAATAACTTTCCAAAACTATTAAACATGCTCGTTGAAACCCATTTCCGACATTCAATTAATTACTTAAATTTTTAAGTTGAGGTAGATATATTAATGAAAACAAAGATCAGAGTATGCAAAGCGATAGCATTTTTATGCAGTCTGAAACTGTACGTGGAGATAAATTCGTAACTGACGATACGAACTAAGAGACTAGTACTGTGACATGAAAGACATGTCCATCATCAGCGTGCATAATAATCATCACAGTCTATATGTATGACAAATACAATTCTCTGGATCAAGATTACTACAGACACTCCTTTGCTGTAAATAGGAATACGACTGAATTGACTGCTTTCGGTGCTTCGTCCATTTCAAGATGTAAGGCGTTGCTCCCAACAGAATATAACTAATAATGTTTCATATCGAAAAGAATATAATCAACAACCTTGTCAAACGGAAATGGCAACTAGTGATATTACATACCTCTCTTGTCAAAACACATTGTACTAACTACTCTGAAATGATCTCCTAATATATTGAACTCGTCAAAAGAAAAGTTCCGACCCCCTCTTTCTAAATTTTGTTATTAGAAAGGAAAATTCCTACTTCTCAGTACTAACAATGACAAAGTATGTGATGTTAGAATAAAGGTTAGAATAGAGGTTGTGAAAGAGCATCAAGCCTTTGAACACAGGAGCATCGAGTTTTCCCGCTTATAGAGGAAAACCGTTAGGTCCGTGACAACGGTCAAGACTCCAACCAGAAGCAACACACGGCCCCAAGTCGTAAGAACTCTTCTAGCAATGAAGGAGACTCAATACTTCCAACGGTGTAGAGCTAGGGTATCGTCCACACGGGGGCCGAAGCTACCTCGCACCCCGCGACCCAGTTTTGGAACCAATATCCTAATACAACCGAAAATAGCCAGCTGAACATTTCATTAAATTGTATAATTCATTAGGATCTAAGGTTAGTGCTTACATAGCAGCTTCCGCCACCCATAATTTTGTAGCAGAATACGGATGCGGATAAAGAACACGAGAAAATAAAATTAATAAACTGAGACCTGGATGTTAAGTGAATTCTTTCAGGCAGTGAAACAACCGAGAATGCAGTCTCGGAATTTTAAATGAATATAAATAAAAGAAATAGCGTATTTCGGTTGAGAAAAATTGTATTATTCTAAACTAAGTAGTAACCCAAGTTCCACTCACCTAAGGTGGTAAACTGGAGTGAAAAGAATAATCCTAATAATTTTACGCATTAGAGAGTATGTACTTACAACAAATTCTTGACGAAATAGTGAAACTTTGACCAGTTCTATAGAAAATCAGTAACCAGATTCACTCAATATGCTGAAAGACAAACATCCCGTACTGTGTTCTGACAGTATATTTCTATCCATCTAGGCAAGGAGTATCATATATATTATTTCTATAAGGTATTTTTTTGTCACAAGCCTGTATCTTCCTTCATACTTAACCGAAATCAATGAATGAGGTGTCATTTTAAAGCTTATGGTCTCCACTTTGGTTACATCATATTTTAAGAAATAAAGTTTTCGGAATTAGACCCTTTAAGGACAAAAATGTCAATATTTCTAAAATGCTGTTTTCTGTGTTATGAATCATTTATCTCCCTTGATACCTATCTGAAATTGTTTAATGAAGTATCATTTTAAAGATTAAGATCTCCGTTTTAGTGAAGTCATATACTACGACGGAAATTTTTCGGAATTCGACCCTTAAAGGGCAAAAGTATCAATATTTTTGAAATGCGTTTTTGTGTCACGAGCGATTTATCTCCCTTAACATCTAACAGATATAGATATAGATAAATTAGGTATCATATTAAAGACTGAAGTCTCCGCCGTGGTAACATTATATTTCAAGAAAGGAATTTTTCGTAATTCGACCCTTAAAGGGCAAAAATATCCATTTTTCTAAAATGCGTTTTTTGTATCTGGAGCCATTTATCTCCCTTAACAATTAAACAAAATTGATAAACGAGGTATCATTTTTAACCGACTTCAAAAAAGGAGGAGGTTCTCAATTCGTCTGTATTTTTTTTTTTTTTTTTTTTTTTTTTTTTTTTTTTGTATGTATGTTCAGCGATATCTTCGCCAATTTTGAACCGATTTAGATGAAATTTTTTTAGTGGGTAGGGTATACCTCCAAAGTGGTCCCATATGAATTTCACTGAGAAACCACCCCTTCTACCCCCTTCCACCCCTAAATTTTTATACAAATCCACATTTTTATCAGATTTCGATGAAACTTTGGACATATATAGCCAAAAATAAAGAGAAAAATACTATCAGCTTTTGGTTTAAAAAAACTGAACCCCTCTCCCCCTATCCACCCCCTTAATTTTTGCCAATTTTCTTTATTCAAAGCTACAGTCGACGCTATATAACTGATCTACATTAAAGTTGGCAATTATTTGCAGTTTTTCATGGAGAAGGTTTCTGACAATAAAAAAAAAAAACACTCCTCTCCCCTTTATACCCCTTAATTTTATAGAAAACTACATTTCCTATCTAATTTTTATTGAACTTTGCCCATGTATACTTTAAAACGAAGAGAAAAATCCTGTCAACATTTGGTCTGCCAAAGCTCAACCCCCTCCCTCCTTCCACCCCTTTAATTATTGTCAATGTTCTTTATAGAAAGCTACATTCGACACCGTTTGACCGATTATCATCAAAGTTGGCATATACATGTAATTTTTCATGGAGAATCTGACCAAAAAATAAATAAAAAAACCTACACCTCTCCCCATTACACCCCTTAATTTTTATACAAACACACATTTTTTATCCGATTTCGATGAAACTTTGGACATTTATAGTCAAAAATAAAGAGAAAAATACCGTCTACTTTTGGTTTGGAAAAACTGAAGCCCTCTCCCCCTATCAACTCCCTAAATTTTTACCAATGTTCTTTATACAAAGCTACAGCCGACACCATTTAACTGGTCTCCATTAAAGTTGGTATATACATGTAATTTTTCATGGAGAAGGTTTCAGTCCAAAAAAAAAATTTTAAACAAATAAAAAAAAACCCATGTCTCCATTTACACCCCTTAATTTTATAGAAATCTACATTTCTTATCTGATTTTTATCAAACCTTGACCATATATACTTTAAAACAAAGAGAAAAATCCTTTCAACATTTGGTTTGCCAAAGCTCAACCCCTTTCCCTCCTTCAACCACATTAACTTTTGTCAATGTTCTTTATTAAAAGCTACAGTGCAATCATTTGACCGATTACCATAAAAGTTGGTGCTTATATATATTTTTTTCACGAAGAAGGTGTCTGACCAAAAGATCTAAAAATACCCCTTCTCCCCATTAAACCGCTTAATTTTTATACACAACCAAAGTTTTTATCCAGTTTAGACAGAACTCAGCAAATTTTTAGTATAAAACAAAGAGAAAAATAATGCCAACTCTTGGTTTGCAAAAACTGTACCCCTCTCCACGTTTTCACCCTCTTGAATTTTGTCAATTTCTTTTTAGAAAGCTACAGTCGACACCATTTGACTGATCTTTATGAAAGTTGGCGCATATATAGGTAATTTGTTATGGATAAGATTTCTGACCAAAAAATTAAAAAAACTACCCTAGCTCCCCTTTTAATCCGATTTGGTGGAACTTCGTATGCGTGTACTTTAAAACAAATATGAAAAGAAAAAAATACTGTCCACATAACTTTCACAAAAACGTAAACCCTATCCCCCTATCTACCCCTTTAATTACTGTCTATGTTTTTTATACAAAGTTACCGTTTCTTTCTGATTTTGAAGGACTGCAAAACAAACAGAAAAATACTGTCTACATTTGGTTTCGAGAGTCCAAACTCCGCTCCTTCCTTTCCATCCTTTAATCTACAGTTTCTATCCGATTCTGAAGGAAATTTGCACACGTATACTTTAAAGCATACAGAACAATTGCGTATAAATTAGGTTGAAGAAACCAAAACCCTCTTTCCTTCTACCCCCACCCCTCCTAATTTCCAATGTTCTTTATAGATACCCACAGTTTTATCAGATTTCGATGGAACAATGCACATGTATACTTAAAAACAAAGAGAAACATAGTGTCTACATTGTGTTTACAAAACCCTACCATTCACTCCCTTACTCCATTTAATTTTTGCAAATGTTCTTTACACAAAGCTACAGTTTTTATATGGTTTCGATGGAAATTTGCACATGTATACTTTAACACAAAGAGAAAAATAGTGCCCTCACTAGTTTTACAAAAACCAAAATAATCTTCGTCTCCACACCCCTTAATTGTTTTTTATACATACCTACAGTTTTATCTAATATCAATAGAAATTTATACATGTATACTTTAAATCAATCAGAAAAGGCAGACTACATTTGGTATACAAAAGTCCAATCCCACTTCCCCTTTACTCCCACCCCTTTTAATTTCCAATGTTCTTTACAAAAATCCACAGTTTTAAATCCCGTCAAACTCAATTAAGCTATTTTTAAGTCATGGCATAATATTTATATAATAAATGTGTCGTAATGTCTTAACATGTACTTCAGATTTCAACTTGGATCCCAAGCTTTCACGTTGTTAAAACCAATTAAAAATGTATATTTTCTGTGTGATGCCGGAGCAAACAGATATATTCCAGAGACAGAGTTCTGTATGTGGTATGTATTAATGCCCAGATGTCACATGTTTCGGAAGTAGTTGTGGTATATAAAGACAGAATTCTTTTTTGAAAGCAAGCATTTTAACCCTGAGCTACCAGAAAGTTCGCAAAATGGGAACTGCTGCGGCATATTTAAAATACTAAAACTGGCGATAATACAATACCACTAAAAATCTAAAAATAAAATAATTGTTTAAAAAAACATAAAAACCGCCTTAAAAAAAAAGCACTAAAAATTTTTGAGATAACTTTATACCTTGCTTAGGAGAAATTAAATCTAAATGGACAATATTTTACATTACTGTCATTGAAATTTTTGCATTAATTAGTAATTTTTGGAGTCGGTGCCAGCGAAAGCAAAAGAAAAACAATAATGAATAGTGTTGCCCAAATGCAAGAACAAGACGAGACTTGGCCAGTCTTGGTCTTGGTCTTGCATCAATACACCTGGTCTTTGTCTTGGTCTTGGTCTTGCAAAAATGCAAGACCAAGACTGCAAGACCAAGACCGATTTTGGGCAACACTAATAATGAATAACAATAATATACAAAAAATCATGTTACTGCTTACCTACAATTAATGCTAGAAACATGTTTCAACAAAACTGACACAAACAGATGATACGTAGATATTATGCTAACTGTAAATCTTTTCCTGCATGATGCAGCCAACCAACTGACACTGTAGCGCCAGAGATATGCCTGGATGACCAATAAGGCCGAGCCACAGATTAAAATACTGTTAATTTGTTTCCCTAAGCGTCTCCCGCAATAACACTATCTGCCTCACGACATGCTGTAAAATATTGGGAATTTTTGTTCGTACTCCCCGTTTTGCCTCTAACAGCAAGAGAAGTTCAGTAATACGATCTTCGCGATGTGACAGCTGGCACCGACTCCAAAAATAACTAATTAATGCAAAAATTTCAATGACAGTAATGTAAAATATTGTCCATTTAGATGTACTTTCTCCTAAGCAAGGTATAAAGTTATCTCAAAATTTTTAGTGCTTTTTTTTTTTTTTGAAGGCGGTTTTTATGTTTTTTTAAACAATTATTTTATAAAGATTGAGGTTTTCGTAATGTCTTCCGTTCCGTTACCACATTTTAAGAAATAAATTTTTCAAAATTCTGACCTTAGAGGGCAAAAGTATTAGTATTTTTACAACGCATTTATCTGTCACCAGGTATTTATTTTCCTCGCACAGCAACAAATATTTCAGAGATATTGATACGTTGTGTACACACACACACACACACACACACACACACACACAAATTGCTACAAAAGTACTGTTCTACTTTTCATTATATTACAAGCATTCAACCTCACTATTCATCGCATTTTATTCGCGAAATTTTCGCACGGGTCGTCTAGTCAATTCTAATATCATAGAAGTCGAACAAATATTCATATACTGATAATGAAAAACTAGATAAAAAGAAAAATGTATTTAGGGAAAAAATGCAGTTTCAACGAAATTTGTACTGTAAGAACGGAGACTTTCCCGACGTATGCTTGAAATGAAGTCTTCACGGGTGTACCGCCGGATAGTGTTTTCAAAACACTATACGGCGGTACACCCGTGAAGACTTCATTTCGAAATTTGTACTTCTTAGAATTTGTATGTGAAAGCTTGTACTGAACACATCGTTGCTGACGGCCTGCTAAATGCTCCCAGCCAGACTAACAACCTTGTCCTTCGCAGCTGCTGACGAGATTGCTTCAGCAGAAAAGCTGCTGGCGATTACACAAGCGGTCTGCCTGCATATGACATGAGAGAATTGGTTTCAAGAACACCGCTAACCCCGTCATATAGCTACTTGAAGAGGGTCGTTGCTTGCGTTGGTCACACAGTATTTCTCGTTGTATGGTACCGTCAAACAGTTTCTGTATAGCCTATGGCAACTCTAATAATACAGCTCAATTCTTTGTTCTATTTCAACATAAAGCTATATAAATATCACCAAAACAAGAATGTGATGAACCATCAGTTGCTTGGCTGACACACAATTACCATGGAATACCTTGGGATACTGATGGCATAACCTTCAGTAAGTTACGTACTAATCTACAAGCAATCGACAATGAAGACGATGCAATAATTAATGTCAAAGCTCAAGGCTTTTACAGGACAGCATTGTGACTTACTGAATCAAATTCCTTTTCGAAATCTACTAAGGCTACACAAAGAGGCATCTGATATTCGTTTACAACGATACTTAGTTCTCGCAGAACAAGAATATGGCAAATTCTGCCAAATAGCTGATCCATAATCCTGCTTGCTCAACAGATTGGACAGAATCAAGGATGGAACTGAGTCAATTCAACAAGATCTTTGTAAAAACTTTGTACAGAGCGGCATTAAGGGGGTTTGTTTATAGGAAGGAAAGATATGATGCAACAATAACGCCAATTTAGGTTGCTACTGCGAGAAACGTAGTTTGTATCTTTTACGTCACAAATATTTTCATATTTAAAGAGTTCAAGTCAAATTTTCAAGTTTAACTCATGTGCGATAGGCATGAATATATGAACAATTGGCGTTAAGAAGATTTACAAGTTTATTGTTCTAAAGTTACCAGATGGGTAAAGATCAGATATACTCGCAACGTGTTCGAAATGTTGTAAGATACGATTCTTAACCACCAAAGCCGTGGTTTATATCCAAAATCTTTCCGCAGAGCGTACTGGGTGAAGGTATGTTATGATGCTGATTATGTTACACTGTCGGGTGGCTTACCGGCACCTGCATTCATCCTCTCCCTTATTTACCTGATCCTCAACACGAACAGTATTAACTGAACAAATTCGCCGTCACCGTCAGTAAGGCACACAAACAATAACACAATATATTTTACAGTGAGGTAGTCAAAGGGAAATCAATAAGATTAAATATACTCGGAAAGCTGCTACGCAGGGAGAAAACCAGCCACAGAAGACACTTGAGAAACTTTTTTTTTGAAAAATAGCCATCTCCAGTGTAACTGTGATTCTTCCAACGTACGTTTGACAGAATGTAGGGGAGAATTACATTCCTTCCTCACAACACGGGTCGGACACCACACTTCATTAAAATCACGTATGCCCAAGGCCGGACCACTGCAATACGTGCTAGCCCCTTTGGGGGCGTCCATTAATGACGTGAGGTGAAATGGGGGGGGGGGGGAAGGGGTCCAGCGAAATTTCACCAAGGGAGAGGGGGCGGTCAACGGAAATCTCACGTGAGGTTTTTAAATTCTTGTAGGATGCTAGAGCTTTTTATTTATATAAAAAAGTCTAAAAATGAAGCAAAAGTCGACTTTAGGGGGAGTATTTGGAAACCGAGGTCGATTAGGATTAGTAGGGGGATCTCTTCTGTCAAAATCTAACGTCATTTTAGAGGGGGACGGGGTGTCCGACCAGATCTCACGAAGTCTCACCAGAGTCATTAATGGACGTCCCCTTAGCTGCCACAACACGACACAATTTTAAAGAACAGCTATTTTAGTGCTGCAGCACAAACTCGCTCTATTTTATAACCCGACTAACATTTTCAAAGAAATTTAAAATAAAAAGTAACTAAGAAAAAAATTGTTTTATTTCTCCTGTAAGTGGGTTTGCTAATGCTAGGATGTTGAAGTTTCTCCTTTAAATTGTCTTACGAAAAAAGCTTTTGCTACTGCAGTATTAGATGATAGAATAATAGATGCAAGATCAGAATGTAGTGGCCAAAGATGGTAATATATTTCTAGTTTTTGTGACTAGACAACCAGGTTCATAATTTTAATCAACTCTTCAGCTTGTATGTCTTGCTTTTATTGTATTCAGATATGAATCAAAGTAAGGAAAAAACTTCGGATTGTGATTTTAAAAAAAAAATAGACATTATTAACGTGACAAATTCCCGTGGCACGATTAAATGATGGTTCCATATGCGCGGCTAAATATCAGATGGGAACAGTGAGCAACGCCCCGCCATCCATCCTGCTACACTGCTGACCTCTCATGCGACAGTCGAGCCAACTGCACGACTTGATTAATACGGAGATACGTTACGAGCGGATTTTTAGTGGGCACGGTAAACAGGAAAATAAAAATTGTTGTAATGGTGTATTATATTGTCAAACTAATACCGTTTTCGAAGAGTCTGTCAATGTGCTACGGGTCAGATGACAAATGCGCTTCCATGTTTAATTTAAATGTATTAGGATTTCAGAGATTGTTTCAAAATACTCTTGGTAAAAAAAAAATGCAGCATATTATATGTATTGTAGATAACTTGCATTATTTTCATTTCTGTATGCAGTGATTCCAGAAATATCCAACAAACTTGACAGAACAGCCTTTTTTTAATAAAAGCAAGAATATTCCAATATTAGACAACATACCAGGACTAGAAACTGAGGACACCTGTATCGAATGATTCTCCTTTAACTTACCTCCCCTAAAAAAATCATTTAAATGAAACAGACGATTCTCGTCATAGTTCGCCCCCACAACTCGTACACAATACGATCACGTGGCCTAGTTGATAAGGCGGCGGACTTCGGATCCGAAAATTGCATGTTCCAGTCTGTTACGGTCGACAATTTTTTATAGGAGCTAATTATCTCTCTCCTGGACGTAAGGAACGAATACAAACTGTAAATTGATGAACATTTGCTTGAGCGCTAGGGATATTTGTCGATGTATAGCGAATTCACCAAATGATCCTCTAGATTTATACACACAAGTATACTTGGGTTTCTCAGCTCACACGTACAGTAGAAATATAATACAATTATTTTGGAACGTGTTATTAACATGGTAAGTAAGAAATAATATATATTAAAATAAAAATAAGTACCAAGGGGGCGTCCATTAATTACGTGAGGTGAAATAATAATATTTAAATAGGAGGGGTCCGGCGAAATCTTACCGAGGAGAGGGGACTTGACAGAAATCTCACGTCATCTTTTAGTTCCTTCAAGAATACAGTAGAGAAGGAGAAGAAAAAAAGTCTACAATCTACTATGGGCCTCACAACTCTTGAAAAACAGGCGAGCTAAAAAAAAAAAAAAGTCTTCAAATTCGCGAGGTCATCCAACAAGGGGGGGGGGGGGACGGGAGGGGAGGGGAGGGAGATCTCACCTCACCAGCACGCCCCCCCGGGACACTTCAGCATCAAGTTTGGCTTCTTCAGCAGAATATTTAAAAGCATTAAATATCTGAAGCAACAAAAACCTTACGAGTTCTACAACCATAACCAAGACTGATTCATCAAAAGCTAACTATACATAAGTAGAAAATAAAATACAAGAATAGGAAGGCCACAAAATTCTAAACATGATAAGCAAATTTCAAAGTTTGACTACGATGAAACATGTATTAAAAATTACAAGATGATATCGGCTGGCTGAGTAATAACGCATCAAATTATTATTTTAACCAATGTTTTCTATGGACAATTGAAATATTTTAGCAACAACTCATTCTTTCGCGGTGGTTTACTACCAGAATAAACTTGTTTTAAAAATAATAAAAACGTTTACCACCAGAACAAATCTTAAAAGAAGGTTATTTCTTTGTGAAAAAACAGAAGACGAAAATCAAAGACATTTCATCACGAAACTTAAAAACAATGTAGAACTTCTGAGCAGCTTTATAGTGAATTCCGTCGTTTTCCGTTTAAGTAAATGACATTTGCAGTATTTTTTCAATAAAAAAAATCCGTCAAATTACCTAGTTAAATCAGTCTCTAAAGCAGTTTAAATTCATATATTAAAAAAGTACACATTTCGAAAGTATCACCGTAACATTTCAGTCAGGAAACAATATGATGTTTCAACAATAACAACCAAGTACCGCGACAACCAAGAACAAGTGGTCAGTGCAAAATAAAACCAAAAATTAGAATGAAATCAGAGGTGTATCTACTATGGGGCTAGGCGGTGCAGTGCACCGGGGTCCCTACGCTCAGGGGCCCCAAAGCGCATAGGCCCACGAGCCTTCATGGCAAACTGGCGACCTTTTTTTTTTAGCTCTACAGTCGTCTAAGAGAGCCCCTGAGACACAGGAAGCCCCTCACTAAGGGCCCTCTCACTGCTCAGGGGGCCCCTAAGCACAACTCAAGGACCCCATCCTCAACTCACGGGGCCCTTACCAACAAAAAAAAAAAAGGTCGCCCATCTGGCCTGAGGGCCCAAAATAAATTTTTTGCACCGGGGCCCTTTTTGACCTAGCTACGCCACTGAATGAAATGGGGACAAATTTATATTTGTCGCGAACAGATGTCACTTTTCGATGTCATCTCTAAGCACAGGTATATATATATATGACTAACAACAGCACCAAATGTCTAGCGAAGATACTACGGAGTGTTTTCTTTCTCGTGCTTGGAGTATTAATTACTGCAAACTAATTAAATAATGCCAAAAACAAATGTGTAGCGAAAACCTTCGCAAGGTGCATTGAGCAAGGTTTACTCCACGCATAAAACATTTGGCGAAGCAGATATGAAGAGTGGACCTTATTTAATTCCCATAAAGGAACGTGCCAGATAACAGATTTGGTCAGGGGTGGCTCCAGGCGTAGCGACACTGACATGGCACTACTTGCTAATCCATAACAAAAAATAAATGTATTGAAAGAGAAATAATTATTTAAAAATGCGGCATCCTCTAATAAACGATTACTTGTGACAGGTGGGCAAATATTGAACACCATCTGTTGACCACAAAGAACTATCTGCTGTCGCAGAGACAAACATTGTCTCAAATCGCGAATGCGCTCTGACAGCTTCGCGGAAATCCGGAAGGGAGTGGGTTATCGTAGCAGTTTGTGACAATCTTGTTCTGTCACAGGGAGCTCGAAAAAGTTAGTAACATAGCCGGTAGAGCGGAGCAGCAGCTGCGATCTTTATATGCCTATAGGTGGAATTAGTGTTGCAAATTGAAAAAAAAAATAAAAAATATCTGCTTTGTGAAAAAAAAACATGAAAAAACTTAGCACCCTTGTTTTTTTTTCTCAGAAAATATATATTTGATAAATTACAGTTTTATTTACGGAACTTACATTTTACATGTTTGTTTTTTAAATCTAACTGAATCATATAATGTCTTACATAATGATTGATAAATGTATCTATATAGGTAACCTAATTTTATTCATCCTCTATGTCAGTACCACATTCAATAGTATCAACACTACCAACACTAGTTTGGTCGGTGTCGGAATTCTCTGTTTCTTCTTCTGTCTCCTCTAGATCCGTAACTTCAGAAAAGGTTACATTTTCTTTTACTTCTTGTTCTTGTACTGCACGCAAAAGATTTTGAGATTGCAATTTTAAATTGTGAACAAAGTACACACCGTGAATAAAAACTACGCCGATAATTCTGTATTACCGTCTTTTAAGTTTGAATTTAAACCTATTATCATACAAAATAGGGGCTTTATTTCATTTTCAATCGTTGGTTTACGCGAACGTTTGCAAGGAAACGATTCATAATTATTGACAATTTAATGACTCAGTATCACCAGACGCTAAGAGTTTAACAAGTATACGAATATAAGTAAAGCACAATAAGTAGTAAAAAGAGGCAAAAAACCGTAGATAAATTAAAATTCCTAATTTTTGGAAAAGGTCTACAGATAAATTCGTAGGGCTGGCAACACTAGTTCAAACAGCGAGTATCAAACCAAACAACGGGGATTCCTTCTAGCCTCTTCGGGAAGTCCCCGTTCGTAAAAGAAAACTTCAGGCAATGTCGCCAATATTTTCTTAAGTTTCTTTTCCACTGAACCAGAAAAATATAGTAGATTTAAAAATGAAGATAAGTACTTAGTATAAACTCTAAAACAGTCGTATTAAACGTACAATGCCTTACAAATTTGAGATTTAGTAGTTATGAAAAAAACTACTTTTTTTCATAGTTTTTTTCATGTTTTTTTTCTCCAAGTCACAAAAAACAGATTTTTTACAACACTAGGTGGAGTGCAGGAAATTGTGGCAGAGCTCACAGTCTGGAGTTCGTGGACTGAAAGCTTGCCATCTCTTTTAATTATCGAAGATGCGTAAGATGCTGCGAGATGATAATGTGAAAAATTTAGGACGACTTACAACATATTTAAACACTTCATAGCGACAAGAAAGTACTTAATCACCTCGACTGAAGAAATTTAACAATTAACCGTGATGTGTATACAGAAAAAATAAGTGGCTATGTGGTTATAATGTGAAAAATGCGTTTTACTGTTTTCCATGTGAACTTAATTGGTTACGAGATGAGGTTTCTGATATGGTACATATCACAGGAAAAATTAAGACCCACGAAAAATCAGATCATACTAATACTGAGCTAAGTTTAGCAATGCCTGGTAAAATAAACATTTAGAATCAACTTAAATCTCAGTAACATCTCGCTATTGTTAAACTAGTGCCTACAGGGTAATTCAGCACTGTCTGTGGTTCAACTCGTCGGTTTTTAGCTAATCAGTCATTTTTTACCTTTTGGTCAATTTTAAAGTATTTGTCAGGATTACTTAAATTTCAAAATCATTTATTTAATCCGGCAGCACACGCAGGTCATGAGACATTCAAAGGTTGTACATTTTTAACCTGCAAGATTCTTAGTCAAAACTGAGCTGTTCTTCCAGGCATCTTTTACTTCAATAAAGAAGATCAGTAAACCGTCGTAAAATTTCAGTGTTGTCACTACCTGAGCAAATTTCTTTGGCCGCCACTGGATTTGGTACTACCTCATTCTCATAAACTGTGTTTTTCTATTAGGAAACGGATAACTTACATAAAAACGGTAATTGTTAGAATCATGACGAAAGGAGCTTTAAGTCCGTGGACTATCACTAAGGCCATCAATCGCCAACGCCCAAGAGACCAGAATCGAGCTCTGCAGTCCCACGCCAATAAGCGCGCGCCTCCTTCCATACAGCTGCCGAGTTCGGATCCACTCGGTTGATTTCGCCGACGGTCGGCAGGAGTCGCATTCCAGCGGCAGCGGTCCCGCGCCGCGTGCTCTGTGACATTTCGTCACACGCGGGCTGCCCCATCAAGGACAAAAGCAATCACTGAGATCAAATCGTCTATCAGTATCTGTGTGCTGTATGGAGCAATTTGAAAGCTGTCTGTCGTCTTATTAGTAATTGCTTGCATGTGGAACTGATTCGGTTTTTACTTCATCCCGCAGGAGTTTTAATTAGGAACTGGTCCTGAGAAGCAACTATCACTAGAGGAAATTTTCCTCTAAATCTCTCTCTCAAAAAGGAAAGTAACAATACTTTGCTACCAGAAATTGCGTGTCTTTATCAGTACTGAAATTACATAAGAGGTATTGTAAGTCAATTCCTGGGTTTATATATTAACAAATTGAACTGAAATCAACTTTAATTAGAAAAAATAATTAAATCAATCAAACCCCCTAAGTTGATTATGATCATAAGGTGGGGAAAGAATTGTTTGTTAAGTTTTGAAATGTAAACATCTTGACATAACATCTGATAAGCTCAAATGGGCAGTAAACTTTGTACAGGTTACTAGTAGGAAAAGGTTTCAAAATCCTGCAACTGTTGGATAGAGCGATGAGGGATACATCAGAGAAGGAATTGGTTTACAAAACTTTCGTCAGAATGTGGTAGTATAATGTAGTATGGGACCCGCATTTTTGGTATCATAAGGAGTTGGAGAGGGTGCAAAAAGGTCTACTAGATTTGTCTGTGGAAATTATAGCAGAACATAAAAAGTAACCGATATGATAAAATAGATGGTATGGGATTCATTGGAAGACAGGAGGATGATGAAGAGAATCATGGGAGTGTACAAGGCGTATATTGGTGATGAGGAGTGGAAAGACATTGGTCAAGTTGGCACGAGATTTCAGGCTCAAGGGTATGGGAAGATTTTCTTTCGTAGGTACTGTCAGGGATTGGAATAAGTTACCAAGAGAAATGATGAATAATTTACCAAACACGTTGAAAGAATTTAAAGTTGAAATCTGTAGAAGGCAAAAGTAGTTTGGTACAGGAAAGCAGGTTAGTAGGTAAATTGCCAGCGGAGCAATTATAAATTATTATTATTTTGATTTATTTTCTTTAAAAAACATAGTCCAGTATTATGCAGAGTATTTAATATAGTTGCCTGCAATAGGTATGTATTACTTCATTGCTTTAAATTAAATTAAATTCACAGTAAGAATTTCCATTATAAAATTTTCTCGTCACAGTAGAGGGGGGGGGGGGGCTGAATAATTTCTACGCAGCGTCAACAGACAATGGAACACCAAGCAAGTGCGGAATGCTAGCCCAAGGCCTTGGAGGTTCTGCGATTACGAACTGACACAGAGGGACTAGGAGTGAGGGAGGGGGGGGGGGGAGGACATATCCTGATTAGAGTGTGATGCCGGAGAGTATCCTGCCGGACACCTGTTCCGCTTATTTGAATATCTTCTCACTGCCAGTACATAGTGATACGAACCTCGATACGATATACGACAACAAAGTTTCAGACACTATCGGGAATCAATTTAAATCTTGCCCTTCGCTGTTAATCGTGACAACTATACAAAGAATTCAAGCTACACCTTCATCTAGAAAAAGTACATCAGGAGACAACCACACAACGCTAAATCGCAGTTAAGTTTTTTTTTAGGCTCTTTTTTATTTTCCTTTTTTTCTGAAAGAAAATTATTTTCTTTCGAACCAAAAGAAAGGTACACTGTCACATAGAAATGTTACAAAGCGCGGTCTCGTCAAACCAAACATTTTGTTTCGCAATGAACTTAACGCCAGTTTCTGCATACTCTTCCGTCATTTTCAAAGCTATCCTTCACCAACATCTGAAACAGCCGATACTTTTCTTCATATTTCCGTTTACCTACTATATTTTTGCTTTTGTAAACAACATACTGGAATCAATGCATAAAAAATTAAATTCCCTAGGTATATTCTGTGATCTTGCTAAGGCTTTTGACTGTGTTGATCATGAGATTCTACTAGGTAAATTAGACCACTATGGAGTTAGTGCTAAGCCAGGACTTTGGTTTAAATCTTACCTGGAAAATAGAAAGCAATGTGTATCACTGAAAGATGCTAATACAGGAAATGTTATAAACTCAGAATGGGGTATAGTTAAATGTGGTGTGCCTCAGGGCTCAATTCTTGGCCCTCTGCTGTTCTTAATCTATATAAATGATCTCCCACATATACTAAGTGATAATGAACACATGGTGCTCTTTGCAGATGATACCAGCATATCGTTGAAAGACCATCAGCACAAAACCTCGAAAACACAGCAAATGATGCTATAAAGAAAATAAACAGGTGGTTTAGTGCCAACAAACTAATACTTAATGTAGAAAAGACACAGTTACTTCAGTTTGTTACAAAAAATAAAACAAAGGACATCTATAATGTGTTATCAGAAGGAAAAGCAATCAATGAAAGTAATTGCACAAAATTCCTGGGTGTTTGTATAGATAACAAATTGAACTGGAAACAGCATATTCAACAACTTCTTAAAAAACTGAATTCTGCAACATTTTCACTTAGGGTAATATCTAGAATAGCTAATATAGAAAACAGAAAGTTAGTATATTTTGCATATTTTCATTCCCTGCTCACTTATGGCATCTCATTCTGGGGAAACTCGTCACAAGCACAGAGGGTATTTAAATTGCAAAAACGTGCTATAAGAACTATTTGTGGAGCAAGCCCACAGACGTCGTGCAGAAATCTATTTAAAAACCTGGGTGTACTAACAATGCCAGCACAATATGTATACTCTGTACTATCATTTGTAGTGGAAAATCCTGAACACTTCAATCTTAATGCTGACATACATAGCCATAATACTAGGAATAAATATAATATTTACAAGGATTACAAATCACTGTCAACATTTACTGGAGCTTCCTTATTCAATGACTTACCAACAGAAATTAAATGTTATCTACAAAAACCCAACTACTTTAAGTCCAAACTGAAAGAGTTTCTGCTTCAGAATCCATTTTACTCTGTAAAAGAATTTTATTCTTGGAATCTGGTAACTAAGAATGACTGATAAAATAGTAGTACCTGGGTGACCGATCTTCGCTCGGCATCTTTCGATTTCTATTTAATATCCAAGATTTCGAGTAAAGTTTGATTAAAGTAAAAGGCTTGAAGACTTCCTAGGCGTTTTGAGGTGCACAGTTAACCAAAGAGAAACTTCACTAACATCGTTTGGCTTACTGGTACCTGAACCTTCTACGTAATGAGGTTAGAGCCGTTTTCGAGAAACCAAATACAAAAATTGCAACTTTTTTTTTTTTTTAAATCGTGTTAAAAACTTGAATAGCAAAACGCTATCTACATATGAAATTTCATCCAAATCGTTAGATCCATTTGGGAGACCGCCTCATAAATTGCTTTCAAAGAAAAATGCTATTATTATGTTAAACAGAAATCTTAATGCCAGTCAGGGATTGTGTTAATTCAGGGCATTCTACGAAAACCCTTGATGATGGATTCTTATGTACCTCGACGAGAAAAATTTAAAGTACAAAATATTTTTAAATTTATATATCTCGCTTAGTTCTCGAGATATCATATCGCAAAATTGACGTGGTTGGTTGAAATGCGACCTGGACCAGAAGATAAATTTCGTCACAGCCAAGTTTGATGATGAATTCGTATGAAACTCGTCGAGAAAAATCGAAAATAAAGAATTTATTTTTCTGATACCTCAAGTGAAGAGGTTAGGATTAGATCCGACCTGGACCAGAAAAAGAATCCACCAAAAGCACTATGTCGATACGGTGGATAATGTACTTTTAATGTTTTATTTTGTTCCAAATGGTTGTTGTTAGGTTGAAATACAGCATGGACCAGAAGAAACGTCGCCAAAAGCACAAGGAACTATACCTATAACTGATTTTTGACATGCTATATCTCGTAAACCAAGCGAGATATCAAGAACATTTATTCTTTATTTTCGATATGTTTCGTCGCGTTCTATAAGAATTCATCATCAGATTGTGACGTCACGGTAATGATAGAACATCATCAGTGCTAAATCAATTCACTCCGCTAAAACTATGCTCATATCTCGCGTGGTAGTATTTAATGACAAACTAACAACCACTTTTTACGGTCAAAAAGTTAATGGTGATTAGTTTATAACTGGCACCGGTAATATTATTTTCAAAGAAGTTTATCACCTCTGACAAAACCAATCATAAATTTTTAATTATCTTCCTTTTTAAATGTTTTACAATTAAACTTGCAATATTACTATTTCCACGCCTCAGCCAGTATACAAGAACTGTTCGTTTAAATATTCTTTGAAATCAGAGAGAATCTATTTGTAGGCTTTCTGCTACCTGAATTGTCTACGAGATGGCGCTAGTGCCGTTTTCGAGATATCAAGTGAAAAAATTGTTTGTATTTTGCAAACTCGCTTTTTTGTACGGAAGACAACTATTTAGGTAATCTTAAAAGTCAAAACATTATCTAAATATCAAATTTCATCCAAATCGTCATAGCCGTTTCCGAGATCCGAAATATATATATATATACAAGAATTGCTCGTTTAAAGATATAAGATATATGGTGTATGGAAGGGAAAGGTGACAAAGTTGTCCACAATTACTAAAATGATATATGGTTTTTCTTTCTGTTGAAACTTTTGACAAATGAAGTAATTACACTGTTTACAAAATTTCACTCATATATAGTAACTAACATGGGATAGCATGCACTCAAAAACTGCTGTAAAAAATTATGATACTAACAGGTTTTTAAGTAATTGACTGCTTATGAGTTGTGGTAACTGGTTGGTAAGAAAATAACTGGTTGTTAGATGCTGGTAACAAGTTTATACACTGTTCCACATAATAAGTATTAACTAACTCGGGATTGTATTTGTAGATTACAGGAAATATTGGTTATACTAATGGGTCATAACTAAGTTCTTGTCAATATATAATATTATCAATTATATAGTAATATTGACATTACTAATAAGTGTATGTACTGTTCCACATCCCCAAGATTATTCTCACATGGGATCAAAGTGAACATATCTATCTATAAATTTTTGCTAAAACTTGCATAATTTTCTAAACAAATATTTCAGTCAATTGAAAATATATTAAAGACACATGGAGAAACAAAACCCAAGATTGAAATTCATCAATGAGAAATGGAGATTGGTAAAAGTAAAACTGAAAAGTAAGCTTCTAGCAGAAACGTATCCTCTTTAGTGAAATGTGTTCTCTGAAGAATGCGCTCACCTCAATATTTCAGCAATCTCCTGCGAGTCTAGATAATGCCCGAAGTGTTACACTGACAGCTGTGACAGCGCTGCCTGGCTAACCGAAAATTTAAAATAACTGCATATGATTTTATTTGCGCTTCTATTGCTGAATGGAAGTGTAAATATCCCGTAGGATTCACGGAGGTAGAGCTCCGCATTCTCATTAAAACCGTTGGCACTAGAATGAATATGACGGGGTCAGCGCCACGGGCCATTTATTTACCTTCCCGCGGATTTTCCTCCACAGTACTCGTTACTGAAGCAACAGTATAAAAATAATAAAAAATTATAAAACGAGGCAGAGAGTAAAAAAAATTGCAGTGCGTCATTCGTTTAAATTTATATGTTGCTTTTTGTTTATTTACGACAATTAGATTCAGAAATTCATCTAAGGAGAAGAGCTTCTGACTTTTACTATATTCTCTGTGGCAGTTACAGGAACCAGGTGACAGTATAAGAATTTTTTTTTATAGACGATAACAAACAAGGAAGTTTATTAAAACTCTGAGAAGGTTTACACTTAAATAAACGGATTTTATTTTATTTGCAATTATAATGTCAATTACAAGTGCGATGCCAGCTAAAAGGCAATTAATTGTCTTGTGTAAGTACCTGGGTGACCGACCTTCGCTCGGCATCTTTCGATTTCTGTTCAGTATGCAAGATTTCATAAAAAACCTTAGAGAAGTTTGTGAGAAATTAATTTTATCTGTTTACAAGAGTTGCTCATATAATAGTATTAGATTGGACAGATTAAATATATAGACACTATAAAAATCTAACTTGAAGGTTGGATGGCTCTTCCAGGAGGAGGAATACAAAGCCATTGTATCAGAGGTAGGGCGGCCAGTTCCTTTCCTCTGGGACCTACAATTTAACGTAGATTCCGAACCACAAAAAGCCACAGCGTAGTTCATATGATCAAATACAAATCGTAAAAATTCTTGCCCCCACCGGGATTTGAACACGGGAACGTAGCCAGAATTTTTTGAGAGCTAGCACAGAAACCACTTTTTTTCCCCAATAATTACATTTGAGCTGTCAGACCGCTCCATATTTGTTATACATTCAATACATTTCTTTTCTACTCACAAAATGTTTTAAAATTAAACTGGTAGTATTTAATGATAACTGGTTACTGTGCAAAGTACGGCTAGTAGAAAAAGCTGTTACATCTGGTTGAAAATACGGCTAGCTGCTTCCTTGGCACTTTAAGGAAAAGTGTACCCGAAAGCTATAAAATATGTAACAAAGTTGTAATTAGCGCCAAAACATACGATTTCGCACATTACTGCCTATGCGTTAATAGACATCTTGAACCGTTTGTGTCCTTTTTATAGTCATAATTTGGTGTGGCAGCTGATTTCTTTACTCAGAATCCACTAAGCATCATGGAATGTTAGTAGGCATTCCAGGTTGCCATTCAACCTAAACACAAGATTAGGCACATTGCTGACTTTACGGTAATAAACATCTCGAGCCGCCTGTGACATTAGTATAGTTGGAATTCGGTACTGCAGCCACCTTATTCACTCCAAAACCATGATACACCATGGAATAACAGGCGGACATAATTATGTATTAACAGACTTTTAGTATGCAACTTACGGTTTTTATTCGATGGACACATTTAGCACTGAGCCTATTGCATTGTTGTAGTTCCAAAAATCGCTTAACTCTTTTATTTTATTTTTCGCTCTTATCAGTTTACCACTTAATTCTCTTATTAAAAAAAAAAGACATAGTTAACAGTAAAAATATTGTTTTTAATTGACCAGATGTAACACCTATAAATTTTAGATAAACCCGAAGTTTCATAAAAAAAAAAAAAAAAAACCTGTTTTAAATATTCTGATTTTTTGCACACGGAACCTCTAAAACGTTGCTTGGAGGTGCAGGCAGATGTCGGATGTTGATGACACTCACGAAACATATGTTCCATTGTACCCTCTGTTTGGCACCAAGGGAAAAGATTGTCATCTTAGATACATAGAAAGATAATGGTTGTGTTCCCAGAAACCAGTGCACAATTATAATATGAATTATAACTTCCCGGAGCAAGGAGACAAACTATGTCAGTATGGCACGATAAAAAAGATATGAAACTAGAATAATACTACTTTGAAGCTTCGATATTACAACGAACCTTTGTATTATTACAAAAGTAATACTCTGTTCAAGTGCGTTGTGTAATATGATTTACTGACTTCTTTTACCCTCCCTAAAGCTCGGAGTGCGCAATCTCTAAAGACTATAAGCTCTTGGATTGTGACTTAAAGAAGGCACCTTGGGCCCAGAGTTACGGCGTTCTCTCAGGCGTGAACGTATATTAAACATGTACATCCCAGCTCGCTGCATCAGAGACGTTTAACTGACGCCTATTTGTGATGAATACTACCCAAAATGGACGTAGTACGGATTTTTTTTCTTACGGCTTTACGCCTCGTAGACGTCGGGGTCATTAGAGGCGGGAAAGGGCTGGGGGCAAGGAGCGAGAAGGAATTCGGCCATGGCCTTTTGAGGGAAGCATACCGGAATTTGCCTGGAATAAGAAAGTGGAAAATACACAACTGTAATAGGCATTTTTATGACAAAGATATGTGCACATCCTAATCAGATTTTCTCCGTCGAAATTTCTGAGCATTATATTTAAATTTCGGTAATGTATTTTTTTCCAGATTTAAAAATAATTACAAATTCCTTACTATTTACTAACGTCTGATGTCATTAAGTAAGCTGGTAATTATTTCACTTATTACTTCGACAAAAATTATGTTTAGTAAAATTCAACATATTTTGATTGACTGTTACAATCACGATTTTCTAACTGCCAAACAGCCGTGATGTAATTACATTAGAAATTTATGTATTAAAAAAATCTTTTTAGCTCATTTCGTTAAGAAAACATTTTGGAACATTTCTGATATCAACTCGTTTAATTTGTTGTATTCATTTCCACTAACATTAGCAAGCAATGCTTTGGAAGTGGTCTGTATTAAGTAATTAATGGAAACTTGTTAACTACATTTAAATTCAATGAGCGGACAATAAATTTGTTTAATTGCGATGGGGCGGACGCTCCAGTGGCAATCTCCATACACATCCATTTTTCCCCTTTCCTGTGCCCACCTACTTTTGCCTTTACAAATTTCAACTTTGAAATTCTTTCAGTATATAGTGGTATTTTTCAGATCTAGAATAATGCAAATAGACGAAAAAAAGTTGTTATAATCTGTATAGGCTAAAGAGATTTAGTATTTTCTTTTTATTTTCTCGGCATCCTTCCACTCCCATGAACAACTGAAATATGAATATTCTTTCTGATCGAGGTCTTAACTTGAATAAACTGTTTTATAATGCAAAAGGAAATTTTACCTCGTTTCTTTGGAAAAGGAAAAATAATAACTGGCTATTACTATAAAGTTTCTGGACCACCTGGATGAAAAAAGTCCTAATAAGATTCCTGATTACGAAAAAAAATACGTCTTTTATCTGGACAATACACCAGCCCACATAAGTGCGTTGGTAAGGAGAAATATGAAATGTGAATTGATGAAACGTCCACCCTATTAACCTGATATTGACGCCTATGAGATTCAGCTACATTACTCGTATTTCCAATCTAAAGAAACTTGTTGCTGTAAAATATACATTCTAAATAGGACTACGTGGAAAAACAAAGTTAAAAAATAAATCAAATACTTTAAACGCAAAGCTCCCATCATGCTCCCTGCCAACGTTTTGATCGAACTGCTTAAATGATATTCAAGGTGGAAACTCCACCGAGATGTGTTTAACACGACCTACTAAGCATAACTAACTCTTTGTTCTGCGGTTCTGCCAGTCATGACAGCACACATGTCACGTGGTTTAGTGGCTCGGTGGGGATTGCTTAGCGAGATTTCCTCTTCGTAAGGTCGGCCGAAACGTCGACATTTAATACCGGGACGCAGCACCACCCGTGCAGCATGCAAACTTTATTCCAGCGGTGGGAAGCTTCGATTGGGTTTCAAAGACCGATTAAGTTTTCTCATTTCCTTACAGAACTTTAAAGAATTCAAGTATCGATGAAAAAATAAACGAAACAAGTTGTTTCTGATTAGCAAAACGCGGCCGAATGCGAGTCGAGCTTCAGAGACCTGTGTGCAATAAGTCTGACGGTAGTTGCTTAGCAAAAACCCAACGATTAACCTATCACATTGCTTTCTAACAAAAGAAATATTTTATGTGGGAACAAAGAGCAAAGGAAGCAGCGTATTTTATTTGTTTAAAAAAGGAACCACATACCTGCAAAGTATTGCCGATATAAAACCAACCCAATGTTCAACACAATTGCAATTATCCTTACGGTAGTGTTCACCAAACCCGCAAGTGTCTCAGTGCGCTGATGCTCCGCTCATTTAATCGGGAGGTACAATAGGTCCGAGCACGAGCCCACGACCGCGTACCAGCCGTCCTGACTGCCATTTTCAGACGGTTTTCCGCAGCCACCAAGGCGAATATCGGGACGGTCCCCAATCTCCGACTTACAAATTACACATTTCACAAACAAAAAACATACTTATCACACACGGCGTATTTACAGGTTAGACATACAGGCCAACACTTCAGTTCCCCTGTGGCGGTAACAACCATGCCAGAGTACACCTCTTAGCCAACAGTCAGCGTCACGGTCGACCGCGCTAAGTTATATAAACCTCCATCCGTTACAATAAGGCAGTGAAGGCGTGTGCTGCTGCTACATCTCTTTTCACCATCTGGCGCCCTGATCGAGCCGACGGGAGCGCTAACTAACTAGCAAGGAAACAACGCTACGGCGACTAATCAATCGGCCGCGAGCCACGTGTACAACCTTGTGTTAAATAAATAGCTGCTAAAGTACACAGGGCCGGCGTTAGGGGGGGGGGGGGTAAGCGGGTCAAATGTACCCGAGCCCGACGGCTGATGGGGGGCCCCCGATCAGCGGCTGCAGGGGCCCCAGGCCTCGAAGCCAAGAATCCGCCTATTGTCACCCGGCTAGTTTGTAGAGCTAAAAAAAAAAAAAGGTCGCCCATTTTACCCGGGGCCCGAAATTCCTTGCGCCGGCCCTGCCTAAGCATTCACTTTATACTCATACATAATGCGGTTACTCCATAGTTGATGACCCCGACGTAACTGATGCAGATTACGTCGCTGCAGGGAACACATGTTTCAGCTGCCGCGCGTTTAACTTTAATCTTATGTTCGGTATCGAACTCGTGCTGAACCAGTGTATGTGTGGTGTAGTTTTCGAGTACCAATGCCGATGCAGCGTTCTCCGACGAGAAAATCACTTGAACCACGTGCTTCTGAAACCAACATGACTTCAAAACCGGACCCATTGTTTGATACAGGCAACGATGAAAGGTCCACTGCACTGCCTCAGCTGTTATCTCCAGGTACCTTTTTTTTTTACTGCTTAACGTCTCTTAACAGCGAGGTCTTTAGAGACGGGAAAGGATGGGGGGCAAGGAATGGGAAGGAATTCAGCCATGGCCTTTTGAAGGAAGCATCCCGGCATTCAGCTGGAGTGATTCGGGGAAACCATGGAAAACCGAAATCTAAATGCCCGGACGGGGATTCGAACCGCCGTCCTCCCGAATGCGAGGCCAGAACGCTAACCGTTACACCACCACGCTCGGTAATACAGGTACCATTAAGTTGCAACTGTTCTGGAAACACTGTCCGCGTATGTGCTTTTTTCCTAAGTGGAAATTCAGTTGTATACACATCGCGTCACTTCAGACGCAGCTAGGTATAACCTAATCGTCGGCGCTCTCGGACTCTGAAGGCATGATAGGGATTGCTGGTCAGCTGACTGACCCAACAAAGTAGGATAGACATGAGCGCCTGAAGACAGATTATCAGCCGGCACACAGACTCAGCCGACCGCGAACTTGACAAGGCCCCGACAGAGTTGGAGCTCGGGGACAAGAAATCAACACAGCTCCTCAGACATACCATAACCACCCTGGCCAGCGGCAGACTAGCCCCAGACATGACCAGGGTTCGATGGCTTGCCTTGCTGCCCCCGTCAAACCAGAGCTGCCTGAAGTTGGTAAAAAGCGTCTCTTGACGAACAGGCTGAGTTCGCTGGCGAGCTACACGAGATGCAGTCTCCACCACCAGTCATGGACGCTCTCCATTAGCGTTCCAAATCCCGATTTCCGGACCGCCTGCCTGCCGATTCGCTCAACAAACTCACCAGAGATATCTCCAACTTGAAACTGGCCGTAGCTAAACTGTGCACCAGCAACATCACGCTGACAAGATGTTTCAAGGAATGTGGACACGCGCCTGAGTGAAGCATCTCCCGCCACCGAAAGCGCTCCCCGGCAAAGCGCACGCCTGCTTCTGAGATGATGCTAGGAGCTGCCGGCCACCCTGTTCCAACACATCCCGACAGCCTTGGGAAACCAGAAGCGCTGTATACCGTTGAGGCGGCTGGCGACAGCACCCGCACCAGCGCCCGCATCACCAAGGAGTACCGACTTCATCTGTACGATCTCACCACAAATATGAAGTTTTTGGTCGACTCAGGTTTTATTATCTCACTGGAACCAAAGGCTTCAATTTCCAGGAGTTGCAGGAAGAAGGTCTTTCAGCTTTACGCCGTCAATACAACCGTCATCCAAACCTACGGACAAATTACTCAATCTAAATTTACGCTGAGAATTCAAATGGTCTTTCGTCATTGCAGATGTTAAGGCAGCCGTAATTAAAGCGAAATTCCTCGCCCACCATTCACTGTTCCTGGACCTGAAAAAGAAGACCATCAATGATCCACTCACTTCTCTGGCGACCAGTTTTTTTTTTAAATTATAGCTTTACGCCTTGTCGACGTCAAGGTCATTAGAGGCGGGATGGGACTGGGGACAAGGAACGGGAAGGAATTTGGCCATGGCCTTTTGAAGGATGCGTCCCGGCATTCGCCTGGAGCGATTTGGGAAAACCCAAACCTGGATGGGATTCGAACCGGCGTCCTCCAGAATGCGAGGCCAGAACGCTAAGCGCTCACCCACCATGCTCGGTGACGACCACAGGTCAATTCTGAGGCTACCATCCCCACGGTTTCCACCATTAACCAGGCTGCCTGCATGAGTGATCAGGGTAAGACCTACACTGATCTGCTCAGCCACTACATTGTTAATCTGGTCCTAACACTGTACCTCTCACTCAGACTGACAATGGTGTCATTCATCACATCGAGATAACGGTCCCTACAGACTTTGTTTGATCGCTCTCGCCGATTTCAGGCGAGAAATTAAAGGCCGCAGCTACATCACGGCCTCATATGCCCTTCTAACAATAAGTGGGCTAACCCAATCCACATGCCGCCGAAGAAGCTTAGCGGATAAAAGAATGACCGGGGATTACAGGAAGCTCAATGGTATAACTTTTCCTGACCAATATCCGATGCCCTACGGAGACAGAATCCTTCAAAGTATCCACAGCTGCTATGTCTTTTCCACAATCGACCTGGTCCACGTCTACCACCAGATCCCGGTTGCCAATTCGGAGATCCAAAACACTGCCGTGGCGACGCCCTTTGAACTTCGAATCCGTTGGCATGTCGCTTGGTCTAATGTTACGCAGCCTTCCAGCTTCATATGGAATATCTGCTTCGAGGTCCGGACTTTATTGGCCATTTCATTGATGACTTGATCATTTTTTCCGGGTAGCACGAGGAGCACCTGCAGTACCTCACCACGGAATTCGACATTCTTCGCGCAAACAGGATGATAATACCAAGAAGTGCCAGTTCGGAAAGGCAGAGTGGATCTATCTGGGCTACACAGTTAACGCCTCCGGTTAGCAGCTTAACGGCCCGCGAAGGAGAAAATCTAAACTACTGCATCGTATCCGAAGCCCCAGACCATCTCAGATCGCCGTAGGTTTCTGGGAATGGTTAATTATTACAGGAGGTGCATTCCTGGTGCCGCACAGACGCAGTCGCCACTCAAAAACCTGTTCCAAACAGAAAAACAAACTGCCAGTTCCTTGGACGCCTTCCACTGACGAAGCATTCACTGTGTGCAAACATGGTATTGGCCACCCTGTTCAAACCACCTTCCTTTCACAGTCAGCAAACTACTGCCCGAGAACCGATGTCTCAGACACATCCATCGGAGCCGCCCTCGAACTGGCGTTCTTCTCATGCAAGCTGATTCCAGCCGAGATGTACTACAGCACTTACGATCGAGAGCTCAATGCCATCTACGCCATCATACGGTTCTTCCAACACATACATGAGCGCAGATACTTCGCCACCCAGATGGACCACAAGCCGATCACCTTTACCTTCTAACAGTGCCTTGAAAAGGCCAATCCTCGGGAATTGCGTCGTCTCCAAATTCAGATAATCCACACACGGGCCGAAGACAATGTGATAGCTGATGCACCTTCCCGCATCAATTCCATCAACGTGCCAACGACGCTCAGCCATGAGGAGATCCACCATGCTCAGCCGATGAGCTTCCCACGCTCCGCGAGTCCACCTCGATCAACTTGCAGGTTTTACACGTCCATTGTATCAATATTTTCTGCAACATTCTTGAAAATCGAGGGAGACCTTCCATCTCTCAGAGCCACAGACTAGAATTCGACGCTGTTCACGGTATTTCGCATCCCAGTGGCAGATAAAAAGCCCGGATGTTCGCTATGTCTGGCCAGGCATCCGTCGAGATGCACTCCTATGGAGGAGACGATGAATGCCGTGTCAACGAGCCAAAATTCACAGTCACAACCGGCTGACACCACTCAACATCGCGGTTGCTAACAACCGTTTCGATCAAGTTCACCTTGTAACGGTCCGACCGTCTCTGTGCTTAAATAGCAATGATAATTATGGAAATTTAATATTTTATATTCACATTAATTTTAATATTAGATCAATTCTTCTTACATTGATATTTCATAAGCATCTCATTTTTTGCGGGGAATGGGTGAAATTTGCTCTGAACAAAAGATTCACAAACATAACTAGACATTTATTTTCACATATGAAACTTGATGAATTTAATTATAAAAAAATTTGACATTCACCTTCCTTTTTTATAATTATCAAAAAAATAACAACATTTGATACCATGGGCGCCACCCTACATGAGACTTATGCTTACACGCTGTTGACTCAAGACAAATTGTCCGACTAGCTCATTATAAACAATTTTACTGGACATGAGAACTTCTTATCTGGTGAATCGCTTCACCCAGGAACGTTTACTGGAGTCTTGATTCCTAAACAATTCAGTGGTAATGTTATATTCACCTTCTCAATTGCATGATATTGTGTAGATGCACTAAACCACCATCCTTAGTCGATCAGGAGGTCCAACCGCGGCGCCAAGCAACCATAAACTTAGTTAAACTTTAAGTTTAACCACTGCACTATTTCCCGCTGAAAAACACACTTATACTCATAACTTTACACAGCTTCTTGGTCTGCATCCACAGAGAGGTGGCACAGAGGTGTTGCTTGTCCCGCCACCTATGGCTCACTGTCTCTTCTTCCGGCAGCCAGCTCACCCTTTGTCTCTTTTGGCGGGCGAAATTCCATTCGCCAATCAGGTGTTCAGCCACTGGTCAACCACCGCCGTTCGCCATGCAAAGAAAGAACACCTCAATATTCTGTCAATAGGTGGCATACCCTGTCTCATCCAGCCACTCTTGCCATTCACAACAAAAACTATGGAGTGACCCTGATCACTACATCCTGGACCTCATCAAGCTGCCCAAGGTTAGGAATTTCCGGTACTGCCTCACCATTATCGACCCCTTCACCAGATGGCCAACGGCCATCCCACTCAGCAACATACTGGCCGACACAGTTGCCTCGACTTTCTACAAGCATTGGGTTTGTATTTTCGCTACTCCACTTACGATCTCCATGGATCAAGGCCAGAAATTCGAGTAATCTCTCTTCATCACACTATCGCGCCTGTTCGGAGCTCAGCAAATTTGCACCAAGCATTACGATCCATAGTCCAATGGCGTCGTCAAACGCTGGCACCGTTCGCTGAAGGTTGCAACACGCACATACCTACAAGGAGGACCTGAAGGCTTCTCCAGCGGAACTGTTCCCCGGAACGCCGCTTCGCCTGCCTGGCGAATTCTTCACTTCTGAAGACACCTCAGCTGATCCTCAATTCTTTATGGAGAAATTCCGAGAGCACATCCGCAGCGCCAAGTCTACCCCAATGGCTCGCCTCTTCTATCTCAAAGACCTCTACAGCTGCAGCCACGTCTTTAAACGAGTAGACTCTGAAGCCTCTTGAGCTACATTATACAGGGCCACATGAGGTCATCAGGCGCATCAGCGACAGAGTTTTGACAGTCAAAGTAAACGGTGAGGACACGACAGTCTCAGTGGGCATGCTGAAGTCTGCCTTCATCGCCTAAACCAATCATGCCTATGCCGACGCTCCCCGGGCTGAACATCAACCAGCACTGCCACACACATCAGGATCTACGCAACGACTTCTCGTGACAACACTTTCGACTGTTGCAAGATGCGAGTTTCCTTCCCTACTCTCAAGAGGAGAGTGTCGACTGTTGCAAGATGCGAGTTTCCTTCCCTACTCTCAAGAGGAGAGTGGTTGTGGGCTTTTACCGCAGGCAGCCCTCTAAGTAAAAATAATCTACCTGACACATATCCCTTTATTTCTCTCGCTTTGCGTTCTGCGTCAGCTTATGCAACATTAGCACATGGTCTTCCATTAAATCCTTTACAGTGAAAGATTTTGATTTTTTCTTCACCTCTGGAAATCAGTTCAGGAAGAGGAGAATTTATATACCGCCTTGTAGTGACATGGCAGACTTCCTTCAATAAAGCGCTGCTTTAATGGTGTCGCTATGGGCAAAAAACAAATCTAAAAAGTATTATAACCATCAGTTAAAAGCCTCATTAAAAAGCATGATGAATTTGGCTACATATATCAGACTTTGGAATTCTTTTGGCTTGTACTTAAGTCTGTTGGTGGTTGTAATTCTCCCCCTCCCCCAACAAAACGTCTGGACAGCTGCACTGAAGCCCTGCCTGCGCCATTAGCCTCGTTATGCAATTTCCGCCTTGACACTGATGCGGCTTCTGCTGCACTATCCTCATCCCATTTAAAACATTGTTTTTTATTTTGTTGGCACTCTGTTTTGTCACACAACCAGCTGAAAATAACGACATTATTTTTAGAAAATCTTGGGGTTAAACTTTAAGCATCTATAGGAAATTAACACCCTTTCTATTTGCTTCCATGAGCAATACAAAATGATACATTAATGATTAATTATATCGGTAAAGAATTTTTTTAAAAAAATCTTAGCATTTCAAGCAAACCAGAAAAATATGGAATGCGACATATTATTAGTTCAATTTTTGCTAGCATCAATCAAAAAATTAAGTTCTGCTGAAGATTTTCACTGTACGACTCTTCATGCAATATTAAGCTATGTTTAAATGCTGCGAATAAGCAGTCCTCCTTTAATCCAACCAACTACGTTCACAGCCATAAACGTAATATTGGAACCAGTAATTTTTTACATTCGAAATGCCTAGTTATATACCCTAGGAGAAAAAAGTTCTTGAATGAATTTGGCACCAGCGAATCTTTACTAGCCAATGTTTCGAAACGCAAAATCGTTGTTGGTAATATAAAAATCACCAAACAAGAGATCCAGAACCGAACTCTATCCAGAAAAGACGTCTACCTCCCGCTCTCGGATTCAAATCTCGACAGGGACATGGTGTTTTGTGCGCTGTACTTTTGTCAAATGAGATACACCACGACGCACCGTGTTTCGGATTCCACATTATACTGTAGTTCCAGCGATGAAAGAGGCAGAATGACCGGCTAATAGAAACTTTGTTGTAAGACTACACGAATTTACTTCTGGCGTCGTATTCAGACTTGTATTGTTGCAACCGACATTTGAACGAGGCGTAAATTATAAAGGGACCAATATATCACATATTTCTCATTGGAATTTCCAGAGTCCCTTCCAATTTCTTCACAGAACATCATAAACGTTCTTACATGTGGAGCTTCATAAATAATATGATGATTAACACCGGCTGCGAAATTTTTTACCGTTTTCATACACAAAAAGATAAAATTTAAGATTGTTTTCTCCATTCTAGGTATACCCTTCACCTTTAAAGGTATTTATGTCACAACAATAATCCGGTCTCTTATATTTCCGAGATAAAGTCTACGGCAACATCTTATTCAAAGGTTCGAGAATATTTAGCGCATGTCTTTTTTTCTTCAGGCTCTGATGTACGACCTGGCTGCAGTTTCATTTAGCTTAAAATGACGGACAGCTGTACATTATTTATTTCCTGCCAAAGAAAAATATAATGCTTAGTCTCATAGTTCCGTTTGTCTTCTCTTACTTAAAAGTCAGTGAATGTTTTCCGAGAGTATAACATGCCAGTAAACGTCACCAGGGACGGCGTCACGGGGGGTTAAGCGGGGCAAAAGTAACCCGGGCCCGGGCCACCGAAGGGGGTGCCCGCCGTCCTGGGTGCCTAAATAAATAGAAATCAAACACAAATTTTAAAATCTGCACCAATAATTTTGAACATTTTTATATTAAAAATTTCTGAGTTAAAAAAACAAAAACTTAAAAATATGTTCGGGGAGGGGGGGGCGTGGGAAGAGGGGGGCCCCGAGAATCCTAGCGCCGGCCCTGAACGTCACTTACTGCCTTTCCCAAGAAATGCCTTCCTGTTACCCACCGAGAACCAATGTACGGAAATAAGAGTGAAGGAGAATAGTAAATGAACGACATCAAGCACGAAACATCTCTCCTGGAATATGGTATGCTACTTGATATACTTTGTACAGCAGACTGTGAAATGCCTATCGATTACTTAACTGACACTATCCACTAATGATCAGATGCATCACACTGATAAAGTATTCTTAAAAATGTGTATATTCCTTGTTGAGAACTGGGTACCTAATTCACAAACATCCTTTTCCTGAAAGTGTAAGACTGTTCCTGAACTAGTCAGTATATACTCGCACGCTGATGCGCAGGGAGCGGTAAAAAGTAGCAAGATGACAAATGAAGAATCTAACAAAGTCTGTAAACTTATTTCGAGTTGCACCGTAGAATAATAACTTTATCATTATTGTTATTGTTATATTGGGATGGATGTCATGCTAAGGTGGCTTTTTTTTATACACCTACTTACAATTGACATGCAGTTTTATTTTAAAATCTGTTTACAATTTGCGATATACTATTCATAACTTCCTATATGGAAGGAGATGAGAACTTCGCAAACCACAACTGGTTTAGTTACTAAAAGATATTAAAAGAGGATTAATAATACCACTACACTATCCCGAACATCGTATTTCCCTTTTCAGAAATTAGAAACTGGATAGCTCCAACAAACTTCGGAAACATTGACAGGCCATACAGACGTTACTTGTTCTACTCGTAATGTTCAACATTTGGACGAAAATGCGTTAGTACGAAATGCGTCATTTACGTTAAAAACCAAATTAAAATGTGTTTTATAAGATTTATTAAACATATTAGTCAAATATACAATAAATTTAATATTTTGTCCCTTATTTTCAAAATTTACCAAGATTTCGAATGTTCCGCTCCTTAAGGGGGCGTCCATTAATTACGTGAGGTGAAATGGGGGAGGGTTCGGATAAATCTCATGAACTTCACCAAGGGGGAGGGGGGAGGTGTCTAACGGAAATCTTACGTGATGTTTTCAAATTCTTGAGGGATGGTAGAGAAACAAAAAAGACGCGAATGGGGGGTATACGGTCTAGAAACGACGCGGAGACCGACTTTAGAGGGGGAGAGGAGGGGTATAACGGCCCTCAGAAGCATGGGAGCTAAAAAAAGGTTAAAAAAAACTACGAGGTTGGTTAGCAGGGAGGGGTCTCGTCAAAATCTCGCGTCATTTTAGAGGGGGGGGGGCTCCGGAATTTCGGAAAAAACACCTCGTGTAATTAATCGACGCCCCCTATCACGCTACTACGTCTCGCCAGGGGACGCGTCTCCGGGTTGGCAATCCCGGCTCTAGAACATGGTGAAGCTCCAGAATCTCTAAACACCGAAATCTTCAGCTAATGCTGACAGATAATTAAAAAAATCATTTATAAATGGCAGCGCGTAAATAGCATGATATTTTTTAATAAAAATATCAACCAACAGGCAGCGCCGGAAGTTTACAAAACTGGCCACAGTATTTATCAGGGAATTAAATATGTATTCTTCAGAATAAATTTCCAAAAATTTTGTGAAACCGAGATTTGAATACTCAGATCGAATATTAACCTATATATCTACACTGATTTTTCACACAAACTTTTACGATTTCCTTCAACAATTCAGAACAGCACTAAAATAAAAGTTTTCAAACTGACGGGAGAGCCGCCTCCCCCCCCCCCTTTTTCAGGTGGCGCCAAGATATGTTAAAGCTGTATTCCCATGACGTCTTGTAACGGAGGCGGAACGCCGCACGCCGAAGTGTAAGGATGAGCGCGCGCCGCAGTTTAGCCCTCGCTACCCCGCCACCACCTCCTCAACACGTTGCCTAATGTCGTTTGGCACAGAGCACTTTACAGCAACAGCCCACCTCTGCTGCAAACCGATGGCAACAGCGCATCACTACACACGCCTGTGATGTTTACCAACAGAGTGGGTACCTGCGTCTCATCGCCGCTAGAAGAGGCGGCTCCGTTCCCATGGCGTGTTGTTGGGTATCCGTCCCGTCCTGTCCCGGCAGGCCTCCGTTAAGAGACGTCGTGGGAACGCAGCTTAAGAGAGGCGCGGGGTGCGAAGTAGCTTCGCCGCCCATAGGAAGGATAACCCTAGCTTCACACCCTAATAAGAACGATGTCTCCTTCAGTTGAAAATCTTTATTTTAACATAAACATCACATACTTAGTGAGCTTCCTCAGAGATGTCACTGTCTGTACTGAGAAGTAGGCATTTACCTTTCTAATAATAAAATTGTGGCAGGTGGTGTGGAGAAGGAAGTCATGGGAACCTTTGTTTCTTTTGATAGAAGGGGCGCATGGTAAAACAAAACTTTGGGAGCCCCTCCAGTACAATATTCAAGGAAGATTGATGAGCATTGTTGCTATATGTGTTAACCATCCACCAGAATTTAAAAGTACAAAATAAAAAGTGAAACGCAGAAGTAGGTGAGCATGGAAATTGTCTGAAGGACAGGTGCTCTATTTCAAATAATAGATTTTCAATAAATCCAAAGGATTTTATATTGCAATGCTCTCAACAAACCAGTCATATCCAACAACTGTCATCCATGCGTTCTTACCAACAAGAATTTTGTCAAAACCCTAATTTTTTTAACAGTAGTGCGATTTTTATACTTTTAATCAAAGTCTTTTCAAGATGCCTAGCTGAGTATTTAAATAAAGCAAAAAGAAAGAAATAAAAGTTTAGAAAAGTTCACATTACACCGCAAAACAATCTCATATTTTTTATAGAAAACTTCTCAAATTCTTTTGAAATACGTCAAGTATTTCAACTTACATATTTCCATGAAACTAAAAACCGTCACAATGAAAGAATCCCAGTTTTCACGGACAGGGTTCTTGAAATAGACCCACTTCAAGGAAACACCATCTGCTTGCCTGAAGCCTCCTAATATGTAGGAGGCTAGCGATTCAGGCATTCTCTTGGCCTTGATGCTAGAAATTGCTCGCAAAAGTAGAACATCACTTTCTTAAATATCATGTGACATATGTTGCAAAACTTGATTAACTTTCCAATAGACACATACACAAAGATTTCTTAGTCATACTTTTGAGAATTCATGTTAAATCATTAATCAGAAAGTCTAAATTTGTGTTTCCCAAAGTACCTTAAACTCACATTAGCACTCCTTGTCATCAGCATATTGGCATAACATACAAACATTGTATTTTATTTTTAGCAAATGAAAACTAGAAACATGAAAATGAAATACAAGTGCGATTATTGGATATTGTGATTCCATTCGGAATTTGAATCATAATACTGCAGTATCCAAATGATAGAATCTACTAGAAATATCTTTCAAAGTAGTTTTAATGGTGTCATGCTGGTCCATGTTATATTACAAACTAATAAATGCTCGATAATAATGGTCAAGTGTGTATTGCAACCAAATTACTACTTGAAAATAATACACCTTTTGCTTCACTGTGCGGTATTAACAGAGAAATTATTTTTTTTTTTTTTTTTTTGCTGTCGTCAGTCTTTAGACTGGTTTGATGCAATCCTCCATCCCTTCCTATCCTGTGCTAACCTCTTCATTTCTACATACCCCTTACAACCCACGTCCTCAATTATCTGCTTCATATATTCTAATCTCTGTCTACCTCTACAGTTCTTACCTTCAGCTGTTCCCTCCACTAACAAATTAACCAATCCAGCATGTCTCAAAATATGACCTACCAGCCTGTCTCTTCTTCCTGTAAGCTTCTTCCATAAACTTCTTTTCTCACCCATCATTTCCAAAACTCGTTCATTTCTTACTTTGTCTGTCCACCTAATTTTCAGCATTCTTCTGTAGCACCACATTTCAAATGCTTCAAGTTTCTTTCTTTCCGGTATTCCTAAAGTCCATGTTCGCTACCGTAAAGTGCTGTGCTCCACACATAGAGTTTTAAGAAATTCTTTCTAATTCCTAGATCAATATTTGAAACTAAAAGGTTTCTCTTTTTCATGAAGGCTCTTTTTGCTAGCGCTATTCTGCTTTTAACATCATTCCTGCTTCGGCCATCGGTTGTAATTTTGCTTCCCAAGTAACAGAACTCACTCACTTCTCCTATTGCATCAGATCCTATTTTTATATTTAATCTGCTAGTATTGGTGTCATTTCTGCTACATTTCATCACTTTTGTTTTACTTTGATTTATATTCAGTCCAAAATCTTCCTTCAGTATTTTGTTCATCCCATTCAATAACTTCTCAATATCCTCAGCCCTCTCTGCTAATAAGACAATGTCGTCAGCAAATCGTAGCATACTGATTTTTTCTCCCTGAAAACTTATGCCACATGGAAATTTTTCTTTGACTTTCTTCATTGCTTCTTCTACATACAAGTTGAATATTAACGGGGATAGACTACAACCTTGTCTCACACCCTTTTGAACTGATGCATGTCTCACGTGATTCTCTACTTTTATTACAGCCACTTGATTCTTATATAGTTTATAGAGTATTCTTCTATCTCGATACTTTAGACCTGACTTCTTTAAAATTTTGAACATCTTGTCCCACCTACCATTATCAAAAGCTTTTTCTAAATCAACAAATGCCATAAAAGTATCTTCGTTTTTCTTGATCCGCCCTTCAAGTATTAATCTCAAAGACAGAATTGCTTCCCTTGTACCGCGATTTTTCCTAAACCCAAACTGATCTTCACCTACTATCTCTTCTACTACCCTTTCCATCCTTCTGTATATTATTCTGGTCAGTAATTTTGAAGCATGTGATGTGAGACTAATGGTGGGATAATTCTCACATTTGTCGGCTTGTGCTTTCTTTGGAAGTGTGAAGATGATATTTTTATTAAAATCAGTTGGAATTTCTCCTGTTGCATAACTTTTTGATATCAGCTTGAATAATCTTTCGATTCCTTCCTCTCCTAGAGATTTAAGAAGTTCTGCAGGGATCTCATCAATTCCAACTGCCTTATTTGCTTTCAAGTCATTCAGAGCTTTATTAAATTTTGTCTTCAAAACAGGATCTCCTAAGTCATCAATGTCGACATCGCCTTCCTTTTCCAATACACTATTGTTCAAGTCGTCTCCATCATACAGTTTCTCAATGTATTCCTTCCATCTGTTAGCTCTATCTTCTGAGCATAAAAGAGGTTTCCCATCGGCAGTTTTAATGTTCATACCTCTTTTCTTCATTTCTCCAAAATTCTGTTTGATCTTTCTATATGCAACATCTACTTTTCCTATGACCATTTCCTTTTCTACTTCTTCACACTTTTCTTGTAGCCATTTTTCTTTTGCTATTTTGCATTTCCTATTTATTTGATTTCTAAATTGCCTGTACTGCTCTCTTCCTGCTTCATCCTGAGCATGTTTGTACCTTCTTCTCTGATCCATCAGCTGCAAAATTTCTTCTGTGATCTAAGGTTTTCGGGCAGCTTGTTCCCTAAAGCCTAAGGTTTCTTTGCCAGCTTTCATTATTTCGGTCTTTAATGCATTCCATTCGTCCTCGGTTGAGCTCCTTTCACAGTTAATTCTTAGACCTAAGTCTACCATTTCTGCAAATTTTTCTCTTGTACTAGATTGTTTCAGTTTATTCACTTCCAGTCTGTTCTGCTTATACTGCTTTCTTATTCACTTGAATTTCTGCCTGCACTTCATTACTATCAAATTATGGTCCGAGTCTATGTCTGCTCCTGGGTACGCTTTACAGTCTAGTACTTGATTCCTGAATCTCTGTTTGACCATGATATAATCTAGCTGATATCTGCCTGTATCCCCATGACGTTTCCAGGTGTATATTCTTCTTGCATGGTTCTTAAACATTGTGTTCGCCACTACTAGCTTATATCTTTCACAAAATTCTAGCAACCTGCTTCCTCGATACAAATAATTGAAATACAGAAACAAGATACAAAATACGTATTTTGTATCTTGCATCTGAAATACTTTTCTTAATCTTTATTTTGTATCTTGTATTTAGATCCTTTTGTTTTGGTATCATTGTATTTTGTAAATACCAAATGCTATTTTCACATTTTTTTGTGTTGCGATACCGCATAGACAAGATCTTGTACATGTAATGGTTAATTTATGTAAAAAAAAAAATGAAGTTAAAGAAAGCATTTAGTTCACTGCATTCCATTATTAATATCATATAAATAATACACCCTGACGGGTAACATGCTTGAATTGGAGTGATCCGTTATGTGTAATTCCTTCTGTTACCAATGTAACATCTGCCAAGTTTTAATATGATTTAACCAAATTATTGTTTGTTTTCAAGGATGTGAATGATACAAATAGACCAAATATTTTAAAGCGCTGTTTTAAAGACATTAAACAACAAGATGAAAATGACGTGAATGTGTCTGCAGTATGCAATATATGTTCGAAAGTAACAGAAGGTAATATTACCTCTACTATAAACTTCTTGAAGCATTTAATGGAAAAATTAATTTTACAAAATATTAAATAATGGTATACTTACACTATTGTTTACTTAGGGATTTTTTCATTAGAAACACTAAAGATTCTTTATATCTAGTGGAACGAAAATCTAATAGTATAACAGTCCGGGACAAACAGAATAACTCAAATAATGCTTAAAAATATATTTTTTTTTTTAAATCCTAAAAGCAATTCTATGGCTGGATAAAAGCCTATCAGTACTTTTCCCTCCCAAACATCTTTCAGTGTCAATAATTTTTTGTTTTAGAGGAAATGCCATGCAGATCTGTAGCAAGAGTATGAAAAAAAGTTAAAAATACAAACCAGAAAAAAATAAAATGTACTGAAAATAGCAGGGGTTCAGGAGTTTGTAAGAAATTAAAGCAGTCTACTCTTATAAGTTTAACAAGATTGTTAACTTGGACAAGTAGGCTGTGGAATTTATTGTTGAATCTACAGTATATTACCAGTATGAATAATGGAGTACATATTTGTAGCGAGCAAATATTGGTGGGTGCTGGAAAGAGGAAATAGGTGTGTAGGGAAATTTCCACCAGAGCATGCACACCATTACAATTAAATTCATTGAAAGTGTGCAGCAACTAATAAAGCCTCTAAAAGTTTTATCCTGTTGTTCAATCCAAAATGAAATTAGTGACGAGTACAATGAATTGAAAGAAAAAATAATGATGGCGCTGAAGACTGTGGAGTTTGTGTGCATCATAGTTGATATTTGGTCTTCTTCTAAAAAGTTCTTTGGTGATTACAGTCCACTGGATTGAAACAGACTCTTGAGAGTAAAAGTGCTGCCATTGCATGCACACGATTCAAAGAGGCTTACACATAAGATAAAGTTGCTGAAATGATAACTGTTATACAGGATGATCCAAAATGATTGTCGGAGTTTCAAAAAATTCCTACACTTAGCAAAATTGAGATACCAATTTGAATCTTATTTTAATGTGTAAAGAAACTCAAAGTTTTTTTTACATCCATTAAAAATGTTCGATATGTGCGCCCTGTGTCACTCTCAGTTGCGGGATAGTCGCAGGTAGAGGAGGAAGATAAACTTGATCCTTGAAGTAACCCCACAGAAAAAAATTACATGGGGTTAAATCTGGTGAACGAGTTGGCCAAGCCATGAGCATTTGGTGACTGTCGGCTACGTGTCGTATCTAATTTAATTTAATTGCAATGGAGCACACGCTCCGGTGGCAATTTCCCTACACACCCAACTTCCCCCTATCCTACACTCACCTACATTTGCCCTCTACAAATTTTAACTTTCATCGCTGCGGCAATTGTTCGTTGAGAAATGTTCTTACCTCCCTATGGAAATGAGGTGGAACACCATCTTGTTGGAATACGAAATCATCCAACTCTTTCAGCTGAGGCAGCAACCACTCAGAGACCATATTGAGGGAAGTTAGTCCTGTTACTGTCTGTTCATTGAAGAAGAATGGGCCGTACACTTTCGCCTTGGATACAGCAGCGAACACACACATTTTTGGAGAATCACGCTGGTGTTCAATAAAAGCACTGGGATTTTCTGTCCCCCAAATCCGCACATTATGCTTGTTAACTTTCCCGCACAAGGGAAAGTTCACTTCATCACTAAAAATGAGTTTTTTACAAAAACCATCATCTTCCATTTTTTCTTGCATAATGTTGTAAAACGTGAGACGTTTGCGATGGCCGTTAGGTGTTAACGCCTGAAGCAGCCCTAGGCGATAGATAGGCTTTCATTTTTTGACGTTTTCGTAGCACGCGCCAAACTGTGGTTTGCGGTATGTTCAGTTCTCTGCTGCCTTTTCTTGTTGATTTCCGCGGGTTACGTTGATAAGCTTCTCTGACGCGGTTCACGTCGACTTCCAACACAGAAGGACGCCCGTTGCTTTTTTCCCTTTGCATAAGCAGCCCTTCTCCACAAACTGCGCACAGCACCTCCGAATGGAATTGTCTGAAGGTGCATCCTTCATAAAAAATTTTCGAAAGTACGGTTGGACAACGGTAACTGACTGACACTCGTGAAAATCTAGAGTGCAAAAAACCTTCTCTATAGCGTTAGCAGCCAAATTACAAACAGTGACATCTGGCAGAACAAAACGCAACTACAAGATTACCGGCTGCTACAAAACAAAACTTTGAGCGTTTGTCTATTCATCCATGTAAAGATAATACTTGTATGTTTAGTACACAGCCGGTAAAAAATTAATGAAACTCCGACAATCATTTTGAATCCCCTGTATATAGCGTATGATTTAAAGCTATCAACATTGTTAAAACCGCAACAAATAAGAAATAGTAAGTCTATGGATGTCTACAACCTAAATTCAGAAATTGTCAAGCTTAGTAGTTACTTTATATCAGAAATGATGACAGAGGTTGTAAATGGCTGCTTTGATAGTGCTGTTTTTCCAGAACAGTTGAAGGTATCTAAGGTAATTCCAATTTATAAAAAAGGGTGATAAAAAATCCTTCTGCAATTACAGGCCAATATCCCTGGTCCCGATTATGTCAAAAGTGATTGAAAAAATCATCAGTCAACAAATCTATAAATATCTTGAACAGCACAATCTCCTCTGTAACAACCAGTTTGGGATTAGGAAAAATCGGTCAACATGTGATGCAGTTGCAACTTTTATCGAGGACCTTGAAAATAAACTCAATGTTGATGCTAAGTTTTTTGGTCTGTCCAAGGCATTTGACACTGTATCTCATGAAATTTTACTATCAAAACTCGAGCACCTAGATTTTGATGACAAGGCAGTCAAGTTAATTAAATCATATCTAAGTAATAGATCACAAATGGTCTCACTCAAAAACAGTGTATCTAAGCTTAGGGAGGTAGGACATGGTGTTCCTCAGGGATCTATTCTTGGTCCCCTACTGTTCATCCTATATATCAATGACCTATCACCTATTATGGAAAATGGTAACTCCAAATGCTACAACTATGCTGATCTATGTATAAAAGTAAGCTCCATTACAACTTCGAATGACAAAGCTTTCTCATCAAAGATAGATGTACTTATGGACTAGTGTAATGCCAACAAACTATCTCTTAACTTAGAAAAAAACACACCACCTTGATATATCCATAAAAAGCAACTACCTGCAATTCTGTCAAATTCCTGGGAATAATTATACAATCAAATTTAAAATAGCAGAGGCATATTGAATTGATATTGAATAAAGTCGCTAAAGGAATTTTCATGAGACTTAGAGGTACAGTGACAACAGATGTATTACTCTCCATTTATTATGGTTATGTCCACTCCTACCTATCCTATGGAACTGTCCTTTGGGGAAATAGTTCCTACTCACAGCCTCTCTTTGTCTTACAATAAAAAGCAGTTCACCTGATATGTGGAGCATTACCCAGAACACACTGCAAGGAACTATTCTTAAAGCTAGGAATCATGACATTACCGGGTTTATATATATATAATTATTACTTTTTGTAAAGAAAAATCAACACCTCTTTAAAAGACATATTGAGGTACATGATCATAACACTAGAGATAAGCACAGTATAAGAATTGAATACTGTTCACTCAGCATAACTAAATATAGTTTTAAGTGAATGGGAATCGGATTCTTCAACCATCTACCTAAGAATCTGAGAATGATGAAACTAAATAAATTTAAAAATAGCACTAAGGATCTTATAACTGCAATATCTCCTTATAAAACAGAAGAATTATTTGATGTAATATATTTAATTTAATTGCAATGGAGCACACGCTCCGGTGGCAATTTCCCTACACATCCAACTTCCCTCTATCTTGCACCCACCTACATTTGCCCTCTACAAAATTTAACTTTAAATTCTTTTAACGTTTTCGGTAAGTTATTCATCATTCCCCTTGGTAACTCATTCCACTCCCTGACACCCTTACCTAAAAAAGAAAATCTTCCCACACCCTTGTGCCTGAAATCGAGTGCCAGCTTGTGGTCATGGTCATCTTTTCCTCTCCATGAAATACTTTCCATACCTACTGCAATATCTTTCCATGCCTCATCACCAGTATACGCCCTGTACACTCGCATGACCCTCCTCATCCTCCTCCTGTCTTGCAATGAATCCAATTCCAGCTCCTTTATCATATCTGTCATTATATATATATATTGAACGTTGGATAGGATATAAAAAAAAAAAACCACCGCTTACCAAAGAAGGGGATTTCAGCGGCGTTGGTACACGAAAAATACAGGAACACACAAAGAATAAAATATTCGAGCATGGCTCTTCCTCAGTAGAAGTGAGATGGCTGCACGCAAGCGCTGCCGGCAGCCAACTGCGTGAGCCACAATTTCGGTGGGTCATGGTGGGGGAAATACATCATGGCAGGAAGTGAGGGAGGGGGTAGAAGAGTACAGGCTGGAAAACGGTGATGAATGGCAAGTATAAAGTAAAACTGTACGCGGTCCTGTCGCGGAAGGGTAGTATACCTCAGTTAAGTAATGGACACAAGTGGGAAAAAAAAAAAAAAAAATTTAAGTTGAAACTAAAACTCGAAATCACAATCTATAAAGATAGGCTCTGGTGAGCGGTGGTTCTATGAGGGAAGGTGGAAGTGAGGGGGATGGGTGGGAGGAAAATTGGTGCTATCTTAAATTTAGACCTGGAGATTGTCTGGTCCCCAGTTGGTACTGATAGGCCAGTTCCCACCTTCGAAGTTCTGAAATACTGCTTTTATCTGGGAGGACTCTGATGGCGCGGACCAAGAAACAGGTATTAAAATCGTTGGTGCCATGTACAGTGGCATGATGAGATACAGGGTGGTCAGGGTTCTTGGTATGTACTGATTGTCGGTGTCCATTCATTCTGATGGCTAGTGGATTGGTTGTGAGTCCGATGTAGGAGGCTGGGCAATGGTTACAACTGAGTTGGTATATGAGGTGGGAGGATGTACAAGTGGCAAATCCTGTGATGGGAAAGCTTTCCCCAGTTACGGGGTTGGTAAAGGTGGTGGAAGGCGGGTGTATACTGCATAATTTGCAACGGGATCTGTTGCAAGGAAATGAACCTTGAGGCTGCCTTGCAGGCTGGGGGACCCCGTGCTTATGGACCAAGAGTTGGTTGAGGTTAGGAGGTCTGCTGAAGCAGGCTCTGGGTGGGTGAGGGAGGATTTTAGGAAGGAGGTTTCTCATCTCAGGGCAGGCTCGAAGGAAGTCGTAACTTTGTCTCAAGACTCGGTTGACGGATTCCAAGCCTTGGAAGTAACGTGTGATCAAAACAGGGCTATGGTGGGTTTTAGAGGATTGTGGATTGTTGATAGGTTGTGATGTGGCACGAGAAACCTGTTTGTGAACTAAAATTGGCGGGTAATTGCGGGAAATCAGGGCTTCAGAGATATTGCTGGCATATTGTTGAAGGGCTTGTTGATTGGAACAAATGTGACTGCCTCGAATGCCTAGGCTGTATATGATATTTACATTATTTATCTTATATTATCAGTTGTATTAACATGTATATATAATTATAGTATGTATATGACGAAGCCTATTTCAATATAGTATTGACTAATGGTGAATAAAATGATATGATATGAATGGGTCAAATATGGTAAAGGCCTTTGAAGTATTTGGAAAATCAGTTTCAGATATTCTAAAAACATTTCACATGAAGATCTTGAAAGAACACCACATGGTGAAGATAATGATGACTTGCCACAAGAACCTTTTCCAGATTTTTATTTGGTACCGCAAAGTGACGATTGTCTGCCAGGACACGAAAGATTTGCTATGAACAATTTGCATTTGGTTTCCAGTAGAAATTTGGAAGAAGTAAGACTGGAAAACAATTTTTATAAGAAAACTGTATGATATGGCCTTGGCAAAGGGCCAAGCACTCTGTAATTTATGGTCTAGATCAATGGTTCCCAAATAGTTTTTCCCGAGTACCACTTCAAGAAAGAGCTGAACCTCGCATACCCCCTTATAGCTACATCTGACTTTGCGTTCATTCCAGTCTTGTGCTTCGCACATCCACAGCATTACAGAAATGTAATTCACACACACACACCGTTTGACTGTCTGAAAATATATTTTGGCGGTAGTAATGTTTGAGTAATTGTTTTTTTTTCCAATTGTCTTATTGAATACCTCAGTCAAGAGAGAACCTTGCGTGTCCCCGGGAGCGACCTCACATACCCCTGGAGGTACGCGTACCACTAATTGGGAACCACTGTTCTAGATTACCAAAATCATGTGAAAACATACTTAACAGGGAAGTCATCAACTTCTCCATGTGTAACCTGATGGAACACTTATTATAATTCCATAAAAACTTTTACCAGGGCAATGAAACCATGAAAATCATTCAATTTCATTGAAATAGATATTGTATGTGAATATGTGAACATTTCAAAGCCAATAGCAGAAGTTATTAAAAGTGTGCAGGGAATGAATACAGCTACAACAGTTGTCTACTACCTTAACTAATAAGAATCCAGTATATGGTTAATTGTCTTAAAGTGGAAAATCTGTAATACTGCGCCATTTCGTCATCGAAAAGAAAAAAAAAAAAAATCTGAATAGATGTTTCAAAAAGTTTTTGCAGTTTGAGCATGTAGCACATAATGCAATACTAGCCTCAATGTCCAAATCACTAAAAAGAATATGAAATGGGTACCAAAATTATTTGAAGAGCTTATACTTATGGGAACACTGAAAATTAAACGTTCTGAAAAAAATATCTGAGCCTTTATAGAGCTATGGAGAGGAGATAAAAAAAAGACAAAATTATTACATGCTTTTAGAGGACTCTTATTCCTATATTTAAAGTTGCACTAGTGGCAGCAACACAGGGCCTACAGGCAGCAATGCTGATTCAGAAACAGTTTAACACCTAAGTAATGAGGACAGCTGTGTAAAAAGTTTGGGTAATATCTAGATTGAAATATTGCTACCACTACTTTCCAACTTGTGGACAACAATGATGTAAACACAAATTGCTGCTGTTACTTATGATTATCTCAAGTGGGGACAAACCCGATGCAACATATCCATAATTTATGGTTAACTAGCTGACCCGACAATGCTTCACTATTGCTAGACTTGAGTACACATATAGTTTAAATGAATGCATTTGACAGTTTGTATAAATTTTAATTACTCTCTCATTCAGTTTCAAGTTTATTGCAATGGTCTGAATATGCAATGTTTTTGGTGATTCGAATCAGCATATACACAAAAAAATCTCAGTTTATTTTGGAGATATATGCTAAACAGAGCAAAGTTGCACGTGTAAATCAGTCTTAAGAGGGGTGACATGGGAGAGCTGGTGCAGTTTTTGTAAACTAAATATAAACATCATTTTCACTTATTTTATAGCATATCTTTGCAAACATCCTTCGACATCAAATAAATTTTTTAGATTTGTTAGTTGTCACAAAAGCTTCAAAATAATTTTTAAAATTCGAGTTCAAATTTCTTGATCAGCAATTGTCCGATCGTAACCAATAAAGTGCTATTCAACAGGAAATAATGTGTTCTTAAATAATATTGCCATCTATTTTGTCTAATATTCCCAGAGTTTGAGATATTGGATAAAATCTGTGGGATTTTTTTTTTTTTTTTTTTTTTTTTTTTTTTTTTTTTTTTTTTTAAATTATGGGTTGAAAGAGGTGGCTGGTTTTGGGGTGGAAAAGGGAAGAGGGATTGGTTTCTTTTTAAACTAATGTCTACAGTATTTTTCTATTTTTTAAAAAAGTATACGTGTGCAAAGTTCCACCAAAATCGGATAAAAAGTGTGGGTTTGTGTAAAAATTAGGAGGTGGGGAGGGCGATTGGTTTTTTTGTAAAACTAATGTGTAGAGTATTTTTCTCTCTTTTTTAAAAAAAGTATACGTGTGCAAAGTTCCATCAAAAATGGATAAAAAGTGTGGGTTTATGTAAAAATGAAGGGGGAGAGGGGTTGGGTTTTTGGAAACCATATGTAGGCAGTATTTTTCCATTTGTTTTAAAGTATGTGTGTGCCAATTTCCATCAAAATCGGATAAAATCTGAGTTTTTTTTAATTATGGGGTGTAAGAGGAAAGATGGCTTGGTTTTAGGGTAGAAAAGGGGAGAGGAATTGGGTTTTTGTAAAAAAATAATGTTTACAGTATTTTTCCAATTTTTTTTTAGGTATACGTGTACAAAGTTCCATCGAAATAGGATAAAAAGTGTGGGTTTGTGTAAAAATTAAGGGGTGTTAAGGGGGAGAGGGGATGCATTTTTGGAATCGATATGTAGGCAGTATTTTTCTGTTTGTTTTACAGTACAGATGTGCAAATTTCCACAGAAATTGGATAAAATCTGTAGGTTTCTTTAAATTATGGGGTGTTATGAGGAAGATGGGATAGTTCTTTGGAAATTTTATTTTTAGGAAGATTCTCCGAAGTGCACTCGACAACTCGCCAAAGTTTCACCGTAATTGGACGTATGGTTTAGAGGACAGACAAACATACATTGATTTTTATATGTAGGCCCTAAGATAATAATAATTTTGAATATTAGTAGTATCATTATCTAGAATAATGATCAAACATTTTCTGGAGTATAGATATTGTAATAATAGTGTTGGTACAGGGATTATAACAAAAACTGTTTTTTTTTCTTTCTGGCAGTTATGCTTAGGTTGAAATTGGCCTGGACCAGGAGAAAAAACAAAATCCATTGAAATAAAGTATTTGTATACAGCGTAAACATCCGATCTCCATCGATTCAACACGGTGGTACTTATCCATCATTATGTCGAGGAAAATATTTTCTTAGCATTAATACATCATATTCAGCAATGTAGTGATGGCCGAAAGTGTTTACATCGCGAAGCGGTAAGTGGTTGTAGCAGTATCGCGATCTCGATATTACCCAAAAGTTTAAGCGTTTATCCAACAATAAAAAAATACTTTTAAAATATATCACCTGTTTGCAGAGTTCCACCCAAGTGGAGCAACTCTTCTGTTTCAAGGAGGCGATAATGAGAAATGATCGAAGAAAAATTAAATGAGTGATCAGATGTTTGAAGAACTGGTTTTACTCAAGTTTCATTTAAAACTTTAAAGAATATAGATTGTAGAAAAACAAATAAGTTTCAAAAGAAAAATTATGCAGGATCAATGTAGATCGCGATTCCAAAAGAATTTGGTGTCATACTGCAGTATTCAAACGCAAGATATCGCTAGAAACACTTTTCAAAGTACATTTGACGGTATCGTGCTGGTCCAGGCTGTATTACAATGGAATTGCTGCTTGAAAATAATACGCCTTGTCACTGAATAAGGCAGTGTTATGACATCATTAATGAATGATGATGTACAGGGATCGCGATCTCCAGTATGTTATGTAAAAAAAATAGTATTTGATTTTAAAAAAGTATTTTGAAAATATGTATTTTGTATCTTGCACTTCAAATACCCTTTCCAAAAGTATCTTGTACCTGATATCTCAAATACATTACTTAAAATTATCTTGTATTCAAGATACTTTTTTTAGGTATCTTGGGCATCTCTGAGTATTAAGAGGTCAGTACTCAGTGGGAAGCAATGGTGTTGTAGCTGAATCGCAATCTCTGGCTGACCCATGCAATTATCTTATTCAGAAAAAAAATTACTGCTAATTATGACAAAGCTCACGTCCCAGAGGAAATATCTCGGCTCCCCTACTTACAATTCATCGATATTTTTACCTTCAAATCATTGACAGACTGAGTGAGGTATATATCATTACTTTCATAACTACCTCGCTCCAGTTTATCAATCCCTAAACTATAAATTAAAAACTTTCCTACTCCCCTCTGCCCAAGGTAAATTGCTAATTTATCAGGGTTCTCTTTTTATTTACACATGCTTTTTCTAAATCTTCTACTACACAACTCATAGCCAGTAAATTTCACAATTGTCTTCACCTGCCTTCTATCATGCAATGACTACCAAGCAAAATCTTTTACCATTTCAGTTACTCAGGGTAACCTTAAGTAATTTCCACACACCAGTCTAACTCCTCTTCTTTACAACAAAATAAATAAACAGCATGACCATGGTACCAAAGAACTGTGCTATTCCCTTGAAATTTGTCACACATGTTCCTCTGGTCATACCGTTCGAGTAAAAGTGTACAATAAAGCATAATGAAAAGAACCTTACACATGATGCCACATGAAAGTTATGGTAGGGTACATCATTAACAGTACACACAACTGCCATTTCTGATCACATTATTTTCACCAAAAATGCCATCTGCACCCTGTAGCAAGTATTTAAAATTGCTGGAAACATTTTGTGATGCAATCTGAATATAGTGCTAGTGTTATAACAAATGTAATGCTTTTGTTCTGTAACAAAGTGAGCGTTTTCTTTATTCTGGTCCAGGCTGCATTACAGATACTATCTTTGACGTGAATAATGTGATCGGAAATGGCAGTTGTCTGTACTGTCAATGCTGTAATGTATCGTAATATTCATGGGGAATCACAATTATAAAAGAAATTTTAAAAAAAAAAATGTATATAAAAGGGGTAAAAGGACGACTAGGGGAATTGCCACAGGCTATGCTTCATTTCGCTTCAATGTACACTTTTTCTCGGTATCGCGATCTAGAATTAACCCGAAATATGGTAAAGTAGAGTATAGCCTACATAAGAAGCAGCTTAGATCATCACTAATCATTTGATAAATATGTAGCTCTACTTGGAATATAAAAAGTATAAGAAAATAATAAATGACTAACAAACCTTAAAGACATGATGTGAACTAGATTTTCAATATATTGTACATTTTGCATTACCACATCACCACTTACCTGGTAAAGAAACTGGAAATTCCCTTACGCTTCAGTTTTGCACCTTTATCTTCCTCAAAAAAATTCACATCATCATATGAACCAAGACTGTGTACATTATGATCAGTAGTGTTACCCACAGTTGTATCTTCATTTGTAGAAGGTGAATTGTCACTTAAACTTGAAACAATACTTGAAAACGAACTCTCATCTGTGTGTGATGGGCAGGTTTCATGAGCACCAACCCTCTGAAGTGTACTACAAGGTGATTCATAACTTATTGTATCTTCAAGCACCCCATTAGGTGCACATTTTGCATTCACATCACATCCAAAATTGATGGACACATTTCCTTCATTTAGCACCATTTCATTATTGCTAGGACACAAACAAGACCTACACACTAACGTTTTTACACTGTTTGGTGTTGCTTGAGATTCTTCTGCTTTTATTATGTGCAACTGTCTGGTAATAGGACTGTATGCTATAGGAATATTTTGTAAAATTTCTGTTAGTGGGACAGAGTTCGTAGAAGAGCATGTTTCTGATGTCCTAAAATTTCTTCTTAGATTAGAGTTATCACAGCTGCAGGATGGAACAATTTTACTATGTGGTGTGTAGCTTTGGCCAACAGCTCTGCCTGTTGCTTCTTGACATTCACTTCTGATGGACTTAACACAGATATTGGACTCGCAGCTTTCAGTTTTTGGGGAACCTCTGTTTGCACACAGATACAAGTTACATAATTCGTTATGAACACTGTCTTCGTAGTCATCACACCGGGTATCGTTACTACTCAAGTTTGAAGTAACTGCTTTTTCATTTCCTCTCTCAGGCCACGTCTTAAACCAAGCATTATTTAATTTACCGAAGTCTTGTTTCGTCGGATTCGACGCACCCAACACTTTAGATTTTTCATTTAGTATATCCACACTATCGTCGTTTTGCTTACAGTCACCTTCGCTATACTGCTGTGATTTAACAGTTACATGAAAACAGTTGGGCAAACTCTGACTTCGTGAATTGTCACTAACGTAACTCAAATCTTTACCTTCATATCGACAAAGATCGTCCATTGTATTTGGATATTCTTTCAGTGTATCCGAAGTGACAGGTAATTTCAAAGTGCAACATACTGAAGATTTTGTATCTTCTGCACACTTTTCGAACATATGATCATTTTGCTTGGAACAAACGTCATGTTGCGGATCACAACATTTGGTTTCAGGAACATATTTAGACGGCATATTATTACCAAAAAAATATCTGTCATTACATTATCGTCTCTTTAATATTTGTATGTGAGAAGTGACAGCTAAAATACACCTTAAACATACTGGATCAACCCTTCACCACTAACGCAATATCAACACAACACACCACTTGACATACGCTGTCACAACTACCAACCCGAACTTCCTTACTCTATTAATGCCATCTATGTAAGCAGTTTGGCCAACGTTTCAGAAGAATCGATATCAACTTCAGTATGAATGAGCGCAGAAGCGAATATACTTCATGTAATATTTAAATAATTTTTTCCAAAAATCAGCTAGCCAAATCATTATTTGGATTTTAATACATGCTTAATTTTTTACATCACAGTCCTTCATTCTTTTATTTAGCTGCAAAATTTTATTTAGTTATGATTTTAAATTCTAGTAGCACCTAACACTAAAATGAAGAAAATTCACCATATCATTCACAATATAAAAGTGATTTTTTTTTTGCCTGGAGGAATGTAGAAATTGAAAAGATAACACCACCTACTCATAACAACACAGTATTATACACCACAAATGATATGTTTTATAACTATTTGAACTGTGTCATAACGTCTATATTTTTATGATTGTTGTATAAAAAGTTATAATTACATATTGACTCTAATTTTAGTTTTTTAAAAAAATTGTGAAACTTCCATTAATTTTTGTTGTGATTCCACCATTTTTTAAATGGAATCTATGTCATACAGTGAATTCTTAAAAGATATAACACTCTGACAGCAGAAGTGAACTATTTAAGTTGAATATGGTGTTTTTCTGAAGTACTCTGTTTGGAAAGTTGTTTATCGAGTGCAAGAAATATTATATTTTTATTTTAAATGCGGTTATTTACTCTGTTATTATAGCTGTAATTTTGAAGTGTCTCTAGTACATGTAACAAAGTCTGTAAAGTTTTGCTTCCTGAGTGAATTGCTTTGGTAATCCTGCCGGCATCCATTTTCTTCATGAATCGGGCTTCTGTGAGAACACGTGTGTAAAAAGGTACACAATAAGAGTAACAGCAGATCCTGATGCTAGTTGCTTTGATTTGTGAGACTGTATTGATATTATTTACCTTGTTGTGCATGTTGTTACAGTCTGGTCATTTAAAATGAATCAAGAAAAACTGAAGAAACTTCAAGCGCAGGTAAGGATTGGAGGGAAAGGTACACCTCGAAGAAAGAAGAAGGTCGTCCATGCAACAGCAGCCACAGATGACAAGAAGTTACAAAGTTCACTCAAAAAACTTTCTGTCAATACGATTCCAGGAATTGAAGAAGTTAATATGATCAAAGATGATGGTACTGTTATTCACTTCAACAATCCGAAGGCACAAGCTTCTCTCGCAGCAAACACTTTCGCTATTACTGGCCTCGGGGAAACAAAGCAGATAACTGAAATGTTACCTGGCATCTTAAGTCAGTTAGGTACTGAGGGTTTAACACAACTTAAGCGCTTAGCATCAAGTGTGGCCAATAGTGCTGCAGGAGGGAAAGCAAGCATTGAAGAGGATGATGAAGTTCCCGAACTGGTTGAGAATTTCGATGAAGCAAGTAAGGAGGAGGTAGCTGTTGTCTCCGACAAGGGCAAGGGAAAAGAAATAGAGGGATCTGTCGGTGACTCTAAAGTTGAGGAGAAACCGAAGGAAAGCAAACAAGAAGTTGGTACAAAGGAGAAAGAAAATTGAGGAAGCTGAAGGTTTCTAGATTTTTGACCATGAAGAGGTATGTTTCTAACTCCATGTAATATTTTAATTTGATCCTTCTGTGCATTATGTTTTACTTACATTTCATTAATATGTTTGTGGCTATGTAGCCTAATGCATTTTAAGACTATATATTTCTGGTGTATTATTTGTTGTGTATGTATGCATATCTGACTTGTGGGTAATTTGAAGGAACCCACCCTATCAGTAGTAGAAATTTTGGCAGTAGTATATATCACTATAGATGACATCACTGATCATGGCACTCGTGCAAGCAGTTTAAAACTGGGGCGGTGCAGATTCTATCATTTCCATGAAACGTTAGAAATGGTGGGTGAACTGTACTGGTAGTGCTGTGGTATACCATAACTTTCATGTGGCATCGTGTCCAAGGTATGTTTCTGTTTGCTTTTTGAAATATATGGCCTCAGGAATGTTTGTGAGAAATTTCAAACCAAAAGAACAATTCCTTCTTCTGCAATATGTACCCATACATATGCATTCTCCAATAATATTAATACTACATTCATTAAAATGCATCTTACTGCCACAGTTGGTAAACATAATGTACAACAAATGCACTATAACGTTGTCTGTGGATTTATTTAGAGTTTAAATGTAAACAAAATTGGAAATACTGCCGGCCAATTCCTAGTGCATTATGCTATAACAGCAAGCATCAGTTGCTATTTGGATCCAGGCAACAGTTCAACCTTTCTACAGCATCTCCTAATAATGCTTATTGAAAGTAAAACCAGCTGAAATTTTCAATAAGAACCAAATTCATAGTGTATTGTGTTATAACAGGGGGTATATGTAGGCCTATGCACTTTTTATGGCTGTCGCCATTTCCCTCTTCTTGATTTCCATTACACTCTGTTTCGTCAGTCATTTTCCTGAAGTCCTCTGCTTAACACAGTTTCTTCTATGGCCTCCTTCCTCTCGGTGATCTTAATTGTTTCTTTTTTTTATAATGGTGTCCATTCCAAAACTTTTTTTGACCATCTGGTATCTTCCATTTGCTGAAGTTGACCGAACTATGTGAGGTGTTTCCCATCTTTAGTTAGTGTCTATTATGGTGCTTTGGGTAATATCTAGATAGGGATACTACTGCAACCACTTGCTGCCTGGCGATGTAAACCCTTCTGGATGGAGAGAGTATGGCATTACTATGTGACATGTACATTATGTGCGCAGCTTTAAATGTCTCTAACGGGGCATTCCATGGAAAGTAGTCCATTACTAATATGTCTCATATCGTGAAGTTGTTAATTTTGTGCTAGTAGTACAGGAATAAATTCATTAGTGATGGGGTTTTGATACACTGAGCATAATTATCGAACACCTTATTGCGGGTACCTAATTTCTATGTTGTATCTACCGCTGTTACCATTGATTATGTCTTAATGCAGCCTGGACCATAGTGAAATGTAACTGTTGCACACGATATTGCCGATACCCAATTTCCAAATGTTATCTATCTCTGTTGGTATGGTCCAGGCTGTGTTACAAACTAAACGCGAATGGCTATTGATGAAATCTTTTGTTGGGTATTATCTAACAGGCAATACCGCTCGCTTCGCGCTGTTAACGTGTCGTCATAGTGACGTCACGTTCACGTACAGTCAATTTTTGTGACTATTCGGCCGCTGGTAAGCGGCCGCAGACGTCCTATAACACATCAAACACTGAACATCTGGTTGTGTTATCGGACATCTGCGGCCGCTTACCAGTGGCCGCCTGCATCTGATCCACCTTCGGGATATCAGTTTATGTTGATATTGTACAGCTTTAAATTATTGTGACCTCGCTACGCTCGGTCACAATAGACACAAAAATTAACTGTACATAAACGTGACGTCACTATGACGACACGTTAACAGCGCGAAGCGAGTGGTATTGCCTGTTGGATAAAACCCCTTTTATTTTAAATATTTTATTTTGTATGAATGATTATAATAGCAATTACAGCCATGTGAGGAAATATGGAAGAATGAAATCAAATACAAATCAATGGAATTGTGACTAATAACGTTACACGAACCGACATTGTGGAACGTTTCTAACGAATGATATCAATTATCAGTTTGGAATGTTGTTGATATTTTAGTAATATTATTAATTGCACAATTAATAATTTTCTTTAACTTTTTCAATCCGTATTTTTTTTATTGTTATTACTATTGGTTACGTTCTGTGGCTTAGCGTGTATTCACAAACTTATCAAAGGCTGACACGTCACACACAGTTACGTCATAATCTCTCCATCCGGAAGTGTTTACTTCGCGAGACTGTAACTGGTTGCAGCGGTATTCCAATCTAGATATTACCCGGTATGCATCATTCTCCCAGAATCCTACCTACTTCCTCCCTCCCTGCATGTTCAATAAAAGATGATCAAAGAACATATTGCTCTAGAAAAACGCCACATTGTGTCACTTCTAACATGTTCTAATTTTGATGCACAACTACTATGTATCCAGAAGCCCATTAGAGGTTTAACAGTGTATTTCATTTTGTTATCTCTCTCGACTCTGAACCACATGTACAGATATTTTACATTATACTACCACGTACAGGCTACTGGTTTTCATCTTTTTTACAACTTTGCTATTCCACAGTAGTAACTAATGAATCTCTCTTCTCCCCTTTCCTATCTTGTTGAGCACATCCTCTCTATTACTATTTGAAGAAATAGTAACGCCTAAGTATTTTAAATGTGAGCAATGCCTTTTAAGCATATGTTATAGTTGCCAGCATTTCAATTAATATATCAGAGTGATGTTAATATTGAACTCTCCTTTTAATGCCAATTGAAAATTACCTGCATAAATTTTTAGTAAAAAACAAATTCTTATTTCCATTCAATCCACAGGCTTCCCTAATAATGTTGCTCAAAAGCCAATGCAGCTTATATTTTTAATAAAATCCAAATTTTTAGTGAAAATAAAACTGTGATACTGAAAATCGGGTTCATTTGTTTAAAACTTTTTATAAAAATATAAAACGCTTAAATACAGCTGTTAGCAGTTCTATCATTACTGTGGCGCTACAATCTGATGATGAATTCTTATAGAACTCGGCGAAACAAATCGAAAATAAACAATACATTTTTTTGATATCTCGCTGGTTTTCGAGAAATAGCATGTCAAAAATCAATTAAAGGTATAGTTCCTTGTGCTTTTGGTGACGTTTATTCACGTCCCGGCTGTATTTCAATCTAACAACAACCACTAGGAAGAAAATAAAACATCTATAGTGCATTTCCACCATGTAGATATAGTTGTTTTGCCAGAAAAAAATGTCTGGTCCAGGCTGCCGGATTTCACGCTAACCTCCTCACTTTTGAGATACAATACCTCGAAAACTAAGCAAGATATAGAGGGGGGAAAAATATGAGTTCTTTATTTTCGATTTGTCTTGTCAAGTTACATAATATCAATCATCAAATTGCAGCACCACAGTTATCGTAGAATCCCCCAGTTGTTAGTCATGTGGGGCAGAACCAATGAGATGTCGACCTGAATTGCTGATAGCTGTAGAAAGTACACATCATGCTGAGAACCATAGTTTTTTCTTTTACGTTAACTGTCCATAAACAAAGGCAGCAGAAGTACTTTTTATTGGCACTATTATTCGCTAATGTCTGCTTCTGACTGACTTGTTAATGACAGTTATTTGCTGCATATTAATTGTTTAATCACTAATAAGTGTTGTATAAGCTACTACATTTAACATTTAAAAACATGTTTTATCTGGATGTAAAATATTTCATTTTGAAACACATTTCTTTTATCTTGTAAAACTCGATTCATAATATTTTATGTGAAAATCCTTTTTTTCTCTTTATCGCATTAGCTAGTTGCGAGACATTCTACACCCGAGCATTAATTTTCCACTATTCATCCATCACTGATAATACGTCTTATACAGTGGTGTCCTAAGTTTTGCATAAGAGTAGTACAGGAGTGAATTTGTTAGCGTTTAGGTCTTAATGCAGCCTAGACCACACTGTAACTTTGCCATCACACAGGATATTGTGGATACCCAATTTTCATATCATATCTATTGCTATTACTGTAGTCCAGGCTGCACTACAACCTAAACCTGAAAGGTTATGGACGAATTCATATTTTATAAATATTTCTTTAGCATTTAGGTCATAATGCAGCCTGGACCACAGTGAAACATAACCATTGAACATGACATTGCGGATACCCAATTTCCATGTCGTATCTATTGCTATTATTACGGTTCATGCTGCATTACAACATAAACTCGAACAATTATCAATGAAAACGTTTTTTATAACTATGCGTCTAGGTCATAATGCAGCCTGGACCGTAGTAAAACATAACCGTAGCACACTATGTTGCAGATATCCAATTTTTAAATCGTATCTATCACTGTTAATGTGGTCCAGGCTGTATTACACCCTAAATGCAAACACTTATTGATGAAATCATATTTTATAAATATTTAATTTTGTATACACGATTTTTAATAACAATTTCAGCCACACGAGGAAAGTCGTAAGAATAAAATTTAAATTGATGTATGTCTAATTAACAGACTCAAGAATAGCTTCTACGACATTTCTTATCAAATCGAGTGTGTTTCCAAGGCAATTTTACTATTCATTAAGTGATTAGTAGTTACATTACTTGGATTAATTCATAAAATACACATCCAATAAGCTACTGGCTGCCACACATCATGACCAATCGCAAGCGACCATCTGGTATGAATTATACAGTGCGTCGCTAAATAGTGTCAACAAAAACTACTACTGCATTCATTTATGGACGGTTATGATATCTGCTCACTATTGCTACCAAAATGAACTCGCAATTCGAATTGACATCTCCTTGGTTCTATCCATCATGTGATGCAAAACGCCACTCAGAGTTCATGACATCACATCTTAGTATTTAGCTCCCTTGTATTCAGCAGTCTGTTTGATATTTATTTAATGTTTTAAGTTCATCCTTAATTTGTGATTACCACTCCGTAAAACAAATAGTATTTGCTGTGGAAGCTGTATTTACCAAAGAAATCAGTACTAATTGACTCAAAATTGAAGTGATGGTGCTGGAAATGTTTTTAGCATCTCACAGTGATTTCTGTGCAACAGAAATGTGGAACGTCGAAAATTTTCTCAAAGTATACATATTCAAAAATTGGACATGCAATTTTGTGCTCAAAGATACAGTTATTGTCATTGTTACATGAGCCGGAAGATTTTTTCAACATTCCATTTGAATGTTAGACTAGAGGATAGATTTCAAAAACTTAAATAGTCTAGAAAGAGTTGTTATTGTAAGCTAAATTTGCTTTTTAGAGAAGAAGTATTAACAGTCACTGTAAAGTTGAAAATATTGCTGATCTACTGGATATCGCAATTCTGCTACAACAATATTCACTAATGACATCATAATACTGCTGCAGTCTATTGCAAGAAATTATTTTTTCACGCAGTAATTCAGTTTTAATGCACCTTGGAACAGCATAACACTGTTAAATGTACAATTATAAGGCCAAGCTTGGCATAAAATAATCACCTGTAAACATTGAACATAATTGTGGGTGATGGAAGTGATTTGGTTTGTTGTTTTTACGAGCTTCTACTGCCTGACATCGCTGCTCCTCTTCAAGTAGTGTGACAGCCATGGAAGTGGATTTTGTGCTAGAGAACGTGGTCTTCTGCAAGGTAGACCCAGGTGTTTAGGTCTATATGTGTGATCTTGGCGAATTTTTTTTTAAGCTGGTCTTTATATGCTCATCTTTCCTTCACCGAAAAGCATTTGCAAGAGAGTGTGCCACAGGCGTGACTTTGTTTAAGGTGTGTCTCTGCTTACCAGGAAGAGACTGTGATTTTGGGATCATACACCACTGCACAAATGAAACATGCGGCATCGGGTGTAAAAACTTCAATGGACTGCTGCAACAAGCGTGAACATTTGTGTATGACATTTTTAGCCAGTTCATCTGGCTAAGGCCGAAGTTACACAGTGCGAGCTAGCATGCGAGCTGGCCTAGTCAGTTACTGCAGTGCAGCTACTCGCACCGTGTGACCACGTCGTACGAGTTACTGTCACGTGCGAGTCGGTCAGTAGCTCGCATGCGAGTTACTACAACATTTTTTGATTTTACTCGCCACTCGCCTTCCCCCACCACGCCACAAGCAGCAGCTCGCATGTGACTCGGACGTCAACTTGTACGGTTTTTGTGAAATGACAGTAGCTCGTAAGCCCAGGACCATGCCAGGTGCATTAGTCGTTGTTTTTTTTTTTCCAGTAGTGGTTAAAATAAAAAAATGTTGGATAGATAGACTTCCGAACAAAATATAAATTTTGTGGAGCATTACAAGGCCCAAACCAATTTACGGAATTGTTTCGATCCTGATTATAAGAACAGTAATTTGCGTAAAACCTCGCTTGAACACATTTGCGTGGAATTCGGTTCACAAGACACGAATGAAGTAACAAAAAGGATAAACAAATTACGTTCTACGTATAACCAGGAGTTACTGAAAATTGAGAAAAGCAAAAAAGTGGACGTGGCACTGATGAGCTCTATAAACCATCCATCAAATGGTTCGATGCTATAGATTACAGTATGAAAATAATTAACCTAAAAGAAAAACAAACAACAAGTAATCTGGTAAGTATTTTATTATTATAATGTATTTATATTATAATCACACAATCATATTATTTTGCCAAGTAACCGCTCCGTCGACAATGAAGTAATTTTTCTCGCATTTTCTCTGCTATTGCTTTCGATCTATTATTGATCCGTGAGCAATGGATGCTTTATAATTCATGAATTTCTGACCTCCACTGCCAAAAATTGATTTCAAAGTTCATGATGTCTTCATAATCTGTAATTCCTGGTGGTGTATAGGTTCTTGATGCTAGGATGCCAAACCCATTCTCAACGATTCTTGTTGCTTTGCTCAATCTATAATTATAAATCTTTTCTCTGTTTGTTGGTGTATGTTTGTAGGCTTTAGTAAGTACGGGGATCTTCATTATATAGTTCTTTAAATATTATCTGCGTTGCCTCTTTCCTTTGCATCCAATTCTTGACCCATATCGTTCTGTTTTTCTTCTTTTTTTGCACAGCACTTTCAGTATTTCACCGCATTTTTGTAACTGCTTTTATTACGTTATGAACTGTGATCATTCGTGTATTTTGCGACAACATTGCGCGAGACCTATGAATAGCTACTGTCATGCGAGTACACACGTGCAGTAGCTGTCCAGTTTCACGCCAGCAGCTCGCACTTGTGTGACAGGGCGAGGCGAGTCGAGCTACTGTCATGCGAGTGGACAGGGGCAGTAGCTGTCCACTGCCAGGTCAGCAACTCGTACTGTGTAACCTCGCCCTAAGAGTGTCTGCTGCCTATACAGCTGTTGGGAACCAAGATTTTAGCAGTGGTAACTCTTCTACGCATAGTCAGTGAGGTATTCCGTGTATCGTGACAAGGGGCCCATCATAAGGCTCTACTGTCCGGGACAGCTGGACCAAGGGTTTTTTTTTTTATTTTATTTTTTTTTACTCCTCTTATCACTCCACCACTTTGTCCTGGGTTGTGACTGGCAGATCCAGGCTTTAACATCTTGGATCCGTTTTTAACAGTTTTAACTATAGAGGCATTATAAAAATTACTGATATTATATTTTGGAAAGCATTACTAATTTGCTGAGCGAGTTACATGCGTCTATATATTTAAATCATGACCCGGATCAAACAGGTGTTGACAGGTTATAAAGGCATTGTAGAGTTCGTGATAAAATAATTAAGTAAAAACTTATATCAAAGTGCTCTTCGTTAAAATTCATTGAATTTTTGGAGATGTGGCGAAATAAGTTTTAGACCCTTTTTTTCTACGTTTTCCTTTGTTTGAATGTTGAAAAAGAATTATGGAGTATGAATTGACGTTGTTTACACATTGAGGCACTACAAATCATTAATAGACAGAATAATTCTTTTCCAAGAAGAAAATGAGACAATACCTTAGGTAGGAATACAAATGACAAATATAAAAATACAGAATTTTCCATCCATCTTCTACCCCTCCCAAGAAGTATAAACTGTTTGTTATAGCGTGTGCGCGCGCGCACACACACACACACACACACAACTGACTACTTTCCCAAAGTTAGACAAGTACCCTATTATGCTTCAACAACAAATTGGTTTGACCTAGGTTACATTTCAATCTATCCCGTAAACTTGGCTAATAATGATGTTCGAGATATATATAGACACGTGTTTCCCTATATTTCACTTTTCAGCCACCACTACCTACCACAGGTCACTGGTGTTTGTGTGTGGAAGTAGCATGGAGTTTCCTGTCATGTACAACGTTGGCCGAATGCCGATAGCTGTGTGGATGTGGGAGGTATGATTGTTAAAAGTTGTTGATGCAGGGCATTTTCATATTTCGACCAAAGACTTGTGTATCCTTATACTTCTCTATCCTGCCACAACTACATAGGGTAGACCATTTATGTTTGTGTGTGGGAATATCATCGAATCTCCCATCGTGCACTATGGTGGTAAGATGACGGTAGCTATGGTGTGAGAGATATGGTGGTTTAAAGTGGTCGACATGTGGCATTTTCATATTTCTACTAAAGACCTATGTGTCATGGTGTATCACTTTTCAGCCAAGACTATCTAATGCAGATCACTGGTTGGTGTGTGTGTGTGTGGGGGGGGGGGGGTTGGGAAGCACAGAGTCATCCGTCGATCGTATTGTTGGCAGAATTTCGGTGAGTGTGGGAGATATGGTAGTTGAAAGTGGCCAATCAAGGATATTTTCGTATTTCGACCAAAGACATGTGTCTCCGTATGTCACTTTGCTGCCACAATTACATACATAGCGTAGATCATTGGTGTTTGTGTGTGGTTGTGGTATCGTGTCTCCTATCATGTACTATGGCGGTTTGATGTTGGTATTTTCTTGGATTTTCAGAAAGCTTTTGACTCTGTACCACACAACCGGCTTTTGGCAAAGATTCGAGTGTATGGTATATCTGATCAGATTTGCAAATGGATACGCGATTTTCTAACTGATAGATCACAGTATGTTGTAGTTGACGGGGAAGCCTCTTTTAAGCTAGATGTTACTTCGGGTGTTCCTCAAGGAAGTGTAATAGGACCTCTTCTTTTCTTAATTTTGACTAACGATCTCGGTGACAACGTTAATTGCAGGATGTGATTTTTTTACTAATGATGCACTTATTTATAGGGAAGTGAGGTGCTCTGACGATTGCTTACAAAATCCAGCGCGATATGGATGTTATTTCGGAATGATGCCATAAATGGCAGCTTAACTGCAAAAAATGCAAGGTAATGCAAATAAGTGATAAGAAGACCCTGTTTGCTCACGAGTACAAAGTTAACAATTCAGTTGTTGACACGGTAGATTCCCTGAAGTATCTAATCATAACAGTACAAAGCAACATGAAATGAGACTTGCACATAACCTCCATTGTAGGCAAAGCTAATTCTAAACTAAGTTTTATAGGTCATATTTTGAGAAGTTGTAATGCTCATACAAAGGGAATAGCGTACAAAACACTAGTGCGTCCGCATTTGGAATACTGTTGTGGAATTTGGGATCTGTATCGCAAGGGATTGATTGACACGTTAGAGAAAGTAGAGGAGAGGCGCTTGATTCGTGACCGCTAATTGCAGTCCTGCAGAGCTGCTACGTGGATTGGGCTGGGATTGTTTGGCGGACAGACGACGTCGTTTTCGTTTGAATTTGTTAGAGAATATGCGAAAATCTTTAATTTACGAGTGCAGTGAAATACTTCTTCCGCCAGACTAGGTCGCAATGACAGTAGGGATAATATTTGAGAAATAAGATGCCATACTGATACATTTATGTATTCTTTCTTTCCTCGTTCTGTTCGGGATTGGAATGCACTGAATTAGGATTGGTGCTTAGCACCCTCTGTCATCCACAGTAATTGTGCATTGCATAGAATAGGTGTAGATGTAGCTATGGAGGTGTGAGAGATATGATGGTCGACCTGTGGCACTTTCATATTTGTACCAAAGACTATGTTTCAATGGTGTATCACTTTTCAGCCAAAACTATCTAGCGCAGATCATTTGTGTTTGTGTGTGGAAGTAGCACAGTCACCCATCGATCACAACGTTGGCCGAATTTCAGGTAGTGTGGGAGATATGGTGGTTGAAAGTGGTTGATCAAGGATATTTTCGTATTTCGAACAAAGACGTGTGTCCGTATATTTTACTTTGCTGCGTGAACTACATAGCGCAGATGATTGGCGTTAGTGTGAGAGAATAGCATCGAGTCTCCCATCGTGAACTATGGTGGTTGATTTCGGTAGCTTTCAATCCTAATTCTTAACAAACATGAACGAAGTCGTGGGCACCAGCTAATTATTTATAAAAACTAAATTCCTTGTACTGAGACAAGGATATTGCCACGTTTTCAACCTAACTGAAAATCTATGTTAATATGGCCTTAACCACCGGTAATAAATGCCTTAGAATATTAACGTCTTGTTCACTACAATACATGGTTTTATATCAATATATGCATCGGGTACACCCATTATTGTTGGATATCACAATATGGCTGTTAGGTTGCTTATCATTTAATGTTACGGCAGTTTTTGTGTGAAGTTTGCGTGGTTTTCATATTTTTTATGACTATAATATACCCTCATTCTTAAACAATGTTGTCAAAGGGAAGTTTTTGTTAAGTTTCAGATTAAAAGGATAATACCTCGTTGAGTTGTTAATGCCTTCCTCATTTTGGCCACAACAATAATTGGTAACTTTGATGTGAAATTTGTGTGGTATGTACAATATATGAATACATTAATTTGATGATGTGTGAAAAAGTTTACAGACAAAAGTGAGAATTCCTTTTCGAGTCGGGGTTTGTTATGTAGCCTGGTTTGTATAAAGCAATTAGCAATGTACCCTTCTACTATAAATTCAATGTATAAAATAATTGGCTCGATCAATTCATTTTGAAATGGACCATGCAATAATTAAATCATGAGAGTGTACTGGTGTTTACTATTACTCTTAGTACTGAACAGACCAAAATTTTTTATTTCAAAGAGATATATTAATCCATGGGTTTGTCTATCTGCAGAGCCAATTTTGCTTAAACTTTGTCAGTAAATATGAAAGATAAGTCTTTCCCGGCTTATTGTTGATACATATTCTTCGTGGGTTTGCCACCGGATCACATTTTCTAACCACAAGCTTTCGGCGACTTGCACCGCTGCCATCATCAGGTCTGTTGTAACTGAAGGAACAACGAGAACTGGACTGAATAGCGGAACTGAAACGAGCCAGGAACGTTGTCGACTTCCGATTGGCTGACTCCAATGACGTAACCATTCCGTTGCTGTGATTGGTCGGTTGTGGGACCAGGCGTAGATATACACCAGCGTTGTACTGACAGTTGGCTACACAGCGAAACCAAAGCCCAGGTTGTTAAAATGGAAAGAAGATGGATTATCTACGTCAATGTTCGCATCACGTCACTGTTCATATTGTATCACCGTTTACATTATTCTACCACTATTAATCAAGATGTTTAATCTCGAGAAACCTTTGGAAGCCAAGCGGTATTCTGATTGGCTGACACAATAACTGTTCTCATAGCGTCATCGTTCACATTATTCTCACACAGAAGAATCCAAAGACTTCTTTAATGAAATACCCCACATTACATATTCTTAAAAACATTTACTATCATTAATTATGATGTTTAACTCTAGAAATGCTTGCGCTCGAGAAATCCATAGGGAGCATGTGGTCTTCAGATTGGCTGACTATAACCCCAGTTCTGTAATACTTGTCAGTGATTGGTCGGCTACAGATTCAGCTGTAGATGTAGTCGGACCGATACGCCGTGCTCCACTCTCCTATCGTCCGTCAGCGAGACACTTGGTTGTTTAAGAATGGCAAAAACTGGCTTCCATGCATCACTGAGCCATACACCCAAGTCCCTGTTCATATTATTATTATTAAGACGTATCTCGATAGCTTCTTTGATCACAGATTCCCAGAAGAAGGAACACTTGGCTAAAACTCTCACCTTATCGAAATCCATACTGTGACCATTTTCGATAACGTGTTGTGCCACAGCAGACTTTTCTAGTTGAAACAACCGGATGTTGTGTTGGTGTTCAGTCACACGGGCCTGGATAGTGCGGATGGTTTGACCAATATAATTCTTACCACATTGGCACGGTATGCTGTACACTCCCGGTGTTTTTAAACCGAAATCGTCTTTCACTGGACGCAGCTAATCCCGTATTTTGGCAGGAGGGCGGAAAATGCACTTGATTCCATGTCATTTTAAAATCCTGCCGATTTTCCCGGAGATGCTACCTGCGTACGGGATGAAGGCAAGATCTTTAGGTTGTTCTTCTTCCTCAATATTACTTATATCTGCCTTTTTCTTCCCAAGTGCCTGTTGAATCAATGGGATCGGGTATCCATTCCGTATGAAGGTATTGCAGAGATGTTCGAGTTCGGCCTGAAGGTTGTCAGCGTCTGAAATTACCTTTGCTCTGTGTACAAGCGTGTATAACACCGTTTTCTTCTGCGCCGGATGGTGGAAGCTATTGGCTTGTAAATAGCGGTCTGTATGTGTTATTTTTCTGTATACACTATGTGACAGGGTTCCATCAGGTCTTCGCTGGATTAAAATATCTAGAAAGGGCAAGCTACCATTTTTCTCTAGCTCCATTGTGAATTTGATGTTTTCATGAATACTATTGAGATGGTCCATGAATTCGTAAAGACTCTGGATCCCATGGGGCCAAACAACAAAAGTATCGTCCACATAACAATAGAAGCATGTTGGTTTGAGGACGGATGTTTCAATTGCTCGATCTTCAAATTGCTCCATAAAAAGATCGGCTACTACAGGAGATAATGGAGACCCCATTGCCACACCATCAGTCTGTTCATAAAAATTCCGACCATAGGTAAAGTAAATCGAAGTGAGCACTAGTTCGAACAGATCAGCCAAGTTAGGTTCAAAATGACCTTGTAACAGCTGTAGAGTGTCTCTCAAAGGAACCTTGGTGAAAAGCGATACAACATCAAAGGCAGATATAAGTAATATTGAGGAAGAACAACAACCTGAAGATCTTGCCTTCATCCCGTACGCAGGTAGCATCTCCGGGAAAATCAGCAGGATTTTAAAACGACATGGAATCAAGTGCATTTTCCGCCCTCCTGCCAAAATACGGGATTTGCTGCATCCAGTGAAAGACGATTTGGGTTTAAAAACACCGGGAGTGTACAGCATACCGTGCCAATGTGGTAAGAATTATATTGGTCAAACCATCCGCACTATCCAGGCCCGTGTGACTGAACACCAACGCAACATCCGGTTGTTTCAACTAGAAAAGTCTGCTGTGGCACAACACGTTATCGAAAATGGTCACAGTATGGATTTCGATAAGGTGAGAGTTTTAGCCAAGTGTTCCTTCTTCTGGGAATCTGTGATCAAAGAAGCTATCGAGATACGTCTTAATAATAATAAAATGAACAGGGACTTGGGTGTATGGCTCAGTGATGCATGGAAGCCAGTTTTTGCCATTCTTAAACAACCAAGTGTCTCACTGACGGACGATAGGAGAGTGGAGCACGGTGTATCGGTCCGACTACATCTACAGCTGAATCTGTAGCCGACCAATCACTGGATCCCATGGGGCCAAACAACAAAAGTATCGTCCACATAACGATAGAAGCATGTTGGTTTGAGGACGGATGTTTCAATTGCTCGATCTTCAAATTGTTCCATAAAAAGATCGGCTACTACAGGAGATAATGGAGACCCCATTGCCACACCATCAGTCTGTTCATAAAAATTCCCACCATAGGTAAAGTAAGTCAAAGTGAGCACTAGTTCGAACAGACCAACCAAGTTAGGTTCAAAATGACCTTGTAACAGCTGTAGAGTGTCTCTCAAAGGAACCTTGGTGAAAAGCGATACAACATCAAAGCTAACCATAATATCCGACTCCGACAATCGCATCTTTTGGAGCGTACCGACAAACTGTGTCGAGTTCTTAACATGGTGCGTACAATTACCTACGAAGGGTCTAAGCATCTTAGACAAATGCTTGGCCAAGTATTACAGAACTGGGGTTATAGTCAGCCAATCTGAAGACCGCATGCTCCCTATGGATTTCTCGAGCGCGAGCATTTCTCGAGTTAAACATCATAATTAATGATAGTAAATGTTTTTAAGAATATATAATGTGGGGTATTTCATTAAAGAAGTCTTTGGATTTTTCTGTGTGAGAATAATGTGAACGATGACGCTATGAGAACAGTTATTGATTCAGCCAATCAGAATACCGCTTGGCTTCCTAAAGGTTTCTCGAGATTAAACATCATGATTAATAGTGGTAGAATAATGTAAACGGTGATACAATATGAACAGTGACGTGATGCGAACATTGACGTAGATAATCCATCTTCTTTCCATTTTAACAACCTGGGCTTTGGTTTCGCTGTGTAGCCAACTGTCAGTACAACGCTGGTGTATATCTACGCCTGGTCCCACAACCGACCAATCACAGCAACGGAATGGTTACGTCATTGGAGTCAGCCAATCGGAAGTCGACAACGTTCCTGGCTCGTTTCAGTTCCGTTATTGAGACCTGATGATGGTGGCGGTGCAAGTCGCCGAAAGCTTGTGGTTAGAAAATGTGATCCGGCAGCAAACCCGCGAAGAATATTTGTCAGTAAATGGCACACCACACATTCAGTGAGCTTTAGTAACCTGCTGACATTATTATTAATTTTTAATTGCAATGGAGCCAACGTTCCGGTGGCAATTCTCCATGTCATCTAATTACCCCTTTTCATATTTTTTTATAATTGGAGTAAATTCCTTAAGCGTTTTTGGTAAATTATCAATTTGTTCCAATTCCTGACACCCTTACGAACAAAAGAAAACTTTTTACTGCCTTATGCATGAAATTGAGCACCAGCTTGTTGTCGTGGTCGCCTTTCCCCTTCCATGCACTATTCCTAATTATTTGATCAATACCCTTCCAAGCCCTACCATCAATATATGCCCTATAAATTGCCAGCACCCTCTAATCCAGCTCCTTTATCATATTGGATACTGACGGTTCTGTGATAATTGTCAAAAACAAATCTAGCTTTTCTTCTTTGCACGCTCTCCAACTCCTTTATTAGATAACCAAAATGTGGGTACCAAACTACACCACCATATACAACCAATGGTCTGACTAGTTTTTTTGTAACCCAATTCCCTAATTTCTCTAGTATATCCTCCCATCACCCTCTCCAGTCCGTGAAGGATTCTGTAGTATTTTTCCTACCACCTGCCCAATGTGCTCTGCCCAATTAAGTTTGTTATCAAACATTATGCCAAGATATTTACACTTCAAGCGTTCAACAAGCGTTTCTGACCTCACCCTATAATCATAGTTGACCTTTAATTTATATGTGTACCTAATAAGCTGACTCTTCTTGGCATTTGTTTAATTTAATTTAATTGCAATGGAGCTCACGCTCCGGTGGTAATTTCCCTACACACCCAACTTCCCCCTATCCTGCACCCACCTACATTTGTCGCCTACAAATTTTAACTTTAAATTCATTTAACGTTTTCGGTAAGTTGTTCATCATTCCCCTTGGTAACTCATTCCAATCCCTGACACCCTTACCTAAAAAAAGAAAATCTTCCCACACCCTTGTGCCTGAAATCGAATGCCAGCTTGTGGTCATGGTCATCTTTTCCCTTCTATGAACTACTTTTTGTACCTACTGCAATATCTTTCCATGCCTCATCGCCAGTATACGCCCTGTACACTCCCATGACCATCCTCATCCTCCTCCTGTCTTGTCTTCATTCTGTGCTGAACTACCCATTTAAATATTCTATCGAAGTCGCCCTGCAGCTGTTCAGTCTTTACCTGTTTTGATCCTATTGTATACCATATCATCTGAATAAAATCTTCTCGGGGTAACTAGCCAAGTTAGTCAGTCGATGAAACACAACATTTCGGTGGTCACAATCTCTGCCGCCATTGTCAAGTGAATATCTGACACCTGTGTTGATGGATGTTTTGACATGGTGGTCAGAATTTTCGCAGCACACTTTGTGGTCTTGTAATGTTTTCTAATTACTATATACATGCCAATGGTGTGATACTTCGTTAATAATTTGTCGGCCATTGTTACATGGCCCGATAAATCATATGTGAAACCACCTTATTAGAGTTTGCATACGTACATTGACTGGGATGAGATGTTGCAAACAATACTGGACCAGGTGGAGCGCATGAATGGAAGATAAGATCTAGAGCAGGTTCCTGCGCGAGGCTCAAGCCACTACATTCCAGCAAATGATAAGGCTGCAGCAAGCACATTAATTATGACAAGTCCACCTTGTAATTACTATATCAGACATTTGGAACTATAACACGCCACTTAAGAGTATTAATGCTCAAATATTAGATTCCCGATGTATATTGTTTGAAGAATTTGTGTGAATGTGTGTATTTATAATGCTGGGATGAATTATAAATTTCAGAATGTATTGATTTTAAATGATTGTAAATACTATTTCCATGCTTTGATAAAATTAGGGAAGGATAATTATCATGTAATAAGTTTTTTTAGTGCATTCAATTTGAGATTAAATGAAGTGTAATGATAGAATTCTGTTTGAAATCTTTCATTTACAATATTTTACAATTCACAAATAAAATATGGTTTGATGTATCATTTAATCATACTAAAGATATTTATTAAAAGAATTTAATAAGCAGGTTAGATGACTGTTATAATGCAGTCATATTGTTAAAATAACTAATTTTGTGGTTCGGTTGTATACCTACAGTAACAGTACTATAGGTTGTATTCTAAAGTTTTATTACTCACGTTAATACAACAAGATTCCAAGCATTACTGAAGCCAACTCAAATCAACAACAGGACGTGTCAAGTTTGCGTCTAGGCAGCGATGTTCACTCCAAACCTTTCCTTAACATTGCAGTGGCTATAAACGTGTGTTTTCTATATTTCCACTAGCCAACAATTTTGATTCCTCAAAATTCAGTAGATCAGGATCTATGTTATAATTGCTGGACAAATTGTGTGTTAAGTCAAATTCAGTTTTGATATGTTTCTCAAAATCTTTTCATAATGGTAAAACAGACTTTTAAAAGAAATGTGATGCTAATTCTAATAGTGAATCGTGTTTTGTGATTAAAGTTAAATCAAGCAGTTGGGGGGGGGGGGGGGATTGATGGGAAATAAGACAGTTTTTGCTGTTACAATTTACTTGTTGCAATGATCGAAAGTGAACAGAAACCTGTGTGTTTTGTGTCATGAAATGTTGCTAAACGAGTTATGAAAGCTGCTATACTCGGAGATTTATAAACTAAGTATTAATGTGTAAAAAATAAACCAACAGAATATTTCCAATAATGCTTGGAACCCTGTTGTATTAAAACCTGAGTTATAAAACTTTGGAAAGAAATTAAAGGTTACACTTGCCTTTCATTCTGACCTCATCTTGCTATCCATTTTATATTCAAGTTGCATTTATTAAGGAAATTAACCATATCTTTCTGTGTTCTATTTAAAATGTGCGCTAACAACTGATTGAATAGGGAAAAAAATTGTTTGGTGACTAAATTGTTAAAGTATTTATTATTATGCTGTTGCTGCCAAGCTTGTAAAAAAAAATACATATTTGGGTGTTGAATATGTGTAGTGTTTGCTTTTTGACACCTGTCTTTTACAATAAAATGTCAGTTAAAACAGATTTGTACTAACAAAAGTAAATGGCTGTAGTAAACTTAATGTATAATGTATTACACATTTGAGTTTTTTCAGCAAATTTGATAATTTTTTTTCTTTCTTTTTCAGTAGCTGTAGTTATGAAAATGAACCTACCCAGCAGCCTTCTTCATGGACAGTATGATGTGCACATTTATCATCATTTAAACTCTAAGATGTATGTGAATAGAAATCAAAGGCCATGTGTAATAAAATTAACTTTGAGTGATTGTTGTTTTGTGAAATTGCTTGTTTTTTATGTAAAAACAATGGGGTGGGAGGGGGTGTATAGTAATATTCCTCTCCTGAAAAGCAATAGAAATTGTAGGTCTTGCAGTTTATACAGATTTATCAGCAGATAACTGGAGTGTACTAAAAGCTATACATATGTTTTAAAAATTCCTCCATATTTTGGATACCATTCCTCATTACTGCACTCATGATTTGAAGTTTCATTAAAGCAAATTATCATTTTTTTCATTAATAAGGACACTACTTAAGTTGTATATTCCAAAGAATAAGTAACATTGTAGTTCTCATGTTTACGAATCACAATATTTATCCCTGATGACCTCAAGGCTTTGGTCACAGAATAACAGAAAATCATCTGGTCAGAGTACCTATTTATTGTATAGTTACTGTTTTTCTTTAATTCATTCTGCAAGTTTTGCCAAGTTTATGACTAGCAGGTTGAAAAAAATGTAGTTTTTGTAGCACTACATAAGCTTTTGAAATGTAGGCACTGACAAATGTGTATTATCTCATTTTCATTTGTCATTCAAATGTTCTCCAGCTGATATTTTTTGGAATGGAAGAAATCATGTTTCATATAACCTGTAAAACTGAAGACGTCCCTCCTATTTGATTTAGTAGTGTTGGATTCGGTGGGTTGTGTTTTACATTGTTAGCTTCCCTATATTTTTGTGGCTGTCAGAAAATCCCACCAACATATTTTGAGGAGGGTAATTATTTTGAAATAAATGGTTAGCACATCATTCAGTGTTAATTACAAATAAAAATTTTTGCTACTTGTAATTTCAAGAAATGTAATAGGTTACAAGCACTTTACCCATTTTAAGGTGTTGCATTTTGCAGCTTATTCTGCCTTCCTCATGATGGAAAAGTTATGTATATGATGTAATCACCATTTAAAGATGTTTCAGAAATATTAATGCGGAAGTTAGTACTTTTATTATTTTTTTAATCCAATATAAATTAACTATTTAAAGTTGTAACATTGTGTAAAAACAGGCTCTCTCCTAATTCCTGTTAACATTTGCTTCACAATCTGAAATGATGTGATTGGATTATTTTACAAGAAATCATACGAGAACTTGGCGATCTTTTCAATAAGACACATATTATCTAACCCCCTGCTGGTATTATTGGCAAGTGTTGGAGACAATTTTGTTGCATCATATGAATTGAACCCATGATGAGACTATTATTTCAGAAAGAGTTCTAAATGGGCTGATACCAGATCTTTATTTTCATTTACAGAATATTTGTGATCACGTCTAAGACATTTCTCTGACTCTTTATTAAAGCAAATTGAATTTATGCTTGTTTCATGTAGAAAAAAAGTGTAGTAATTCTGTGAATTTCCTATAATAAAGTTCTCATTTCTTAGTTTGGATTTCTTTTGTACTGAAGAACTTACTTTCTTTATGGCCTGTGAATATAGAAAGAAAATCAAAAATTGTTTTTTTTAAAAAAACACCTACTAAATTTTGGTGCTGTCTTGTAGAAGTACAACTTAACCAGTTTGCCCATAGCTATGAAGTCATTCTATTTTCAAAGTTACAAAAAATACTTGTGATTTGGTTTTTTCAGCATTAAGTGAAACTCTTTGGAAGTTCCATTTTTCTGGGTCATATGGATTAATTAAAGCAATAATGACATTAGAGGACTAAACTAGCAAAAGGAAGTAATGTTCTAAATTTTAATTTACTGAATGGTTTCATCCAAAAATGACTGGAATAGCATTGCCGTGGGCGGTGCTTGTGTAGTACGTGTTTCTGCTGCTAGGTGTTTATAGCGCAACTCATTGTCTGCTCAGTGGCACCTATGTTGACAACCTGACTTTTCTCATAATCTGCAGTGATTGTTTTTGTTAGCGCCGTTTTGTTATTGTTTCATTTTTGATGATGGTGAGTTTAAGTGAACAACGTGCAGCTGTGAAATTTTGTTTTCTACTCAGTAAAAATGCTGCTGAAACTGTTTTAATGTTGAAAACTGCTTACAAAGATGACACTATCGGAAAAACTCAAGTTTACTATTATTTCGTTCTGTTTTAAAATGGTGACATGTCAATTGATGACAAACCTCGTTCTAGACGTCCATCAACTGCCAAAATTGATGAAAATGTTGAAAATATTCAAGTACTTGTGCTCCGAGACCGTCGACAGATAATTGATCAACTGTCAGAGTTTAGTGAGTTGTCTTGGAGCCCAGTTCAGCAAATTTTAACCGAAGATTTGGAAATGAAAAGGGTTGCTGCCAAGTTTGTTCCTTGGGCTCTGACTGACAATCAAAAAAATGTTGAGTTGAAACATGTCGTGCTTAGAAACTGCAACTTGAAATCGGTCCAGATTTTCTGTCAAAGGTCATTACTGATGATGAGTCATGGTGCTTTGGTTACGACCCAGAAACATGGAAGACGTCATTGTCATCCCATCCAAAAAAAGTCACCAAAACTGTGCTCATTTGCTTTTTTGATACCAAGGGCACAGTTCATTCAGAGTTTGTTCCCCCACATCAGACCGTCAATCAAACCTTTTATTTGGAAGTTTTAAGAAGAATAGCAACAGTGTTTGTCAGAAAAGGCCCAATTTGTGTTAGACAGGAAACTGGTTCTTCCACCACGACAATGCACCAACAAACACAGCAGTTTTTGGCTAAAATGGCATGGTACCGCTGCCCTACGCACCTTACTCACCTGACCTGGCTCCGTGAGACTTTTTATAATTTCCATTCATGAAAAGGGGCATGAAAGGACACCGATTTGACAACCTTGAAGAGGTCAAGTAAAAAAAAAATTGAGTGGCTGTCAGCCATTTCTAAAGATGACTACAGAAAATGTTTCGAACAGTGGAAGTACTGGTGAGACAAATGTATTAGTTGTAATGGAGAGTATTTTGAAGGTGATAAGGTTGTTTTATAAAAAACAATTCCCCAAGTTTTGGACACCTCATCATATTTAGAGACAGCCATTGAACTCGTATACTTACCATAACACTAATCAAATGAAATGGAGTTTGTGACTATCTGAATTTGAATTTTCCTCTTAAATATACAGTTGATTGCATATAACGTGATACCAAATCCATTTTCCAACTTCAATTTATTTTTGAGTTGCATATTCAATACCCTTTGTTTCCTGCTGAATCATATTCATAACACAGTGGTCCACACTCATTACTTACAGATTCATCATACAATGTAAATGAGTCTACTTAAGAATTGAGTTAAAAGTATGAGCTTGTGTAAAGTCAGATAACCAAAGTTTACCTTAAGTGGTCCAATAATACAAGTACAATACAATATAATACAAGAATATTTTTCAGCCAGATATAGCAATGAAGATTCTGGTTGTTGGTTCAGTAGATTAAAGTGTAATATTCAATTCACAACATAAAAATTGCAGGTGAAGCTACAATAGCTAAGAGTGGCTGGAGGTAGTTACCCAGAAGAATTTCTAATGATTAATTCTGATTGTGGTTGCATGTGAGATAAGTTTTACAACACAAATTAATTTGGATTGTATTGTAAGCATATGCCAAAAAAAAAAAATCTTTATTTATAAAAATTTAAAACCTGCAATTGTTTCGAAGCACATAAGTATAGAGTAATGCTACTCACATCCCCTAATAAATCATATGATTACTTAGAGCGCTCCAGAATCCATTTGCGTTAAAAAAAAATTAGTATGAAAAAAAACGTGGAAAACAGTTGCTTGTGATTCTTGATATGCTTCATACTAGGGATGTAACGGATCTCCGCAAGTGCGGAACTTTCGCATGTAATCCCACATCCACTTTCACATACGCAATATTTGTTGCGGATATTTTGTTCACATTGCAATATGTATTATTCTTTTCATTTTATATGAGATTCTCCCTATCATCTCCTAGATGGTGGTTGTTTTTTTCTGACGATCTTGCAATAAAAATAACGATGAACTAAATGGTATAATTACCTAAGCAATGAATTTACAAATTTAAAGTTGCGTGTGAAGTAAAGCGCCTTCTTCACGGTCCAACTTGCAGGACATCCGTGTAGAACTACAATAGAATGCACTCACCCATTCACGTTAGTAAAAGGAGTCCAACAAAATGTTCCAAGCAATCCTTTCCACTCGTACTTTCTCGCGGCACGCCATGTGCCATGTGTCCTTATCGCACACTCGCAGGATTTTTCCTCCAATCATGATCTAACACGATAGCTTGTTGGACAGCAAGGACTTGTGTTCATTGTTTGGGAGTCCCAACATGTCCTGCATGTAATTCTCTAAACCTTTTCACAGCCCATCAAGGTTCTTTATCAAAAATCTGATGAATGAAGGTCTTACAAGTTGTACTGTGAATGGGCCGCTAGAGCGGTGGAAAGGCAGGTGACCGGCATGGAGATATATGGTGGCGTGGCATTGTGCTTGACGCTTGAATTAGTCGAGCCGAGAACTACGCAAATTTCACATGATCATTTTTTTTTTATTATTATTTATTGTGTGTAAATACTTTAATTCATTTTTGAAATCGTCCCATGTTTTTTGTTGTTGAAAGATGAGGCAAAAAAAAAAAAAAATCAATGTGGCATTATTATATGCAAATAGACATTACTTCTGAAAAATGTAGAGTTTGGCAAAAAATATACTTGTTTTGATTGTAAGTTTATTGTTGATAAAATATTAAAATCTAAATAATGATAAATTTATTTTCCGCATCCACGGATGTCGAGCATTGAACATCTGCAAAGATGACTTCCATTACAACCCTACGTCATACCTTGAGAAAAGAAACTGATATCAAAGCCAATATTATTTTGTCATTATGGCACACCCAAAAATAAGTTATTTTTTGCTACCAAATGCCACATTACTTCATTAGGCGTTATTGAAGCTTTTATAAAGCATCTTTGTGCTATCAAGGATGATCAAATATGACAATTGTTGAAGAAATTATGTTACCAAATGAGGTAATTATATAAAAATATCCAGTGAGTCATCAAATACCCTCGAGAACTTTCCACTTTTGCAGAAATAGCAATTCGTCACTCATAAGAAGCTTAGCCTGCCATTGCTTAATCTATTTTAAAAACTGGCAGTATAGTTCACAGTAAAAAATAAAAGATATGCAATATAAAAATGATATTTACATTATTTTGATTTTTTTAGTTATATTTTTTCTAAAACATTTGTTTCCCTAGCTCTTGGAATGTATATAAATTTCCCTCCCATGTTCACAAATTTGGTATTTGTGGTACTTTTTTTATTATAATCTGTTTAATAGTGGGAGTAGATTTTATTAGAATTTGTTATTCTGGACTGGAACATATTACAACAATATGCCGTGCACCCAAACGGATCAATGTCTTCAGCAGAACCTCCATCACTTTAAGGAATGTAAGGTAGCAAAATGGTAAAGCATAATTTTTGTGGAAATGTTTCATTATTATGACATTCTGAAATTGGCAAAGTTGTGAATGAAATATGATCTTTCCCCTGTGCGTTCCAATCACTCGTGTCACGAGAAGAATACTTCATTAATGAAGCTCTGTATTTCTCCATTTTTCTCCTCTGCTGTCATTGAGACCTGAATACATTGGCGGTATTAGTTGGTGTATTTGGCACTGAAACTTTAAGATCTCTAGGCTTCGGATCTTCATGATCAAAACAATCGGGAAATATGACTTTAAAAATGGGTAAATATTACCTAAAAGATAAATATGACCAGACATTAAATTTATCATACTTTAAAACATGCTCAATTGTACATAATTTGCTTCCATGCACTCACTGTACCATTGGAAAATTAAATTTTTCGAAAGTTATTTTCTTATTCCTGTAAAAGAATGGATTACTAGAATTTCACTTTTAAAAATGGGAATCTATCTATATATATACTACAGGGCGTTCGCCGGGAAACGCAACCCTCCCAGTCTGTTGCCGTCGGCAACTTGCTCGGTCAGCGGGGCCAGCGGTTCCCGCCACACGGAACCGTGAATCACCGCACTGTTTAACACCTCCGCTGCCCCAACAGTGCAGTGGCACAGTATAATGGGACCCTTACATGGTTAAAAACGGTTTCTTTGCATTGTAGCTAGTTCGTGACTTCAGTCTCTTATTAATCAGTGTTGTGAATAAACGTTTCTTTGCGGTTTGGCTGGTTTAGGGCTTCATACTCTTACTAATCTGTACCGTGTTTGAGTGTGAGTAAAATTATGGTACGTTACAGTTTGCAACAAAGAATATTTCTCTACGATACATATGTGAAGAAGAAGTCGTTTAAAAAGTGTCGCAGGAAATTTCGTCGCGAATATCCTGGCGCTTTACTGCCAGCTAAATCAACAATTCTGCGTCTGGTTAAAAAAGTAAGAGAAACGGGTTCATTTTTTAACAAAAAGAGACTGTCGGTCAACCGTATTCTCACAGAGGAGAAAGTTGACGATATCGCTTTTCGACTAGAACAGTCACCCAAAAAATCATTAAGTCAGTTAGGGCAGCAGGCAGGCGTATCTAAGACGTCAGCTTGGAAAGTAACAAAGCTAGTTCACTTAAAGCCGTACAAAACAATTGTGGTGCATAAAATTACAGAAATAGACCAGGGGCCTAGGATTAGATTTTGCAACTGGTACCTGCAGGGTGTCCACGATGGCACTGTTGATCCGCAACTGACGTTTTTCTTTGATGAGGCCTGGTTTCATCTGAGTGGTTATGTTAACGCTCAAAACAGTCGACACTGGAGTTCAGAAAAACCAAATACTCTACTCCAACTGCCATTGCATGACTTAAAAGTGGGTGTTTGGTGTGCGATTAGTGCTTCGAGAATCATAGGTCCAATTTTCTTCCGTGAAACTCTTACTTCCGCAAGATATATCGAAAATATTGTGAAACCGTTTTTCGAGAAACTTACTGAAGAAGAAAAATTGTACGGCTATTTTCAACAGGATGGGGCGACAGCTCACACCGCTAGAAATTCGCTTGCTGCACTTGACGAAGTGTTTTATGATCGTGTAATCAGCCGTGGGTTGTGGCCCGCCAGATCACCGGATTTAAACCCTTGTGACTTCTACCTTTGGGGTAAACTTAAGGGTAAGGTGTACGAAGGAAATCCTCACACATTGGAAGAACTTGAGGAAAAAATCTATCAAGTAATAATGTCCATTGACAAAGGTGAAATCCAGCGTGTGTCTCGAAATATGTTCAGAAGATGTGAAATGTGCATTACACAAGAGGGTCAACACTTCCAGCATCTTTTATAAGGTAAGCTAATGAATTACGACACATTTAAATGCTTAGCACATACAAGTTTATGAAGCGTAATTATTGTGAAATAGTCCGCGGCCGACGGTCGAACAATGCCGGAAGCTGATCGCTCGCTCGCCGGGAGCAGTTTCTTCCTTGTAGCGCTAACAGTGGGTTGCGTTTCCCGGCGAACGCCCTGTATTATAAATCTGTAATCAAGCTGCATGTATCTCTATTTAAATGGGACCCGCACAGAAACTACCGCAACAATTTGGATGGCGATTTCAAATTTTTGCAGCTAATGGTCCAAATAAAAATCTGTGGAAATAGCTAATGACTTGTACCAAATGAAGGAGGAAATATTTAAATTCATTGGTAGATCGGTAATTATAATATACACATGGTAGTTGAAATGTTCACTACTTGCTGAAAAACTGACCGATAAAATCATAATCTCTTTTTTTCTAGGATCATGTTTCGTTTCTTGACTTCGGCTATTTATCTAATCTGTTATCCGAAATTTAAAACATTAATATTGACTGAATAAGTGACTCTCATATATTAAGCGTCATTAATACATAATTTACTGTAAGCACAGTCGCCATGATTATTAACATCTTTGACAGTTACAAACTTTGGTACGACATGTTTTTAAATTTTCGCTGAATGCCGTACAATATTAATGAAAACCGCTAATGTGTGATATGGATGCAGAAATCAGTTTTTTTTCTCGAAGAAAGGTGCCTACAATAAACATTAAAAGGTAACGGTATGTATTTCTTATGTGCAAATATTCCGTAATAATATCGCACAAGGAAAGTGTTTAAAAAATTTGGCTGCTGCTCAAATCACAGCCAATAGAATAAACTGATCCCTTTTTTATGGCTCCACGTTAATACGTCGGAACCTACAAAAAATTGTCCTATCGGTCTGAAATTTGGTACAAACATCCTTAGGCGATAATATTTGATTAAAAGTGTCAGTGGCGTAACTAGGTCAACAAGGGCCCCGGTGCAAAAAATTTATTTTGGGCCCTCAGGCCAGATGGGCGACCTTTTTTTTGCTTTGTGTTGCTGGTAAGGGCCCCCTGAGCTGAGGACGGGTCCCCTGAGTTGTGATTAGGGGTCCCCTGAGCAGTGGTTGGGGGCCCCCCTGAGCAGTGAGAGTGCCCTTAGTGAGGGGCTTCCTGTGTCTCATTTTGCCATGAAGACTCATGGGCCTCTGAACTGTGCTTGGGGCCCCCAGAGGTATGCACTGTACAGCCTAGCCCCATAGTAGCTACGCCCCTGAAAAGTGTATAACGTAAGCTTCGAATATTTGGAAATAAATTAAAATCACTCGAAATGTGGGTAGGTGCATACATGTTATTACTCAATAAATACACGTTAATAGCTAACTAAATAAAATGATTGTATCAGTGCGCGTGTGATTGAGCTTTGATTTTGTGTCGACAATATTAACGGAGATTGTGGTTAAGTTGAAATTCGGCCTGGACCAGAATGGAAACGGAACCTTCTTGTCACAGCAAAAGGCACGAGGAATTTAGTTATCAGTTATTTAAACAACTTTCATAAGCACTATGTCACGTTGTGACGTCATGAATCGCGACGTAACATGGGACCAATAAAATTAAAAAGTAACTATGAATTCTTAAATCTCATGCTACACTGCATGAATTATAAAACTAAATCTGCCTTGCCTTATGCTTTAACAAAACGTATCGAGTGTCTTTCTGATGCAGGCTGCATTTAAACCTAACAACAAACTTCGTTAATATTTTCTATTCAAAAATTAAAGTTTCTGTTATGTGCGCATTAATACATTCATGGCATCGCTTACGAATCATGACCAATTGGGACTACTTACATGTGGCTGAAACTGTCACATTAGTAATATGGCGTCATTGAAAGGAAAGGAAATCAAAAATAATTATTGGCTGCATTTAAAACCAACTTCGCCAATGTTTTAGTTCAAAAATCACATGTCCATTAAACCATTCACTGTTTCGCGATCGAAATTTGATGCACTGGAACTACTTATATGCAACTGAAATAATGCCAGTTGCAGTGGTAAAATAAGGACCAGGTAAGAAGGAATTGTACTATTCATTTGAAATTTTTCACACACATTCCTCAGATCATACATTTCGAGAAAAAGTGTACACGACAGCAAATTGAAACGTTACCATAACATTCATCAATCTCCAAGTTGAATAACTGGTAATGGAATAAAATCCGTAAAGAATTTCTAGAGGATTCTATCACAACATTGGTGCCACAATTTGATGAAGAATTCAGGAACCGCACCACTTTCTCGACCTACTAGAAACTGGCACTAACCTGTTGAAATTCACATCACTCGCTTCGTCAACATGTCCTATTCACGTTTTGCGATCACTCATTGCGGAAAAGTCCCCAGGAATTAAATAAAAATTTCTCTGAATTTGTGTATAAATTGTTGGAAATATAGTTTATAAATAGTGTGTAGTACATCAGTCTACAAGCAAAACAATAAAAACTCTTCAAATAAACGTAAGTGTCCCCTCATTAGCTGAAATAGGAAAAAAAGTCGCTTCAACTTGCATATAGAAACCCAGACAACATTGCGCCTAAGTCGCATATCATTTACTTTAAATATAATTTGCTCCATAATTTCTTTGATATAATTTAGTACGCTGTTTAAGGCGAGTATCAGTAAAGATGTAGCGGCAGAAAGTAAAGATAGTGGAGTGGGTTGGAGGAAGTTGATAAGGATGGGTGGGAGCCAGGGCCGTAGCTAAGGGGGGGCATTGTGGGGCAATGCCCTACCTTAAAATTCCAATGCCCTACCTTAAAAGATACCATCAACTAAGCTAATACGCTATTTCCCTAAACTGTTTGTTCATAATATGAAATGATTGGAAAAAATTAATTTACTACTAACATAATGACAAGTAAACAATTCCGAATTAACTACAGTTCATCACTATCATATATATATATATTCTTTATTCTGCTCACAGATTCTATTTGAAGTATATATTGTCTATGATGTTCATTAGTGTACTGTAGGTACAATGTTTCAGGCAGTTAGTGATAATTTTGTATTTATTGCTGTGAACTGAAGGAAAATTGATTTTGTGATGGATATACGGGCTTACTTTAGCAAAAAACGAAGAGTTGAAGAGGAAATTGACCAAGAAGGACTTTATTCCTCAAAACAGTTGGAAGCACAAAATACATTTACCACTCCTAGTCCTATGGAAACAGGTTTGGTGCAACACGTTGGAAATGTAAGCTGTAGTATTCCTTCTGGTATTGCACATATCAGAGAACCGATAAAGCAAGTTAATTTAGATGTACATCTAAAAGAAAATAACAGGACCTTTGTAGTGGTTGCAGGATTCAGTCGAAAAAGATGCTGCTTTTTGCTACTCTTGCCAGCAGTTATTACCTCATGGAAGCAAACAGACTTTATACACTTCTGCAGGATTCAGAAACTGTAAAAATGTCACTGATTAAAAAGTGATATCTCGTACACAAGCCATGCCAATGTGGCAGGACAAATTCATATAATATCTACAACTAGCAGAGATGAAACGTTAATACGTCGAAACGCATTAAAAAAAATAGGTCTTATAAGAAGTCTATTATTGAAGTAATAGAATTTGTAGTTGTTAATTAATTGGCTTTGCGTTGAAATTATATTTTGGTGGAAGAAAAGAACAGGTATTATTTCATAATTTGTTTCAATGCACATGCATGAAACATTCGCATTTGAAGGAGGGTATCAGTCATATAAAACAAACTGCAACATATCGTTCACCTGAAATTCAAAATCAAATAATTCAAACAATGGTTCAAGCAGAACGAAGTTCCATTGTTAAAGATATTGAGGAATCTGACGTGAACTGGTTTACTGTAATGGAAGATGGGACGAGAGATTAAAGTAACCGAGAATGTATTGCAATAGCAATACGTTACATTATGGATAGACTTGTCAATGACTCGTTGTTGGCAGTTACAACTATTGAAAACCTTCATGCAGCCACTTTCACCGAATTAACGTTAAATACGCTTACGGAAAATAACTTTGACCTCTCTGGTATGCTATGATGGCGCAAGCATAATGTTTGGGAACGTTTCAGGAGCTGCAACCAGAACAGGAAATAAATTTGGCCAAAAAATTCCTCACGTCCACTGCTACAACCATCTCTTGCATTTTTATAGACATCAGGGCAATCTCAGAAAAGAATTTCATTCGTCACTGTTTTTTGATCAATGCATCATGTTACATGAATTCTTTCATCATGGCAAATCAGCTGGCTCATATGGTGGAAAAAGGATTGGCTGGCTCCTCGAACACCATTGGTCAGAACACTTGGCGGTTACAAAAGTTGTAAACAATAATTATTCATCAATTTTGACGACATAAAATGAAATTAAAAAATACAGATTTAATGGTGATGATATCGCTAAGAGTGTTGGCATTAAAAGTCATACTCAATTGGAATTCCGAATGGCCGTGGTTGTGGGCAAAAATATCTTATTCTTGCTTCAGCCTGCAGACGCAGCTTTATGAGCCCAAATCGCAGGATTGAAAGACACCATAACAATCGAAAAAGTGCGTCCAAAATGAAAAAGCTGACTAAGATCAGATGAAATATATCAAATTTTTGGAAGTAACTAATTCTACGACAAGTCGCAATTCTGAAAATAGAACCCACATCCAGAAGAGGCTCAAGAGGAAAATCAAATCGGATGGGTCATTACTTGATGATGGCCCTTCCGACAAAATATAGAAGTCCAGGATGCTCAGACATTTAAATTTGATTAATTTGGAACATTGGAAATACTAATTGCTGAGTTACTAAAAAGGGGACAGGGTGCATTAGCACATCCGTAATTTTAGATCCAACAACATCGATAAATCCCCCATTGTACAGCATGCAGCCGAAACTAATCATGCCATAAACTTTGAAAACACCATCCTTGTAGTACGCGAAGTAAAATGGTGGTCAGGGAGCTGCTGGAAATTGCCAAACGCCCAAAAAACATAAACGAAGACAACGGGCTTAAATTACCCGATGCCTGGCTCTCGCTAGTGCGGACAGAGCAGGTCACATGTCACCTCCCACCAGATCGCGCCACACCCCATCAGGCCAACGAAACACATGACGGTTCGCACATTCTGATTGGTGGGGTAGCCTGAACGCTCTAGACAGTTCACTGGCCTCGAATATATAACAACACTACACACTGACTGAAGAGGAGGAACAATTAGCAGCTCAACTTGGATTCCTTCTTTTTCTTCGAGTTGTCACCGCTTACCGGATTACGCTTAATACTGGACTTCGCTTCTTGCTTTATCTCTTTGGTACTTCGCCTTCTAATTTTTGGATATCACTTCTACTATCAGCTTCTGGAACTCACCTACCTGCCTTCGGACTATGCCTGCCTGCCTACTTTTGGACTACACCTGCCGTCGGACTACGCCTATCTGCCTACCTTTGGACTACGCCAGTCAGCCAGCTCTGGGACTACGCCTGCCCTGCCTGCCATTGGACTACGCCCGGCTGCCTGCCTGCTTCGGACTACGCTAGCCATCCGACTGTGCCTGCCCTACCTGCCACCCGTCTACACCTATTAACTGACTAATAACGCCTGCTCTCGCCGCTGCTCACAAATGGACTTCCATCAATCTGCCTGCTTATTGGGCAACACTCGCAACAAAACAGTAACGGTAACGCCGTAAACATTTCCGGCACAAACCCTACCATCCTTCCACCCACCGTCACTACCAACAACCACCTTTCCACCATAGACACATCTTCAATTGCAACCACCATGACTCCTACCACATCATCAATCATCAGCCCCACGACATCAGAAGGCATACACCGTCATATTCCACAGATAGTGTAAAAACCCTCACAGGGTACTAGCTATCTGCAAACATATAGGAACAATGCCAAACCTTATGACCAGTCAAAATGCGCCACCTAGCCGTCTGCACAAGCCTCCTCAACAAAAACTATATTTATCACATGTGAAATCCTAGAAACTACACCATCACGTCCTACTACTTCTCAGGCAATTCACGTATATATACTGGAAGGGATGTTCCCTGAATACACTAATAGTATAACCTTAACCAAATACTTAAAGCGCCAGATACCAAGCATATAAATCCAACAGCTCATTCCTACAAAAAACGGTATCATTATCAAAAGCAACAATAAAGACCTCTTTAAGCTAATTAAAAACAAAATTGGCCTATCTTCCTTTCGCGACAATGCTACCTTAACCCACCCCCCTAAACTACCAACCCCACCCAATAAACCCCTAACACTCACAACCATCTATTACCAAAGAAGAAGTTGTCTAAGAGCTAAACTCCAACGAAGACCTACATGTACCTCAGAATTAGATGCAACTTTAGGCCTACTTAGATGATCAGAGTCCTAACATAAGAGCCATCAACAATAGACCACACAATGGGGCCGCGATCCTCCACCAAAAACACAGAGTGGAACCTTCAAAAACTCCCTTTCCCCAACCTACTAGATGTGCCCACTGCTTACGACCACCTCATGCAGAACTGTAAAAACCCTTCTATTTGTCCCCACTACAAAGAGAATCATTTCCTAAAAACCTGCCCTAAACTTCAGAAAACACCAACCTGCAACACATGCAGTGAAAACCACCTTACCTACTCCACCAAATGCAAATTCAAACCAGCCCCCATCAAACCTGTACTCACTGTACCATTGACCCTCCCATACCACCCACCAACTCCATACGCCACCCACAAACCATAGAAGCTATCCTACGATTCATTATCATTACTTTGAAATATCTAAACCCCTTCTCGCGAGACCACACACTCGCACAAATATCTGTCGCAGCCCGAGCAGTTTTTGGAATTCACAAAAATGCCACCTATTCCCACAACAACGCCCACTTCCAATTCCTCGCTCTAGAAACCCTCATATAAGCCCCAGTACCCCACACCGAAAAACCCAAATATGCCTCTTTTCATTACATTTTATTTAACAACCTCCATTCACTCCTACCACTCCTACATACCCTCACCATACATGATTCCCAATGCCTCAAGTTAAACGAAATCATCCTCCAACCACATTATCAGATTTGTATGTCCCCTTTTCAACTCACTAGATCCGACAACCATTCACAAGTAGCGCGTGGAGGTGTGGTCATTGGCTATAAAAATCATATCCCCACCCAATTACACCCACCCCTCAATCAACCATCTGAACATGTCATCGTCACAGCATTCCTAAAATCCCTCACCGTCACGCTTCTCACCATATACATCCGACCCGGCGTTCCATTCCCAATCAATTTCATATCCTACATAGATAATCACTACAACTCATATACAGGGCGTTTCATTTATGACGCGTCGGTGCGCACGGCAAAAATCGCTCGGGCCAGCGCCCCCTCGCTTGCCGGTCAGTCACACGGCGCGTCGCCCATCCTCAACAACTCCTCATGCTTGCGCTAATATCTTACTTTATTGTACGTGCTTGTAATGTTGGACATCGGCTTCAATACACACTTGACATCTTCTAAGGATGTTTTGGCTAACTCTCTGTGGTATTTGTGAAGAAATATTATTAATTTTAGTTCTTATGTTTTCCCTAAGTTCCTCTTCCGTACGAGGATTTGAATCATAGGTAACACCACAAAAATAAATCACTAGGTGTCATGTATGGAGAACGCCGAAGTCACAATCCATGACTGATAATTTGATTCTCATTGTAAACACGCTTTAAAGCACGCATATAATTTTCGGCTGTATGGGGAGTTGCACTGTATTGTTGCAAATGACAGTAATTTCTTTCATCTTCTGTCAGCTGTTCAAAAAAGGTATTTCAAATATTATCCACATAGCGAGAAGATGTAATTGTTTCAGTAAAAAACACTGGTCCAATAATTTGCCTTGCACTAATTTCACACCAAACTCCAACTTTCACATCGTGTCGTGGCTGTTCGTGGATAAGATGTGAATTTTCTGTCCTCCAGTACCGACTATTTTACTATTTACGTGTTCACTTAAATAAAAATACGCCTCATCGGCGAAAAATGTCAATTGCGGATCCAGCTCGCTATCGTGCACACTTTGCATAAACCAGTTTGCAAACCTCATCCGTGCAGTCTAATCTGCTTGTTTTAATTCGTGCACAGCAATTGTTCGATAAGGGCTAAAATTAATAATATTTCTTCACAAACATTGCAGAGAGTTAGCCAAAACATCCTTAGAAGATGTCAAGCATGTATTGAAGCCAATGGCCAACATTTCCAGCACGTGCTATAAGGTAAGAAATCAACGCAAGCATGAGGCGTACTGGAGCATGGGTGACGCGCCGTGTGACTTACTGGCGATCGAGGGCACACTGGCCCGGACGATTTTCGCCATGCGCGCGGATGTTTCATAAATGAAACGCCCTGTATCATCATGGCAGACATCGATATCCGTAGTTGCATCCAACAAGAACTCCATCAAACCCTATCAACCATGAGAGGTAACATCATTAACATCCCATTACCCCCGCGCCCTGAATCAAACACAATCCCTGATTCAGTTATAGCCTCCCCAAATATCCTAACCCACACCACCCATCATGTTCTCGATCCCATTGGCAGCGACCACCTCCCGATCATGCTCTCCATCCAATACAATGCCCCTAAGACCCCACGCCCACCCCACGCCTCTTCCGCACTTATCAATGCACCCACGATCTGTCCACCACCGTCAGTTCCAACGAACAGTCCGTAACTACATAACCGCCCACAAACGATGCACTTGAAGGGACACATGCAACCAGCTAAATAAAAAGTATATACAGAACTCCTCACAATACTGGTCCACCTTCCGACACATAACTGGTCTAAAACCCGCCACCACATACCCCCTCTTCCACAATAACCTTCCTGTACCCGATAACACCCAAAACCCAAATTCCTTCACAGACCAACTCCAAACCACCCATACCACACCAAATGAACCCAGATTTGACTACGCTGACTCCACCATAATCGAACAGCGTGCCGTCCCCTCATTACTACCGCTCAAACCCGATTTCAACTACATACAAACCGTCAGCCGCACTGGGCTTAACACCCCCATCACTACTAACGATATCCTATCTGTCCTTCACACCAAGAAAAATACAGCTCCTGGTCCTAATTCCATCACATACAGACACATCAAAGAAGCACCCAGCTCCTTCCATCAACTCCTAGCCCACCTGTATACAAATACCCTATACTTAGGCATCTACCCTCCTAAATGGAAATCCTAAAAAATCCTCATGTTTCCCAAATCAAATAAGCCAAAATCAGACCCCAACTCATACTAGCCCATCAGCCTCACCTCCGTCTTTAGCAAAATATTTGAAACCATACTATCAAAAAAAAATCCACCAACACATATCTTAACACTTACTCCTATCCCCAGGCCAGTAAGGCTTCCACCCAAAACTATCCACCCAAGATCAATTCCTCAAACTAGTATACCTCCTGACCACCCACATCAGCACCCACCAATCCGCAAATCTCTTTCTGTGAGACATGTAAAAAGCTTTCGACCAAATATGGCATGCCGGACTCATTTTTAAACCGCAAACCTTCGCTTTACCCATCACCTACATTCGTACGATAACCTCCTTCCTCACACGCCATACCTTGTCTGTAGCCATAAATAACTTCTTCTCCCACATCTTCTCCCCTACCGCAGGTTTCCCCCCCAAGGACATGTACTCTTGCTACTCCTATACATTTTATACATTTCTGACATAACTATACCCGCACTACCTACGTACATCCTCAAATACGCCGATGACACCGCCTACCTAGCCATGTATAAATCACTAAAACAATCGCAAAAATCTATACAGACAGAACTGCACAAATTTGCACAATGGTGCAACCGCTGGGGATGAATCATAAATCCTAACAAAATCCAAGCTATCATTTTCGGAAAGACAAGCAGAAGATACCGCCTCGCTGACTTCAAAATTACTATCTACAATCATCTCATCCAGCAACAACCCACTGTTAAATACCTAGGCATCACCCTCGACCAACATCTAACCTAGACACCCCACCTTAAAACAATCAACTCCAAAGCAAATATCCGACTCAACCTTCTTAAACTACTCCTGGGGACTCCACAACAACGTTATCATCAACACCTACAAAGCCTTCCTCCGCCCCATCCTCACCTATGGTCACCTCTCTTGATTATCACTGAGCGTGGCGGTGTAACGGTTAGCATTCTCGCCTCGCATTCGGGAGGACGCAGCGTCGGCCTTAGTCATTGCGAGGCCCCGGGCGGCAGATCCTTGCGAGGCCCTTGTCCTTTGTACAAAATATATTAATCCTAGGTATTTCTGATGATAAACGAAAAATGCAAACAACAGAAAAATAAACTTTGATTTTTAAAATATTATATTATAAAAGTTATTAAAAGTTAAGAAACAAAGATACAAATCATTAAGAATTACATTAAGGCCTTGGAAGATATACACAGGGATTTAAAAATAATGTTTGCGTCTTTTCCTGAGACTAAATTATTTAATTAAAGCACGAGAATCTAACGAATGAGCTATTTCATTTTCAATTCAAAGAATAGAAAGGGCTGAGAACCAGTCTTGTCATCGAATTCCTCAAATATGTTTTAATATTCTTTGACCATGAAAAACTTCTCTGCGAACGCAACTGTATTACGTGTGGCGGAAATAATTCTCAAGAAACTTCGATAGTGGAGTACACTTCAGTATTTCAGTTAATGTTTTATCTATTATTTATGTCATCACTGAGATACCACCGACGTTTTCTTCATACAGTTCTTGTCCATCAATATCAGCTGTTTCTCTTGCTATTATACGAATGTGACACTCAATAAATCTAATTGAGAAATTTTGAGTAGTTAGTAATTAATATATGTTATACCATCAAGTAAACAACTTTATTGTTACCACTAATAGCTGAAGATAAAATATTTTTTAAAAAACATAAACTTTGATCAACTAGGGTAGCTGCGCGAGGCCCCTCTAAGAGCGAGGCCCTGGGCGATTGCCCTGTTCGCCACCCCCTAAGGCCGCCTCTGGGAGGACGGCGGTTCGAATCCCCGTCCGGGCATCCAGATTTGGGTTTTCCATGATTTCCCAAATCTCTCCAGGCAAATGCCGGGATGCTTCCTTCAAAAGGCCATGGCCGAATTCCTCCCCATTCCTTGCCTCCATCCTTGCCCCAATCCTTTCCCGTCTCTAAAGACCTCGCTGTTGAGAGACGTAAAGCAGTTAAAAAAAAAAAAAATCTTTATTATCTGCTCACGACCGCTTCTACAATAGACCTTAAATTATAGAACGACACGAACTCCAAACCACTTACCGTATCCGACTGCCATCACCCGCCCACCTATTTTACACTTGAATAAAATTTCCCCACACCCTGATCGACTTAGAATCCCTCCGCATAAAATATGCAATAAATAGTCTCCATAACAACAATCCTATAACTCTAATCCTAATCACCGAACTCCATCACCTCCCCACTTTCTACAAACAAGTACCACCTACACTCCACCTCCTTAACATCCTACCCTTTAACTGATTATCTGAAAACCATCATCTGTAAACCTGCTTGAAATGTAAAAAACTAAAAATAACAGCATTCTGGTTATAAAAAAAAAAAAAAAAAAAAACCAGAAAAAATTCTATCGTTATATGACATTGTAACATTTATATTTATGTTTTCATCAATTGTAAAATATGTATCTTTAGGCTGAAGAGCACAATTTGTGTGCTGCTACCCCGACTTCCGCCACCAGGGGAAGGAATGAAACAATAATAAATATATATATGATTGAAGACGCAGTTCTGCCCTGGAAGAAAACCACAGAAGGATGGACAAAACATGACGCGGCGTCATTTGGACAGCCAAGAATCAACTGAGTACTGGCTGCAGAAGCCTACAATTATACTGAATAATTGATTTTCTTTCTCTTATCTATCTATCACTGCTCCCAACTATTAAGTAATTCCTCACTCACTCACAATCACAAATACAACAAAAATCAATTCACCAGATTAGATCAAGTAAAATTTTAACTTCCGCCCTACCCGTAACCATTGCTGCCCTACCTTAAATCCAACTCTAGCTACGGCCCAGGTGGGAGCTGGTAACAAGTTGCAGGAGAATCATGGTTAACACGATGAACAAGCCAGACACTTCAGTAATTGTGGGAAAAAATAGGTTTGACCTGTTGCCAGAGACAGGAGGAGAAGAGCCTCATTTAGATGTAGGAGTAGGTAAGATGCAGCAGACCTTTAGGAATAAGGGCGTGCAGGGCAAGAATAGGAAAAAAAGGGTTCTGCTGCTAGGTAGTAGCCATGGGAGAGGTGTAGGCCCTCTTCTGCAGGATCAGTTAGGTACAGGGTATCAGGTCACAAGCTTTTTCAAACCTAGTGCAACATTAGGCCAGGTAATAGAGGATATATGTTCCCTTTGTAGGAGTTTCACTAAGGATGATAGAGTAGTGATAGTGGGAGGTGCGGGAAATAGTATTGATAGAAACGCGAGTTATAGTATAGAGAGTGATATGAGGAAGGTGGTGAAGGAGGCACAGTATACCAGGGTGGAGCTCATGCAGGTCCTAAGTCGCCATGACCGGCCACAATTGAACTATGCTGTGAGGCGGGTTAATGTGGAAACGGAAGTGCTACTTGGGAAAGGCATTAGTTCTGTGTTGGGGGTTGTGCCTGTGAACACCATTGGTAGGTGGGGTTTCACTAGGCATGGCCTACACCTAAATAGAAGGGGAAAGGGAGTACTTTCTGAGTTGTTAGCTAAAGCAGTGAGGGAGCCCGTTTCCAGTGATGATGGGGTCAGGACTGTGCCTTTTTTTAGGTTAGGTGCTGCTGGTGAAGGGACAGAAATAGATTATCAAAGTGATACTGATTGCAGATTCGCGATGGGGAAAGTCACAGATATTAAAGAAATCGATGAAATGGCTGAAACAATAACTGACTGCGGTAAAAGTGGGAAAGAGGAGATAGATTCTGATAATGTAAAACGAGTAGTAAGGGTGTTAATGGTAAATTGTAGAAGTATAATGAACAAAGTAATCGAATTTGCAAACTTAATAGAGATGCACGAACCACAAGTAATAATTGGGGTAGAGAGTTGGTTAAAAGAAGAAGTACTAGACAGTGAGGTTTTTCCTGATGGTTACAGAGTGTACCGCGGAGATAGAGGAGCAATTGGTGGAGGAGTCTTCATACTAGTTAGCAGCTGTTTACCGCAATCGAAGAATGACAGAAGAGGATGAGGCTCTTGGGGAGAAATTAAATTCATACTCAGATTTCAGAGGTGAGAATAGAATGATCATCATCGGCGGGGATTTAAATTTACCAGGTGTAAACTGGGAAGGGAATAAGGTAAATAACACAAGGGAACAAAGATTTGCAAATATCTTAATAAGGGAAGGAGGATTTACACAAGTGGTTGAGCAAAACATTGGGGGACAAAATATTTTTGATATATTTTTAATTAAGCCCGATGAAAACCTTTTGAGGTATCATGTAACTGAAGGAATAAGTGATCATGAAGCAGTTCTGTTGGATATTAGAGGATTCAGTAAACCAGCAGCCAAAATTGAAGGGGGAAATAGGTACAATTATAAAAAGGCACAGGTTTCAAATTTGAAGAGAGTCAAGGTGGGAAGAGTTCAAGGAGATAATAAGAAAGGGGGAAGAAAAGTTTATTCCAAAGCAGAAAATAAATAGAAGTAGAGAACCTATGTACTATAATAGGGAAGTGAGGAGGTTAAACAGATCGGTAAGAAAAGACCATAACAGAGTTAAGAGACAGCAGGGTAGTAGGGAATATTTAAAACAACTAAACAAGGACTTAATAACAGCAAAGAAAATGGCTAAAGATGGGTTTATGAAGAGTATTGTCAGTGCAGGAGGACCATTGACTGATGCATCTAGAAATTTCTATGGCTATATCAGGAAACTGAGGGGTAGGGAGGGTGTAGAGACACTTATAGATAAGGATGGAGAAGAAATTACTGACGATTTGAAAAAGGCAGAGATTTTAAGTAACTGGTTCAGTGAAAGCATCAGGGACAATGAATCAAAAACAGGAGGGTCTAATTCGGAGAATGAGCTTAACAACACAATTAGAAATGACGATAGTAAAAAATTTGATATCCATCCTGAGGAAATCATGAAGGAAATAAGAAAGCTGAAAAAAATAAAGGGGCTGGTGAAGATAATATTACTACAGATATCTTAAAGATAGCCGGATGTGACCTTGTACCTTATCTTGAAATATTATTTAAATTGAGTCTAGACACTTGCTGCTTACCACAGGACTGGAAAAGTGCAATAGTAGTACCGGTACATAAGGGAGGGGTGAGAAATAGTGTTGAGAATTACAGGCCAATCAGTTTGACATCAGTGGTAGGTAAATTAATGGAAAGATTGATATGCAACCACATAAGAAATATATGTGAGGAACGTAAGTGGTTTTCAAGCAGGCACCATGGTTTCAGGCAAGGATATTCATGCGAATCTCAGTTGGTGGGATATATGCAAGATATTTCAGATGAAATGGACAAGGGAGGCCAAATTTATAGTGTAGCACTAGATCTGTCTAAGGCGTTTGACAGAGTAAGTAGTAAATAAGGTAAAAACCATTGGAGTGGATAAGAAAGTCATTTGCTGGGTAGAAGAATTTTCAAAAGGTAGAAAACAGACAGTTAGGGTAGGAAATGTAGTATCAAATGAAGTGGAAGTAAAAATGGGTGTGCCACAGGGTAGCGTATTGGGACCATTGCTAGTTCATTATTCTAATGAATAATTGTGTTGATTGTTTACTATCTGAAATTAGATTGTTTGCAGATGACATAATGCTGTATAAAAGAATCAAAATGATAGAGGATTGTAAACAGTTGCAGGGTGATCTCGACAGGATATCTAATTGGGTTGGTAAACATGGAATGAAGATAAATGCAAAGAAGAGTCAGCTTATTAGATACACAAATAAAAAACAAAAGGTTAATTATGAATATAAGGTGGGGAAAGAATTGCTTGCTGAAGACTTGAAATATAAATATCTTGGAATTACTTTTGATAACAAACTTAACTGGGCAGGACACATAGGAAAGGTGGTAGGAAAAGGTTTCAAAGTTCTGCACATGTTGGAGAGAGTGATGAGGGGATGTACAAGAGAAGTAAAGGAATTGGGTTACAAAACTTTGGTCAGACCATTGCTCGAATATGGTAGTGTAGTATGGGACCCTCATTTTACGTATCAAATACAGGAGTTGGAGAGGGTGCAAAAAAGGGCTGCTAGATTTGTTTATGGAAATGATCGCAGAATGCAATCAGTGACGGATATGATAAAGGAGCTGGAATGGGATTAATTGCAAGACAGGAGGAGAATGAGGAGGGTCATGGGAGTGTACAGGGCATATACTGGCGATGAGGCATGGAAAGATATTGCAATAGGTATGAAAAGTAGTGCGTGGAAGGGAAAAGATGACCATGACCACAAGCTGACACTCGATTTCAGGCACAAGGGTGTAGGAAGTTTCTCTTTTTTAGGTAAGGGTGTCAGGGATTGGAATGAGTTACCAAGAAAAATGATGAATAATTTACCGAAAACTTTGAAAGAATTTAAAGATAAAATTTGTAGAGGGCAAATGTAGGTAGGTGCAGGATAGGGGGAAGATGGGTGTGAAGGGAAATTGCCACCGGAGCCTGTGCTCCATTGCAATTAAATTAAACGTAGGGTTCTTAGTTTCGATCCTCGCTTTGTAACATGTTTTGTTATTTGTGAGCGTTTTCTTTAGATACTAGTTGCTGTTGGTAGTGTCGCATATTCTTTTTCTAAAATCCACCAAAGCATTTATTTTTTTCCCGAATGGTTCACAAATTTTTGGATAGGAAAACTGAAACTGGACGTTACTTGCACACCGATAAAAAAGTTTTAAAAAAAACTGAAAATTACTTGCGTATTAGAAGTAAATGCTACTTAAATAGATGCATTTATGTCAGAAAGGCAACATAACAATTGTATTGTCACGTAAAAATTCCAACAAAAAATATTCAATGCGTTCCGGAATTGTTGCGAGATTAGCGTGCAATGTTATTGTTAAAATAAATCCTATTATTCACTGCCGAGTACTTGGGTTTTGTTGCAATGATGATGTATCTCTGGTATGTTTCAAAATTAAAAACATGAGGTTATCTTTTTACAAAAGTTTTCTTGTATGACAGCAATTTATGTTTCAAACGTTTGCATGACTTCTAATAAAAACATGATTCTGTAAAGCAACAAACAGAAACAAAAAAAAAAAAAAATGTACACACGGAATAAATATTATCCCAATCAAGGTTCGAATATAGGACCTTCAAATTCCTATAGCACGCTTTAACCATGCAGCTACCTGGACATCATGGCATCGTTACTTTTCTTCTCGTTAATAGTGAACACTTAAACATCACAGTTTCTACGTGCGGTGAAGTGAATGCGGTCGGAAAAATAAACAAACAATAAATTCAGTTTCGTTGGAAAAATATATAATTTATCCGTAGTTGAGAAATATTGTCCATAACATCCAGTTATTTAACTGTTGTGCTTACCTTATACTACACTTGCACAGTGGCGTAGCTAGGTCAACAAGGGCCCCGGTGCAAAAAAATTATTTTGGGCCCTCAGGCCAAATGGGCGACATTTTTTTTGCTTTGTGTTGCTGGTAAGGGCCCCCTGAGCTGAGAATGGGGCCCTTTGAGTTGTGCTTAGGGACCCCCTGAGCAGTGAGAGGGCCCTTAGTGAGGGGCTTCCTAAGTCTCAGGGCCCCCCTTAGAAGAATGTAGAGCTAAAAAAGGTCGCCAGTTTGCCATGAAGGCTCGTGTGGGCGTCTGAATTGCACTTGGGGGCCCTCAGAGGTGCGCTTTGGGGCCCTCTAAGGTATGCTTGGGGGCCCCCTGAGTGTAGGGGCCCCGGTGCACTGCACCGCCTAGCCCCATAGTAGCTACGCCCATGCACTTGCATTTTTCTCGTAAATATCTCCTAAAACAACTAAACTAATTTAAAATTTTAGTCATTCTTATGAAGGATTTCTGTTAATCTCTAGCTTCCAGTTTAAATATAAATGATTCTTGAATTGAAGTTATTACATTTTCAAGCTCTGAAGAATAAAAGTCAGTGGTTGTTTCTACAGCTATTCCGACAAATAATTTTCTGTATTTTTCCACTGTAGGCATTAAAATTATACTTTGCTCTTTAATTCCGAAAAATTTGTATTGTTCTTCGTTTTATATTCAACACAAAATCTCATTAGTAACAAGAGATAACCAGCAACAAATAATTGAAACATTGGATAGCGGGAAACACTCCATACGTAGCTGTAGCGCTTACAGGCAGGTGACGTCACTAAAGCGATCTCCAATCCCAGAGCATTTTCTGTCACGTGACATGAGGCAAATTTTATTTTTCTTTCGCTTTTTCAATCAAAAACAATCCATCTTTCTTTTCAAATTTAACAAAAATAGCTTCTTTAAGCATTAAGCTACGCGAATGACTACAATTTATGATATATTTTGAATACGTCAAATAGCCTTTTTATGAAAACTGCGCATAAAAATAGCAACACTGTTACGTTTCAAGTCAATCGGAACGGGTCCAAGAGTTCGGTGACAATATCGTCTGCCGTTGGTGAACAGTTTTTATGGAGCGTGTGTATAACACAGTCGGAAACGCCTATCCTGCTAGCGAAATTACAACGTCGGTAAGTACTTAGGCTCTCGGTTCGTGTAAATTTGCTTTGCTTTCTACTGAACCAGAGGATGCAATTGTGATCACGATGAAACAAATAAGCGTATTCTTCCGTAGTTTCGATGAGAAGAATATTTCTATTAGGAACCTAATGTTTACACGTGACGACGGTATCGCTATATACGATGTCATTTTTTGAGTCAGGTAGTGAAATGCATCACTCGTTAAGTACGTCATGTAAAGTTGTCTTCGTGCAGCCTCGGAAACAAGCAGTTTTGTAACATAGCGAGATACTGCTGACCGTTAACCGTGTTCCCATCAAAGAAGAATGGGCCGTAAACATATGATCGGGATATCGCACAAAACACATTGACTTTAGGCGAATCTCGTACATGTTCAATAACTGCATGTGGGTTCTGTAGAACCCAAATTCGAACATTGTGTTTGTTTACCCGACCACTAACATGGAAAGTCGCTTCATCACTGAAAACGATGCGTTGTGCGAAAGTGTTATCATTGTCAATAGCATCATTAATCTAGTTACAAAATGCCACACGTTTCCGTTTGTCATCAGGACGCAGAGCTTGTAACAACTGTAACTTGTACGGCTTCATAACCAACCGACGTCTCAAAACACGCCAAATTGTTGTTGTAGGTAGTTGTAACTCCCGACTGGCACGACGAGTTGATTTTGAAGGACTACGTTGGAAAGCAGTTTGAATTCGTGCAACATGTGCCTCAGAAACACGAAGGCGGCCAGGACTCTTTCCTTTACATACACATCTGGTATCTACAAACAGTCGATACCATCTACGAATGTTCCACCCATTCGGAGGATGTATTTGGTATCTCAACCTGAAACGTCTTTGCACTGTAATCACGGAATTGCACTTCGCAAACTCGATAACCAATAATGATTTCTGCTGTGGAGTAGCCATTTTAAACATATGACGGTTACCAAGAATAACACAAGACGACTGACAACTAGCAGCTATTAAATATACTATGTATTCGTTTATCCAATAGCCGAGCCGGGGCGCAGCGATCGATAGTTTGGACAAAAGAATACTTTGTAATACGTATATTCTTTTTGAAACACCCTGTATAGGAACTAACATGGGATAGCATGCACTCAAAAACTGCTGAGAAAAATTATCATACTAACAGGTTTTTAAGTAATTGACTGCTTATGAGTTGTTGGTAATATAATTGATATTGCTAATAGATGTGTGTACTGTTCCACATAAATAGCAACTACCATAATATAATATGTAGTCACAAATTACAGTGAAACTAATCATGGTAACTGGTTGGTAAGAAAAAAAACTGGTTATTAGATGCTGGTAACAAGTGTATACACTGTTCCACATAATAAGCATTAATTAACTCTGGATTGTATTTGTAGATTACAGGAGATAATGGTTATACTAATGGGTTGTTGCTAACTTGTTGTCAATCTATATCTATAAATGAGAAAACGAGAAAGTTCGGATGTGTGTTTGGATGTACTTCTGGAATCAATAACGCCTTAATAAATCAACATATTTAAATGAAATTTGGCATGAAGTCAGTTAATTGCGTGCATAGTGACATAGTATAGACTTTATCCCGCAAAAACGCACAGTTCTTTTAGAAATTGCCATTAATATCAATTCGGAAACAACAAATAGTTTCCTACTTCGTAGATAGCCGTGCCACGTTTACTCTTTGCTTTTTACGTAAATCGCAAACACTGCTTTTCAGAAATAAAAGCAAAAACCTTCTTACATATACAAGTTTGTGTTTAGTTTAAAAGCCATAAAACCGACGCACTTGACAAATAATAGTTTGGAAATATAAAACTGTACAAACCTTAAATTTATTAAAAAAAGGTAGGTACTGTTGTCAATTTCGCAAAGAGATGTTTTCATTTGCGTACATAAAATAGTATGACATATCAAATAATACACCATAATTGAAGAAAAAACTTATAATGCTATGAGTATACCATCACGAAAGTCGCTTCACTAAAAGTGCAAAATGCCGTAGTTCTATCTCGGTTTAATTTATTTCCTGTTTCTTTTTTGGGGAGTAGTTTACGTCGCGATACATCACGTCACACCGTGACGTAGTGCTTATTAAAGTTTCTTAAGTAACAGATAACTAAATTCCTCTTGCCTTTTGTTGTAACAAGGTTTTATTTTCATTCTGGTCCAGGCAGAATTTCAATCTAACCACAATATCCGTTAACATTGTCGCTACAAAATCAAAGCCTCAATCACAATAATTTTATCTTAAGTTATTGATGTGTATTGCGACGTAAACTTGAACCTACAGTCTCTGTATTACAAATTATTAATACTTAACTAACCCTTTTTATTTTTTGTTCAGAATTTTTGTACAAATAATAGAGACTATGATTCACGAAACTGCTTTTTACTTACTGTTCAATATTCTGCAAATATCTATCGAATGCTACACTTAAAACGAATATATTCAAAATTTAGAAACTTATTGTTTCATGAAGTAACAGTGGAAGTCGTTTACAACACAATACTGTATTGGACCGTCGGTTAGGGAGGGGGGAGCCAATACGTTGATGAAATATAATTATTAATAATATGTATGACATCCAATAAGTTGGTTATTTGGTTAAATGGTGAACTAGAACCATGATTTCTACAAGAAGTTAGTTTCACACAAACTTATGCTCAATTTATTTAGTCTTCTGGCTTATACAAGGCCGGGTATAGTTAACGTTACGTTAAACATAATCCAAAGACAACAAACAAGCAATACCCGACATTTACAATCCGCCGGATAAAAGCAAACATAAAACTGATTTAGATATCTCAATGATTTTGAAAAGTCAACATGTTTCAAAGTGGCATCACAGGCCAACAACTTAAAGTTAACATTTACACAAGAACCCCAAGGGCGCCGTTTAAAGTTAAAAGCATCGTTTGAATTTAAAACAATGAGCAAGATGCTTCGAATTTGAAGTTAAGAATATGAAACGTTGGACAGCTCAGTAATTGTTATGATTGGGAGCAGAGTCTTATCTCAGGAGCCGTTTACGGGTTAGCAAGCCTCGTTAAAACCCAATGGAACTGTGGACCTATATGTCGGTACTTTACCGTAATCGCATCTTCTCGACGAGGTGTGACACGCTCTGTGCCACTGCTGCAACGACCCCGCAGGGGCCTGGTACGCAAGTGCCAGGTACGGGTTTGGCGAACCCGCGGTGCCCGAGCTGGAAACTTGTGAGCGCCGCAAGTTTCCCACACCGTAAGCTCCTACCATGCTTCAACGACCACCGTAAGGCGTGGCGGTGGAACGTTGTGTGCCTAGGAGAACGGGAATCTTGGCTTCATCGCCCGGATTGCGAGGACGGAACAAACCTCTATAAAAAAAACCCCTCAACCTCAAGGTCAGACACGTGCCGAGGAGGCGAATGAGTGATGAGGGAAATCACCCGCTAACGTGCAACCTCAGGGGCACCTGCGCACCCCTGTTGTAATAGCATTTCCTTCTATATTGTTTTTACTCGTGGGACCAAAATTAAGCCTCACAATAAAAACAAAAAACCCTGCAGTACGGGTGTGCCGCAGAATAATCAAAATACACCCAATTCTAAGAAGAGGGTGAGGGTTGATAGCCCCCCCCCCCTCTTCTGAAAGTAATAGTAATAGTAACAAAAAAGTTTGTTCGCTTGCGAATGCTTTTATAGTTATGCAACGAGTGGAAGGATCTTCAGAAAAAGTTTCACCTTTTTATATTTCTAAGGGTTTAGAGGGTCTGGTAGGGACCCTAAATACCATAAAAAAGCTGAGGAACGGGACGCTGCTGGTGGAAACAACTTCCAGTAGGCAAGCTACCCAACTCCTGAACTGTGAGAAGCTCGGGGAGTTCGCCGTTACCTGCGAACTCCACAAATCCCTTAACAGCAGCAAAGGCGTTGTCACCTGCCGTGACTTAGTTGACATAGGGACCGAGGAACTCGTTGAGGAGTGGAAGGAACAGAAAGTG
>CM061920.1:67492574-67545577 GCA_031002005.1 Vandiemenella viatica
ATATTCTTTCAGTGTATCCGAAGTGACAGGTGATTTCAAAGTGCAACATACTGAAGATTTTGGATCTTCTGCACACTTTTCGAACATATGATCATTTTGCTTGGAACAAACGTCATGTTGCGGATCACAACATTTGGTTTCAGGAACATATTTAGACGGCATATTATTACCAAAAAAAATATCTGTCATTACATTATCGTCTCTTTAATATTTGTATGTGAGAAGTGACAGCTAAAATACACCTTACACATACTGGATCAACCCTTCACCACTAACGTAATATCAACACAACACACCACACCACTTGACATACGCTGTCACAACTACCAACCCGAACTTCCTTTCTCTATTAATGCCATCTATGAAAGCAGTTTGGCCAACGTTTCAGAAGAATCGATATCAACTTCAGTACGAATGAGCGCAGAAGCGAATATACTTCATGTAATATTTAAATAATTTTTTCCAAAAATCAGCTAGCCAAATCATTATTTGGATTTTAATACATGCTTAAGTTTTTACATCACAGTCCTTCATTCTTTTATTTAGCTGCAAAATTTTATTTAGTTATGATTTTAAATTCTAGTAGCACCTAACACTAAAATGAAGAAAATTCACCATATCATTCAGAATATAAAAGTGAATATTTTTTTGCCTGGATGAATGTAGAAATTGAAAGATAACACCACCTACTCATAACAACACAGTATTATACTTACACCACAAATGATATGTTTTACAACTATTTGAACTGTGTCATAACGTCTATATTTTTATAATTGTTGTATGAAAAGTTATAATTACATATTGAAACTAATTTTAGTTTTTTAAAAAAATTGTGAAAATTCCATTAATTTTTGTTGTGATTCCACCATTTTTTAAATGGAATCTATGTCATACAGTGAATTCTTAAAAGATATAACACTCTGACAGCAGAAGTGAACTATTTAAGTTGAATATGGTGTTTTTCTGAAGTACTCTGTTTGGAAAGTTGTTTATCGCGTGCAAGAAATATTATGTTTGTATTTTAAATGCGGTTATTTACTCTGATATTATAGCTGTAATCTTGAAGTGTCTCTAGTACATGTAACAAAGTCTGTAAAGTTTTGCTTCCTGAGTGAATTGCTTTGGTAATCCTGCCGGCATCCATTTTCTTCATGAATCGGGCTTCTGTGAGAACACGTGTGTAAAAAGGTACACAATAAGAGTAACAGCAGATCCTGATGCTAGTTGCTTTGATTTGTGAGACTGTATTGATATTATTTACCTTGTTGTGCATGTTGTTACAGTCTGGTCATTTAAAATGAATCAAGAAAAAACTGAAGAAACTTCAAGCGCAGGTAAGGATTGGAGGGAAAGGTACACCTCGAAGAAAGAAGAAGGTCGTCCATGCAACAGCAGCCACAGATGACAAGAAGTTACAAAGTTCACTCAAAAAACTTTCTGTCAATACGATTCCAGGAATTGAAGAAGTTAATATGATCAAAGATGATGGTACTGTTATTCACTTCAACAATCCGAAGGCACAAGCTTCTCTCGCAGCAAACACTTTCGCTATTACTGGCCTCGGGGAAACAAAGCAGATAACTGAAATGTTACCTGGCATCTTAAGTCAGTTAGGTACTGAGGGTTTAACACAACTTAAGCGCTTAGCATCAAGTGTGGCCAATAGTGCTGCAGGAGGGAAAGCAAGCATTGAAGAGGATGATGAAGTTCCCGAACTGGTTGAGAATTTCGATGAAGCAAGTAAGGAGGAGGTAGCTGTTGTCTCCGACAAGGGCAAGGGAAAAGAAATAGAGGGATCTGTCGGTGACTCTAAAGTTGAGGAGAAACCGAAGGAAAGCAAACAAGAAGTTGGTACAAAGGAGAAAGAAAATTGAGGAAGCTGAAGGTTTCTAGATTTTTGACCATGAAGAGGTATGTTTCTAACTCCATGTAATATTTTAATTTGATCCTTCTGTGCATTATGTTTTACTTACATTTCATTAATATGTTTGTGGCTATGTAGCCTAATGCATTTTAAGACTATATATTTCTGGTGTATTATTTGTTGTGTGTGTATGCACATCTGACTGTTGTGGGTAATTTGAAGGAACCCACCCTGTCAGTAGTAGAAATTTTGGCAGTAGTATATATCACTATAGATGACATCACTGATCATGGCACTCCTGCAAGCAGTTTAAAACTGGGGCGGTGCAGATTCTATTGTTTCCATGAAACGTTAGAAATGGTGGGTGAACTTACTGGTAGTGCTGTGGTATACCATAACTTTCATGTGGCATCGTGTCCAAGGTATGTTTCTGTTTGCTTTTTGAAATATATGGCCTCAGGAATGTTTGTGAGAAATTTCAAACCAAAAGAACAATTCCTTCTTCTGCAATATGTACCCATACATATGCATTCTCCAATAATATTAATACTACATTCATTAAAATGCATCTTACTGCCACAGTTGGTAAGCATAATGTACAACAAATGCACTATAACGTTGTCTGTGGATTTATTTAGAGTTTAAATGTAAACAAAATTGGAAATACTGCCGGCCAATTCCTAGTGCATTATGCTATAACAGCAAGCATCAGTTGCTATTTGGATCCAGGCAACAGTTCAACCTTTCTACAGCATCTCCTAATAATGCTTATTGAAAGTAAAACCAGCTGAAATTTTCAATAAGAACCAAATTCATAGTGTATTGGGTTTAATTCTAGATGGGGATACCGCTGCCTCGCGACTGTTAACGTGACGTCACGTTAACAGTCGTCATTTATTATTGTATTGTGCCCTCGCTACGCTCGGTCACAATAATTTAAAGCTATACAATATCAACATAAACTGATATCCTGAAGGTAGATCAGAGGCAGGCGGCCGCTGGTAAGCGGCCGCAGATGTCCGATAACACGACCGGATGTTCAATATTTCAGGTGAAGCTCGCATTTCAATAATAAATTATCGGCTGTTAACTTCGACAAGTAATAACACGTATTTTACGGAGATGACTGTACGTGAACGTGACGTCACGTTAACAGTCGCGAGGCAGCGGTATCCCCATCTAGAATTAAACCGAAATCTTTTATTGGGTATTATCTAACAGGCAATACCGCTCGCTTCGCGCTGTTAACGTGTCGTCATAGTGACGTCACGTTCACGTACAGTCAATTTTTGTGACTATTCGGCCGATTTTAAATATTTTATTTTGTATGAATGATTATAATAGCAATTACAGCCATGTGAGGAAATATGGAAGAATGAAATCTAATACAAATCAATGGAATTGTGACTAATAACGTTAACGTTACACGAACCGACGTTGTGGAACGTTTCTAACGAACGATATCAGTTTGGAATGTTGTTGATATTTTAGTAATATTATTAATTGCACAATTAATAATTTTCTTTAACTTTTTCAATCCGTATTTTTTTTTATTGTTATTACTATTGGTTACGTTCTGTGGCTTAACGTGTATTCACAAATTTATCAAAGGCTGACACATCACACACAGTTACGTCATAATCTCTCCATCCGGAAGTGTTTACATCGCGAGACTGTAACTGGTTGCAGCGGTATTCCAATCTAGATATTACCCGGTATGCATCATTCTCCCAGAATCCTACCTACTTCCTCCCTCCCTGCATGTTCAATAAAAGATGATCAAAGAACATATTGCTCTAGAAAAAACGCCACATTGTGTCACTTCTAACATGTTCTAATTTTGATGCACAACTACTATGTATCCAGAAGCCCATCAGAGGTTTAACAGTGTATTTCATTTTGTTATCTCTCTCGACTCTGAGCCACATGTACAGATATTTTACATTATACTACCACGTACAGGCTACTGGTTTTCATCTTTTTTACAACTTTGCTATTCCACAGTAGTAAGTGATGAATCTCTCTTCTCCCCTTTCCTATCTTGTTGAGCACATCCTCTCTATTACTATTTGAAGAAATAGTAACGCCTAAGTATTTTAAATGTGAGCAATGCCTTTTAAGCATATGTTATAGTTGCCAGCATTTCAATTAATATATCAGAGTGATGTTAATATTGAACTCTCCTATTAATGCCAATTGAAAATTAGCTTCATAAATTTTTAGTAAAAAACAAATTCTTATTTCCATTCAATCCACAGGCTTCCCTAATAATGTTGCTCAAAAGCCAATTCAGCTTATATTTTTAATAAAATCCAAATTTTTAGTGAAAATAAAACTGTGATACTGAAAATCGGGTTCATTTGTTTAAAACTTTTTATAAAAATATAAAACGCTTAAATACAGCTGTTAGCAGTTCTATCATTACTGTGGCGCCACAATCTGATGATGAATTCTTATAGAACTCGGCGAAACAAATCGAAAATAAACAATACATTTTTTTGATATCTCGCTGGTTTTCGAGATATAGCATGTCAAAAATCAATTAAAGGTATAGTTCCTTGTGCTTTTGGTGACATTTATTCAGGTCCCGGCTGTATTTCAATCTAACAACAACCACTAGGAAGAAAAGAAAACATCTGTAGTGCATTTCGACCATGTAGATATAGTTGTTTTGCCAGAAAAAAATGTCTGGTCCAGGCTGCCGGATTTCACGCTAACCTCCTCACTTTTGAGATACAATACCTCGAGAACTAAGCGAGATATAGAGGGGGGGGGGAAATATGAGTTCATTTTCGATTTGTCTTGTCAAGTTACATAATATCAATCATCAAATTGTAGCACCACAGTTATCATAGAATCCCCCAGTTGTTAGTCATGTGGGGCAGAACCAATGAGATGTCGACCTGAATTGCTGATAGCTGTAGAAAGTACACATCATGCTGAGAACCATAGTTTTTTCTTTTACGTTAACCGTCCATAAACAAAGGCAGCAGAAGTACTTTTCATTGGCACTATTATTCGCTAATGTCTGCTTCTGACTTGTTAATGACAGTTATTTGCTGCATATTAATCGTTTAATCACTAATAATTTTTATAAGCTACTACATTTAACATTTAAAAACATGTTTTATCTGGATGTAAAAATATTTCATTTTGAAACACATTTATTTTATCTTGTAAAACTCGATTCATAATATTTTATGTGAAAATCCTTTTTTCTCTTTATCGCATTAGCTAGTTGCGAGACATTCTACACCTGAGCATTAATTTTCCTCTATTCGTCCATCACTGATAATACGTGTTATACAGTGGTGTCCTAAGTTTTGCATAAGTAGTACAGGAGTGAATTTGTTAGCGTTTAGGTCTTAATGCAGCCTAGACCACAGTGTAACTTTACCATCACACAGGATATTGTGGATACCCAATTTTCATATCATATCTATTGCTATTACTGTAGTCCAGGCTGCACTACAACCCAAACGTGAAAGGTTATGGACGAATTCATATTTTATAAATATTTCTTTAGCATTTAGGTCATAATGCAGCCTGGACCACAGTGAAACATAACCATTGAACATGACATTGCGGATACCCAATTTCCATGTCGTATCTATTGCTATTATTACGGTTCATGCTGCATTACAACATAAACTCGAACAATTATCAATGAAAACGTTTTTTATAACTATGCGTCTAGGTCATAATGCAGCCTGGACCGTAGTAAAACATAACCATAGCACACTATGTTGCAGATATCCAATTTTTAAATCGTATCTATCACTGTTAATGTGGTCCAGGCTGCATTACACCCTAAATGCAAACACTTATTGATGAAATCATATTTTATAAATATTTAATTTTGTATACACGATTTTTAATAACAATTTCAGCCACACGAGGAAAGTCGTAAGAATAAAATTTAAATTGATGTATGTCTAATTAACAGACTCAAGAATAGCTTCTACGACATTTCTCATCATATCGAGAGTGTTTCCAAGGCAATTTTACTATTCATTAAGTGATTAGTAGTTACATTACTTGGATTAATTCATAAAATACACATCCAATAAGCTACTGGCTGCCACACATCATGACCAATCGCAAGCGACCATCTGGTATGAATTGTACAGTGCGTCGCTAAATAGTGTCAACAAAAACTACTACTGCATTCATTTATGGACGGTTATGATATCTGCTCACTATTGCTACCAAAATGAACTCACAATTCGAATTGACATCTCCTTGGTTCTATCCATCATGTGATGCAAAACGCCACTCAGAGTTCATGATATCACATCTTAGTATTTAGCTCCCTTGTATTCAGCCGTCTGTTTGATATTTATTTAATGTTTTAAGTTCATCCTTAATTTGTGATTACCACTCCGTAAAACAAATAGTATTTGCTGTGGAAGCTGTATTTACCAAAGAAATCGGTACTAATTGACTCAAAATTGAAGTGATGGTGCTGGAAATGTTTTTAGCATCTCACAGTGATTTCTGTGCAACAGAAATGTGGATCGTCGAAAATTTTCTCAAAGTATACATATTCAAAAATTGGACATGCAATTTTGTGCTCAAAGATACAATTATTGTCATTGTTACATGAGACAGAAGATTTTTTCAACATTCCATTTGAATGTTAGACGAGAGGATAGATTTCAAAAACTTAAATACTCTAGAAAGAGTTGTTATTGTAAGCTAAATTTGCTTTTTAGAGAAGAAGTATTAACAGTCACTGTAAAGTTGAAAATATTGCTGATCTACTGGAAATCGCGATTCTGCTACAACAATATTCACTAATGACATCATAATACTGCTGCAGTCTATTGCAAGAAATTATTTTCACGCAGTAATTCAGTTTTAATGCACCTTGGAACAGCATAACACTGTTAAATGTTCAATTATAAGGCCGAGCTTGGCATAAAATAATCACCTGTAAACATTGAACATAATTGTGGGTGATGGAAGTGATTTGGTTTGTTGTTTTATACGAGCTTCTACTGCCTGACATCGCTGCTCCTCTTCAAGTAGTGTGACAGCCATGGAAGTGAATTTCGTGCTAGAGAATGTGGTCTTCTGCAAGGTAGACCCAGGTGTTTAGGTCTATATGTGTGATCTTAGCGAATTTTTTTTAAGCTGGTCTTTATATGCTCATCTTTCCTTCACCGAAAAGCATTTGCAAGAGAGTGTGCCACAGGCGTGACTTTGTTTAAGGTGGGTCTCTGCTTACCAGGAAGAGACTGTGATTTTGGGATCATACACCACTGCACAAATTAAACATGCGGCATCGGGTGTAAAAACTTCAATGGACTGCTGCAACAAGCGTGAACATTTGTGTATGACATTTTTAGCCAGTTCATCTGGCTAAGAATGTCTTCTGCCTATACAGCTGTTGGGAACCAAGATTTTAGCAGTGGTAACTCTTCTACGCATAGTCAGTGAGGTATTCCGTGTATCATGACAAGGGGCCCATCATAAGGCTCTTCTGTCCGGGACAGCTGGACCAAGGTTTTTTTTAATTTTTTTACTCCTCTTATCACTCCACCACTTTGTCCTGGGTTGTGACTGGCAGATCCAGGCTTTAACATCTTGAATCCATGTTTTTAACAGTTTTAACTATAGAGGCATTATAAAAATTACTGATATTATATTTTGGAAAGCATTACTAATTTGCTGAGCGAGTTTGACCCGGATCAAACAGGTGTTGACAGGTTATAAAGGCATTGTAGAGTTCGTGATAAAATAATTAAGTAAAAACTTATATATAAGTGCTCTTCGTTAAAATTCATTGAATTTTTGGAGATGTGGCGAAATAAGTTTTAGACCCTTTTTTTCTACGTTTTCCTTTGTTTGAATGTTGAAAAAGAATTATGGAGTATGAATTGACGTTGTTTACACATTGAGGCACTACAACTCATTAATAGACAGAATATTTCTTTTCTTTTCCAAGAAGAAAACGAGACAATACCTGTACTTTAGGTAGGAATACAAATGAAAATATAAAAATACAGTATTTTCCATCCATCTTTCACCCCTCCCAAGAAGTATAAACTGTTTGTTATAGCGTGCGCGCGCACACACACACACACACACACACACACACACACTGCTTTCCCAAAGTTAGACAAGTACCCTATTATGCTTCAACAACAAATTGGTTTGACCTAGGTTACATTTCAATCTATCCCGTAAACTTGGCTAATAATGATGTTCGAGATATATATAGACACGTGTTTCCCTATATTTCACTTTTCAGCCACCACTACCTACCACAGATCACTGGTGTTTGTGTGTGGAAGTAGCATGGAGTTTCCTGTCATGTACAACGTTGGCCGAATGCCGATAGCTGTGGGGATGTGGGAGGTATGATGGTTAAAAGTTGTTGATGCAGGGCATTTTCATATTTCGACCAAAGACTTGTGTATCCTTATACTTCTCTATCCTGCCACAACTACATAGGGTAGACCATTTATGTTTGTGTGTGAGAATATGATCAAATCTCCCATCGTGCACTATGGTGGTAAGATGACGGTAGCTATGGTGTGAGAGATATGGTGGTTTAAAGTGGTCGACATGTGGTATTTTCATATTTCTACTAAAGACCTATGTGTCATGGTGTATCACTTTTCAGCCAAGACTATCTAATGCAGATCACTGGTTGGTGTGTGTGTGTGCTGTGTTAGTAGCACAGTCATCCGTCGATCATAATGTTGGCAGAATTTCGGTGAGTGTGGGAGATATGGTAGTTGAAAGTGGCCAATCAAGGATATTTTCGTATTTCGACCAAAGACATGTGTCTCCGTATGTCACTTTGCTGCCACAATTACGTACATAGCGTAGATCATTGGTGTTTGTGTGTGGTTGTGGTATCGTATCTCCTATCATGTACTATGGCGGTTAGATGTTGGTATTTTCTTGGATTTTCAGAAAGCTTTTGACTCTGTACCACACAACCGGCTTTTGGCAAAGATTCGAGTGTATGGTATATCTGATCAGATTTGCAAATGGATACGCGATTTTCTAACTTATAGATCACAGTATGTTGTAGTTGACGGGGAAGCCTCTTTTAAGCTAGTTGTTACTTCGGGTGTTCCTCAAGGAAGTGTAATAGGACCTCTTCTTTTCTTAATTTTTACTAACAATCTCGGTGACAACGTTAATTGCAGGATGTGATTTTTTTACTAATGATGCACTTATTTATAGGGAAGTGAGGTGCTCTGAAGATTGCTTACAAAATCCAGCGCGATATGGATGTTATTTCGGAATGATGCCATAAATGCAGCTTAACTGCAAAAAATGCAATGTAATGCAAATAAGTAATAAGAAGACCCTGTTTGCTCACGAGTACAAAGTTAACAATTCAGTTGACACGGTAGATTCCCTGAAGTATCTAGGCATAACAGTACAAAGCAACATGAAATGAGACTTGCACATAACCTCCATTGCAGGCAAAGCTAATTCTAAACTAAGTTTTATAGGTCATATTTTGAGAAGTTGTAATGCTCATACAAAGGGAATAGCGTACAAAACACTAGTGCGTCCGCATTTGGAATACTGTTGTGGAATTTGGGATCCGTATCGCAAGGGATTGATTGACACGTTAGAGAAAGTAGAGGAGAGGCGCTTGATTCGTGACCGCTAATTGCAGTCCTTACGTAAGTGTCGCAGAGCTGCTACGTGAATTGGGCTGGGATTGTTTGGCGGACAGACGACGTCGTTTTCGTTTGAATTTGTTAGAGAATATGCGAAAATCTTTAATTTACGAGTGCAGTGAAATACTTCTTCCGCCAGACTATTTAGGTCGCAATGACAGTAGGGATAATATTTGAGAAATAAGATGCTATACTGATACATTTATGTATTCTTTCTTTCCTCGTTCTGTTCGGGATTGGAATGCACTGAATTAGGATTGGTGCTTAGCACCCTCTGTCACCCACAGTAATTGTGCATTGCATAGAATAGGTGTAGATGTAGCTATGGAGGTGTGAGAGATATGGTGGTCGACCTGTGGCACTTTCATATTTGGACCAAAGACTATGTTTCAATGGTGTATCACTTTTCAGCCAAAACTATCTAGCGCAGATCACTTGTGTTTGTGTGTGGAAGTAGCACAGTCACCCATCGATCACAACGTTGGCCGAATTTCAGGTAGTGTGGGAGATATGGTGGTTGAAAGTGGTTGATCAAGGATATTTTCGTATTTCGAACAAAGACATGTGTGTCCGTATATTTTACTTTGCTGCGTGAACTACATAGTGCAGATGATTGGCGTTAGTGTGAGAGAATAGCATCGAGTCTCCCATCGTGAACTATGGTGGTTGATTTCGGTAGCTTTCAATCCTAATTCTTAACAAACATGAACGAAGTCGTGGGCACCAGCTAGTTATTTATAAAAACTAAATTCCTTGTACTGAGACAAGGATATTGCCACGTTTTCAACCTAACTGAAAATCTATGTTAATATGGCCTTAACCACCGGTAATAAATGCCTTAGAATATTAACGTTTTGTTTACTACAATACATGGTTTTATATCAATATATGCATCGGGTACACCCATTATTGTTGGATATCACAATATGGCTGTTAGGTTGTTTATCATTTAATGTTACGGCAGTTTTTGTGTGAAGTTTGCGTGGTTTTCATATTTTTTATGACTATAATATACCCTCATTCTTAAAAAATGTTGTCAAAGGGAAGTTTTTGTTAATTTTCAGATTAAAAGGATAATACCTCGTTGAGTTGTTAATGCCTTCCTCATTTTGGCCACAACAATAATTGGTAACTTTGATGTGAAATTTGTGTGGTATGTACAATTTATGAATACATTAATTTGATGATGTGTGAAAAAGTTTACAGACAAAAGTGAGAATTCCTTTCGAGTCGGGGTTTGTTATGTAGGTGCCTGGTTTGTATGAAGCAATTGGCAATGTACCCTTCTACTATAAATTCAATGTATAAAATAATTGGCTCGGTCAGTTCATTTTGAAATGGACCATGCAATAATTAAATCATGAGAGTGTACAGGTGTTTACTATTGCTCTTAGTACTGAACAGACCAAAATTTTTTATTTCAAAGAGATATATTAATCCATGGGTTTGTCTATCAATTTTCCTTAAACTTTGTCAGTAAATGGCACACCACACATTCAGTGAGCTTTAGGAACCTGCTGACATTATTATTAATTTTTAATTGCAATGGAGCCAACGTTCCGGTGGCAATTCTCCATCTAATTACCCCTTTTCATATTTTTTTATAATTTTCTTTTATAATTGGAGTAAATTCCTTAAGCGTTTTTGGTAAATTATCAATTTGTTCCAATCCCTGACACCCTTACGAACAAAAGAAAACTTTTTTACTCCCTTATGCATGAAATTGAGCACCAGCTTGTTGTCGTGGTCGCCTTTCCCCTTCCATGCACTATTCCTAATTATTTGATCAATACCCTTCCAAGCCCTACCATCAATATTTGCCCTATAAATTCCCAGCACCCTCTAATCCAGCTCCTTTATCATATCGGATACTGACGGTTCTGTGATAATTGTCAAAAACAAATCTAGCTTTTCTTCTTTGCACGCTCTCCAACTCCTTTATTAGATAACCAAAATGTTGGTACCAAACTACACCACCATATTCAACCAATGGTCTGACCAGTTTTTTGTAACCCAATTCCCTAATTTCTCTATTATATCCTCCCATCACCCTCTCCAGTCCGTGAAGGATTCTGTAGTCTTTTTCCTAACACCTGCCCAATGTGCTCTGCCCAATTAAGTTTGTTATCAAACATTATGCCAAGATATTTACACTTCAAACTTTCAACAAGCATTTCTGACCTCACCCTATAATCATAGTTGACCTTTAATTTATATGTGTACCTAATAAGCTGACTCTTCTTGGCATTTGTTTAATTTAATTTAATTGCAATGGAGCACACGCTCCGGTGGTAATTTCCCTACACACCCAACTTCCCCCTATCCTGCACCCACCTACATTTGTCGTCTACAAATTTTAACTTTAAATTCATTTAACGTTTTCAGTAAGTTGTTCATCATTCCCCTTGGTAACTCATTCCAATCCCTGACACCCTTACCTAAAAAAGAAAATCTTCCCACACCCTTGTGCCTGAAATCAAGTGCCAGCTTGTGGTCATGGTCATCTTTTCCCTTCTATGAACTACTTTTTGTACCTACTGCAATATCTTTCCATGCCTCATCGCCAGTATACGCCCTGTACACTCCCATGACCATCCTCATCCTCCTGTCTTGTCTTCATTCTGTGCTGAACTACCCATTTAAATATTCTATCGAAGTCACCCTGCAGCTGTTCAGTCTTTACCTGTTTTGATCCTATTGTATACCATATCATCTGAATAAAATCTTCTCGGGGTAACTAGCCAAGTTAGTCAATCGATGAAACACAACATTTCGGTGGTCACAATCTCTGCCACCATTGTCAAGTGAATATCTGACACCTGTGTTGATGGATGTTTTGACATGGTGGTCAGAATTTTCGCAGCACACTTTGTGATCTTGTAATGTTTTCTAATTACTATATACATGCCAATGGTGTGATACTTCGTTAATAATTTGTCGGCCATTGTTACATGGCCCGATAAATCATATGTGAAACCACCTTATTGGAGTTTGCATACGTACATTGACTGGGATGAGATGTTGCAAACAATACTGGACCAGGTGGAGCGCATGAATGGAAGATAAGATCTAGAGCAGGTTCCTGCACGAGGCTCAAGCCACTACATTCCAGCAAACGATAAGGCTGCAGCAAGCACATTAATTATGACAAGTCCACCTTGTAATTACTATATCAGACATTTGGAACTATAACACGCCACTTAAGAGTATTAATGCTCAAATATTAGATTCCCGACGTACATTGTTTGAAGAATTTGTGTGAATGTGTGTATTTATAATGCTGGGATGAATTATAAATTTCAGAATGTATTGATTTTAAATGATTGTAAATACTATTTCCATGCTTTGATAAAATTAGGGAAGGATAATTATCATGTAATAAGTTTTTTTAGTGCATTCAATTTGAGAATAAATGAAGTGTAATGATAGAATTCTGTTTGAAATCTTTCATTTAAAATATTTTACAATTCACAAATAAAATATGGTTTGATGTATCATTTAATCATACAAAAGATATTTATTACAAGAATTTAATAAGCAGGTTAGATGACTGTTATAATGCAGTCATATTGTTAAAATAACTAATTTTGTGGCTCGGTTGTATACCTACAGTAACAGTACTATAGGTTGTATTCTAAAGTTTTATTACTCATGTTAATACAACAAGCATTACTGAAGCCAACTCAAATCAACAACAGGAGGTGTCAAGTTTGCGTCTAGGCAGCGATGTTCACTCCAAACCTTTCCTTAACATTGCAGTGGCTATAAACGTGTGTTTTCTATATTTCCACTAGCCAACAATTTTGATTCCTCAAAATTCAGTAGATCAGGATCTATGTTATAATTGCTGGACAAATTGTGTGTTAAGTCAAATTCAGTTTTGATATGTTTCTCAAAATCTTTTCATAATGGTAAAACAGACTTAAAAGAAATGTGATGCTAATTCTAATAGTGAATCGTGTTTTGTGATTAAAGTTAAATCAAGCAGTTGGGGGGGGGGGGGGGATTGATGGGAAATAAGACAGTTTTTGCTGATACAGTTTACTTGTTGCAATGATCGAAAGTGAACAGAAACCTGTGTGTTTTGTGTCATGAAATGTTGCTAAACGAGTTATGAAAGCTGCTATACTCGGAGATTTATAAACTAAGTATTAATGTGTAAAAAATAAACAAACAGAATATTTCCAATAATGCTTGGAACCCTGTTGTATTAAAACCTGAGTTATAAAACTTTGGAAAGAAATTAAAGGTTACACTTGCCTTTCATTCTGACCTCATCTTGCTATCCATTTTATATTCAAGTTGCATTTATTAAGGAAATTAACCATATCTTTCTGTGTTCTATTTAAAATGTGCGCTAACAACTGATTGAATAGGGAAAAAATTGTTTGGTGACTAAATTGTTAAGTATTTATTATTATGCTGTTGCTGCCAAGCTTGTAAAAAAAAATACATATTTGGGTGTTGAATATGTGTAGTGTTTGCTTTTTGACACCTGTCTTTTACAATAAAATGTCAGTTAAAACAGATTTGTATTAACAAAAGTAAATGGCTGTAGTAACTTAATGTATAATGTATTGCACATTTGAGTTTTTTCAGCAAATTTGATAATTTTTTTCTTTCTTTTTCAGTAGCTGTAGTTATGAAAATGAACCTACCCAGCAGCCTTCTTCATGGACAGTATGATGTGCACATTTATCATCATTTAAACTCTAAGATGTATGTGAATAGAAATCAAAGGCCATGTGTAATAAAATTAACTTTGAGTGATTGTTGTTTTGTGAAATTGCTTGTTTTTTATGTAAAAACAATGGGGTGGGAGGGGGTGTATAGTAATATTCCTCTCCTGAAAAGCAATAGAAATTGTAGGTCTTGCAGTTTATACAGATTTATCGGCAGATAACTGGAGTGTACTAAAAGCTATACATACATTTTAAAAATTCCTCCATATTTTGGATACCATTCCTCATTACTGCACTCATGATTTGAAGTTTCATTAAAGCAAATTATCATTTTTTTCATTAATAAGGACACTACTTAAGTTGTGTAGTTCTCATGTTTACGAATCACAATATTTATCCCTGATGACCTCAAGGCTTTGGTCACAGAATAACAGAAAATCATCTGGTCAGAGTACCTATTTATTGTATAGTTACTGTTTTTCTTTAATTCATTCTGCAAGTTTTGCCAAGTTTATGACTAGCAGGTTGAAAAAAATGTAGTTTTTGTAGCACTACATAAGCTTTTGAAATGTAGGCTCTGACAAATGTGTATTATCTCATTTTCATTTGTCATTCAAATGTTCTCCAGCTGATATTTTTTGGAATGGAAGAAATCATGTTTCATATAACCTGTAAAACTGAAGACGTCCTAACTCCTATTTGATTTAATAGTGTTGGATTCGGTGGGTTGTGTTTTACATTGTTAGCTTCTCTATATTTTTGTGGTTGCCAGAAAATCCCACCAACATATTTTGAGGAGGGTAATTATTTTGAAATAAATGGTTAGCACATCATTCAGTGTTAATTACAAATAAAAATTTTTGCTACTTGTAATTTCAAGAAATGTAATAGGTTACAAGCACTTTACCCATTTTAAGGTGTTGCATTTTGCAGCTTATTCTGCCTTCCTCATGATGGAAAAGTTATGTATATGATGTAATCACCATTTAAAGATGTTTCAGAAATATTAATGCGGAAGTTAGTACTTTTATTATTTTTTTAATCCAATATAAATTAACTATTTAAAGTTGTAACATTGTGTTAAAACAGGCTCTCTCCTTATACCTGTTAACATTTGCTTCACAGTCTGAAATGATGTGATTGGATTATTTTACTAGAAATCATACGAGAACTTGGCGATCTTTTCAATAAGACACATATTATCTAACCCCCTGCTGGTATTATTGGCAAGTGTTGGAGACAATTTTGTTGCATCATATGAATAGAACCCATGATGAGACTATTATTTCAGAAAGAGTTCTAAATGGGCTGATACCAGATCTTTATTTTCATTTACAGAATATTTGTGATCACGTCTAAGACATTTCTCTGACTCTTTATTAAAGCAAATTGAATTTACGCTTGTTTCATGTAGAAAAAAAGTGTAGTAATTCTGTGAATTTCCTATAATAAAGTTCTCATTTCTTAGTTTGGATTTCTTTTGTACTGAAAAACTTACTTTCTTTGTGGCCTGTGTATATAGAAAGAAAATCAAAAATTGTTTTTTAAAAAAAACACCTACTAAATTTTGGTGCTGTCTTGTAGAAGTACAACTTAACCAGTTTGCCCATAGCTATGAAGTCATTCTATTTTCAAAGTTACAAAAAATACTTGTGATTTGTTTTTTTCAGCATTAAGTGAAACTATTTGGAAGTTCCATTTTTCTGGGTCATATTGGATTAGTACAAATTGAAGCAATAATGACATTAGAGGACTAAACTAGCAAAAGGAAGTAATGTTCTAAATTTTAATTTACTGAATGGTTTCATCCAAAAATGACTGGAATAGCATTGCCGTGGGCGGTGCTTGTGTAGTACGTGTTTCTGCTGCTAGGTGTTTATAGCGCAACTCATTGTCTGCTCAGTGGCACCTATGTTGTCAACCTGACTTTTCTCCTAATCTGCAGTGATTGTTTTTGTTAGCGCCGTTTTGTTATTGTTTCATTTTTGATGATGGTGAGTTTAAATGAACAACGTTGCAGCTGTGAAATTTTGTTTTCTACTCAGTAAAAATGCTGCTGAAACTGTTTTAATGTTGAAAACTGCTTACAAAGATGACACTATCGGAAAAACTCAAGTTTACGATTATTTCGTTCTGTTTTAAAATGGTGACATGTCAATTGATGACAAACCTCGTTCTAGACGTCCATCAACTGCCAAAATTGATGAAAATGTTGAAAATATTCGAGTACTTGTGCTCCGAGACCGTCGATAGATAATTGATCAACTGTCAGAGTTTAGTGAGTTGTCTTGGAGCCCAGTTCAGCAAATTTTAACCGAAGATTTGGAAATGAAAAGGGTTGCTGCCAAGTTTGTTCCTTGGGCTCTGACTGACAATCAAAAAAATGTTGAGTTGAAACATGTCGTGCTTAGAAACTGCAACTTGAAATCGGTCCAGATTTTCTGTCAAAGGTCATTACTGATGATGAGTCATGGTGCTTTGGTTACGACCCAGAAACATAGCAACAGTCAAGCAAATGGAAGACGTCATTGTCATCCCATCCAAAAAAAGTCACCAAAACTGTGCTCATTTGCTTTTTTGATACCAAGGGCACAGTTCATTCAGAGTTTGTTCCCCCACATCAGACCGTCAATCAAACCTCTTATTTGGAAGTTTTAAGAAGAATAGCAACAGTGTTTGTCAGAAAAGGCCCAATTTGTGTCAGACAGGAAACTGGTTCTTCCACCACGACAATGCACCAACAAACACAGCAGTTTTTGGCTTAAATGGCATGGTACCACTGCCCTACGCACCTTACTCACCTGACCTGGCTCCGTGAGACTTTTTATAATTTCGATTCATGAAAAGGGGCATGAAAGTACACCGATTTGACAACCTTGAAGAGGTCAAGTAAAAAAAAAAAAAAAAATTTGAGAAGCTGTCAGCCATTTCTAAAGATGACTACAGAAAATGTTTCGAACAGTGGAAGTACTGGTGGGACAAATGTATTAGTTGTAATGGAGAGTATTTTGAAGGGGATAAGGTTGTTTTATAAAAAAAACAATTCCCCAAGTTTTGGACACCTCATCATATTTAGAGACAGCCATTGAACTCGTATACTTACCATAACACTAATCAAATGAAATGGAGTTTGTGACTATCTGAATTTGAATTTTCCTCTTAAATATACAGTTGATTGCATATAACGTGATACCAAATCAATTTTCCAACTTCAATTTATTTTTGAGTTGCATATTCAATACCCTTTGTTTCCTGCTGACTCATATTCAGAACACAGTGGCCCACACTCATTACTTACAGATTCATCATACAATGTAAATGAGTCTACTTAAGAATTGAGTTAAAAGTATGAGATTGTGTACAGTCAGATAACCAAAGTTTACCTCAAGTGGTCCAATAATACAAGAACAATACAATATAATACGAGAATATTTTTCAGCCTGATCTAGCAATGAAGATTCTGGTTGTTGGTTCAGTAGATTAAAGTGTAATATTCAATTCACAACATAAAAATTGCAGGTGAAGTTACAATAGCTAAGAGTGGCTGGAGGTAGTTACCCAGAAGAATTTCTAATGATTAATTCTGATTGTGGTTGCATGTGAGATAAGTTTTACAACACAAATAAATTTGGATTGTATTGTAAGCATATGCCAAAAAAAAATCTTTATTTATAAAAATTTAAAACCTGCAATTGTTTTGAAGCACATAAGTATAGAGTAATGCTACTCACATCCCCTAATAAATCATATGATTACTTAGAGCGCTCCAGAATCCATTTGCGTTAAAAAAAAATTAGTATGAAAAAAAACGTGGACAACAGTTGCTTGTGATTCTTGATATGCTTCATACTAGGGTTGTTGCGGATGTCATCTTTGCGGATGCGGATATTCAGAGCTTGACATCCGCGGATGCAGAGGTTTTGCGGAAGCGGATGTGGAAAAATAAATTTATAATTATTTAGATTTAATATTTTATCAAAACTAAATTAAAAATCAATCTTTTTTCATAATTAAATTCTATTTCCGTATAATACTGCCATATTGATTTATTTTTGCCTGATCTTTCAACAACAAAAAATGTGGGATGATTTCGCAAGTGAATTAAATTATTTAAATAATTACGTACGCGTCTAAAAACCAGTCCTTATCATATGAACTTTGTGGAGTTCGTGGCTGTTTACACTAATTAAAGCGTCAAGCACAAGGCCACGCCACCGCTCATCTCCACGTTCGCTTTTTTTGTGTTATAACTATAAGGCTTGTCGAGGTCATTATAGGCGTGAAAAGATCGGGGTTTGGAACGGAAAGCAATTTGGCCATGGTCTTTTAATGGAAGCATTCACCTGGAGTGATTTGGGGAAGCCATGGAAAACCCAAATCTGGATACCCGGACGGGGATTCGAACCGCCGTCCTCCCGAATACGAGGCCAGGCCGTTACCGCCTACCCACCACACTCAGTTACGTCCTCGCCACCCACCTTCCCACCACTTAAGTGGCGCATTCACAGTATAACTTGTAGGACCTACAAGTTCCGGTTTTCGATAAAAGAACTCTTGATGGTCCGTGAAAGCAGTTACAGGTTCCTTTCGATTCACTCAATATTTTTTCAACAAAAAATAAGATTATTATACATTTTAGTTTAAATATAGACTGTAAATATTGTGTGATCTAAAAATTTCAATCTCACAGTTTCTTATCAGCGGCGTAGTGTACCTCTATCGTTGTCACCTCCTTTTAAAAGGAGACCTACAGATTAATGTGAAATTCGAACCACGGAGCGTCCCAGCATCTTAGCATTAACGAAATCAAAGCTTTGCCAGAGGTGACTGTCAATTTTAAGACCCATGAAACTTGCAGCTGAGACAAGGATTTGAACAAAGGACTTTCAGTACCCCAATCGTACGCCGTATCCATCTGAGTCAAGAGACAAATCTGGATGTAATGACAAATAAATATTCAATCATAATAAAATCAACATACTTTTTTTCTGTAGCATTTATTTATGTTATCCCAAAACACAAATGTTCTTTTATATGATTAAATACATATTTTTCAGTACTTCTAAATTCAGATGCTTGCGGCGTGTGATTTGGGTATGGAAGGTCCCCTGTTCAAAATCCGGGTCTCTGAGGCAATTTTTACAGGCCTTAAAATCGACCTTCACGTCTGGCAATTTCATTTGTTAATGTGAACATGCAAGGGCTATATCTACATTTTACGAACATCTGATGAACCTAAAGTAAGGCTGAAAAAATGGACGCTTTTCTAAAGCAATCAGTAACGCTAAAAACAACATTTAGTCGTAAAGGACCAGCAATTTCTGAACTCTTTGTATACGATTCTCCATATCGACTAGCCCCACACCTGTCCGCACCGTCAAAAATTAGATCCAACTAATGACTGCCGACACACGGTGCGGTGTCGTTTGAACTCACTTCAATCGAGTGAGCGACAACACTAAGAAAAGTTTCAGTCGGTGACAGTGCGGGTTCGGTGCGGTCTATTGTAGCCCGACGGCCCGACCTTTACTTGCAAGTTTAAACCTATAAATTCGTCACTTACGCCGTTTAGTTCCTTGTTACTTTTATTGCAATATCGTCAGAAAACAATCACCGTTTTGTTAGCTAAGCTACGATGGGCATAATCTCGAATAAAGAGAAAAGATTAATATATATTGCAATGTAAACAAAACATCCGCATTAAAAATTGCGGATGTAGGAATTCATGTGACAGTTTCGCACTTGCGGATGCGGATATCCGTTACATCCCTACTTCACACTAGGGATGTAACGGATCTCCGCAAGTGCAGAACTTTCGCATGAAGTCCCACATCCACTTTCACATACGCAATATTTGTTGCGGATGTTTTGTTCACATTGCAATATGTATTATTCTTTTCATTTTATATGAGATTCTCCCTATCATCTCCTAGATGGTGGTTGTTTTTTTCTGACGATCTTGCAATAAAAATAACAATGAACTAAATGGTATAATTACCTAAGCAATAAATTTACAAATTTAAAGTTGCGTGTGAAGTAAAGCGCCTTCTTCACGGTCCAACTTACAGGACATCCGTGTAGAACTACAATAGAATGCACTCACCCATTCACGTTAGTGAAAGGAGTCCAACAAAATGTTCCAAGCAATCCTTTCCACTCGTACTTTCTCGCTGCACACCATGTGCCATGTGTCCTTATCGCACACTCGCAGGATTTTTCCTCCAATCATGATCTAACACGATGGCTTGTTGGACAGCAAGGACTTGTGTTCATTGTAGGTGGGTGCAGGATAGGGGGAAGATAGCTGTGTAGGGAAATTGCCACCGGAGCCTGTGCTCCATTGCAATTAAATTAAATTAAATTGTTTGGGAGTCCCAACATGTCCTGCATGTAATTCTCTAAACCTTTTCACAGCCCATCAAGGTTCTTTATCAAAAATCTGATGAATGAAGGTCTTACAAGTTGTACTGTGAATGGGCCGCTTAGTGTTGCAAACTGAAAAAAAACAAAATGTTTTTTTCAGCTTTGTGAAAAAAAAAACTTAGCACCCGTGTTTTTTTTCTAAATTTTGTTTTTTTTTTTCAGAAAACAATATATTTGATAAATAATAGTTTTATTTAAGGAACTTCCATTTTACAAGTGTGTTTTAAGTATTACTGAATCATATAATGTCTCACATAATGATTCATAAGTGTATATATATATATAGGTAACATAAATTTATTCATCCTCTATGTCAGTACCACATTCACTAGTATCAGCACTACCAACACTAGTTCGATCGGTGTCGGAATTTTCTGTCTCCTCTAGATCCCTAACTTCAGAAATAGTTAAATTTTCTTTTACTGGTTGTTCTTGTATTGTACGCAAAAGATTTTGAGATTGCAATTTTAAATTGTGAGCAAAGTACACACTGTGCATAAAGACTGCGCCGATAGTTCTGTATTACGGTCTTTTAAGTTTGAATTAAAATCTATTATCATACAAAATAGGAGCTTTACTTCTTTTCAATCGTTTGTTTACACGAACGGTTGCAAAGAAAACGATTCATAATTAGGGACCGTGCACAAACTACGTGGCTCGGTCAAGAGGGAGGAGGGGTTAGCTGGAAGGCTACGCTGGGCTACGGGGGGGGGGGGGGGGGGGGGTCCGAGCCAGGCCACGTAACTTTCCTTTAGTAACATTTTTCACAGTTAAAATGAGGAACTAAACTCACAATAGCATGTGAGTATTTATTTCCCTCAGTTAATTATATCCGTATGTAATTTACAATAGTCTGACAAGAGAAAACAATACAAAATGTCTTCTGGAATTAAAACGGAAGAAAGCTACGTGCTACGTGAGGGAGGGATGGGGGGGTTCACAGGAGGCCAAAATGGAGCTATGTTGTTTATGCATGCACCCTTACTGACAATTTAATGAGTCAGTACCACTATACTCTGAGAGTTAACAAGTATACGAATATAAGGAAAGCCCAATAAGTTACAAAAAGAGGCAAAAAACCGTGGATAAATTTTATATTCCTCATTTTTTAAAAAGATCTTTAGGTAATTTTGTAGGGTTGGCAGCACTATTTCAAATAGCAAGTATCAATCCAAACAATGGGGAATGGGGATTCCTTCTCGCGCAACCTAGTCTCTTCGGGAAATCCCCGTTCATAAAGAAAATTTCAGTCAATTTTGCCAATATTTTCGTAATTTTTTTCCCCTACTGATCCAGAAAAAAAAAGTAGATTTTAAACTAAGATAAGTACTTAGAATAAATTCTAAAATAGTAATTTTAAACGATAACTGCCTTACAAATTTGAGATTTAGTAGTTGTGAAAAAAAACGTGTTCCAGAAAAAAAACATGTTTTTTTTTCAAAGTTTTTTTTTCATGTTTTTTTTTTTTTTTTCAAGCCAGAAAAAAACCGTTTTTTTACAACACTAGGGCCGCTAGATCGGTGGAAAGGCAGGTGACCGGCATGGAGATATGTGGTGGCGTGGCATTGTGCTTGACGCTTGAATTAGTCGAGCCGAGAACTACGCAAATTTCACATGATAATTTTTTTATTATTATTTATTGTTTGTAAATACTTTAATTCATTTTTGAAATCGTCCCATGTTTTTTGTTGTTGAAAGATGAGGCAAAAAAAAAATAAATCAATGTGGCATTATTATATGGAAATAGACATTACTTCTGAAAAGTGTAGAGTTTGGCAAAAAAATATACTTGTTTTGATTGTAAGTTTATTGTTGATAAAATATTAAAATCTAAATAATGATAAATTTATTTTCCGCATCCACGGATGTCGAGCATTGAACATCTGCAAAGATGACTTCCGTTACAACCCTACGTCATACCTTGAGAAAAGAAACTGATATTAAAGCCAATATTATTTTGTCATTATGGCACACCCAAAAATAAGTTATTTTTTGCTACCAAATGCCACATTACTTCATTAGGCGTTATTGAAGCTTTTATAAAGCATCTTTGTGCTATCAAGGATGATCAAATATGACAATTGTTGAAGAAATTATGTTACCAAATGAGGTAATTATATAAAAATATCCAGTGAGTCATCAAATACCCTCAAGAACTTTCCACTTTTGCAGAAATAGCAATTCGTCACTCATAAGAAGCTTAGCCTGCCATTGCTTAATCTATTTTAAAAACTGGCAGTATAGTTCACAGTAAAAAATAAAAGATATGCAATATAAAAATGATATTTACATTATTTTGGTTTATTTTAGTTATATTTTTTCTAAAACATTTGTTTCCCTAGCTCTTGGAATGTATATAAATTTCCCTCCCATGTTCACAAATTTGGTATTTGTGGTACTTTTTTTATTATAATCTGTTTAATAGTGGGAGTAGATTTTATTAGAATTTAATATTCTGGACTGGAACATATTACAACAATATGCCGTGCACCCAAACGGATCAATGTCTTCAGCAGAACCTCCATCACTTTAAGGAATGTAAGGTAGCAAAATGGTAAAGCATAATTTTTGTGGAAATGTTTCATTATTATGACATTCTGAAATTGGCAAAGTTGTGAATGAAAAATGATCTTTCCCCTGTGCGTTCCAATCACTCGTGTCACGAGAAGAATACTTCATTAATGAAGCTCTGTATTTCTCCATTTTTCTCCTCTGCTGTCATTGAGACCTGAATACATTGGCGGTATTAGTTGGTGTATTTGGCACTGAAACTTTAAGATCTCTAGGCTTCGGATCTTCATGATCAAAACAATCGGGAAATATGCAGGCAAATATGACTTTAAAAATGGGTAAATATTACCTAAAAGATAAATATGACCAGACATTAAATTTATCATACATTAAAACATGCTCAATTGTACATAATTTGCTTCCATGCACTGACTGTACCATTGGAAAATTAAATTTTTCGAAAGTTATTTTCTTATTCCTGTAAAAGAATGGATTACTAGAATTTCACTTTTAAAAATGGGAATCTATCTATATATATACTATTATAAATCTGTAATCAAGCTGCATGTATCTCTATTTAAATGGGACCCGCACAGAAACTACCGCAACAATTTGGATGGTGATTTCAAATTTTTGCAGCTAATGGTCCAAAAAAAAATCTGTGGAAATAGCTAATGACTTGTACCAAATGAAGGAGGAAATATTTAAATTCATTGGTAGATCGGTAATTATAATATACACATGGTAGTTGAGATGTTCACTACTTGCTGAAAAACTGACCAATAAAATCATAATCTCTTTTTTTCTAGGATCATGTTTCGTTTCTTGACTTCGGCTATTTATCTAATCTGTTATCCGAAATTTAAAACATTAATATTGACTGAATAAGTGACTCTCATATATTAAGCGTCATTAATACATAATTTACTGTAAGCACAGTCGCCATGATTATTAACATCTTTGACAGTTACAAACTTTGGTACGACATGTTTTTAAATTTTCGCTGAATGCCGTACAATATTAATGAAAACCGCTAATGTGTGATATGGATGCAGAAATCAGTTTTTTTTCTCAAAGAAAGGTGCCTACAATAAACATTAAAAGGTAACGGTACGTATTTCTTATGTGCAAATATTCCGTAGTAATATCACACAAGGAAAGTGTTTAAAAAATTTGGCTGCTGCTCAAATCACAGCCAATAGAATAAACTGATCCCTTTTTTATGGCTCCACGTTAATACGTCGGAACCTACAAAAAATTTTCCTATCGGTCTGAAATTGGTACAAACACTCCTTAGGCGATAATATTGGATTAAAAGTGTCAGTCAACAAGGGCCCCGGTGCAAAAAAATTATTTTGGGACCTCAGGCCAGATGGGCGACCCTTTTTTGCTTTGTGTTGCTGGTAAGGGCCCCCTGAGCTGAGGACGGGGCCCTTGAGTTGTGATTAGGGGTCCCCTGAGCAGTGGTTGGTGCCCCCCCTGAGCAGTGAGAGTGCCCTTAGTGAGGGGCTTCCTTTGTCTCAGTTTGCCATGAAGACTCGTTGGCCTCTGAACTGTGCTTGGGGCCCCGAGAGGTATGCTGGGGGCCCCGGTGCACTGCACAGCCTAGCCCCATAGTAGCTACGCCCCTGAAAAGTGTATAACGTAAGCTTCGAATATTTGGAAATAAATTAAAATCACTCGAAATGTGGGTAGGTGCATACATGTTATTACTCAATAAATACACGTTAATAGCTAACTGTAAAATAAAATGATTGTATCAATGCGCGTGTGATTGAGGCTTTGATTTTGTGTCGACAATATTAACGGAGATTGTGGTTAAGTTGAAATTCGGCCTGGACCAGAATGGAAACAGAACCTTCTTGTCACAGCAAAAGGCACGAGGAATTTAGTTATCAGTTATTTAAACAACTTTCATAAGCACTATGTCACGTTGTGACGTCATGAATCGCGACGTAAACTACTCCCGCAACGTGGAACCAATAAAATTAAAAAGTAACTGAATTCTTAAATCTCATGCTACACTGCATAAATTATAAAACTAAATCTGCCTTGCCTTATGCTTTAACAAAACGTATCAAGTGTCTTTCTGATGCAGGCTGCATTTAAACCTAACAACAAACTTCGTTAATATTTTCTATTCAAAAATTAAAGTTTCTGTTACGTGCGCATTAATACATTCATGGCATCGCTTACGAATCATGACCAATTGGGACTACTTACATGTGGCTGAAACTGTGACAGTAATATTGCATCATTGAAAAGGAAAGGAAATCAAAAATAATTCTTGGCTGCATTTAAACCAACTTCGCCAATATTTTAGTTCAAAAATCACTTGTCCATTAAACCATTCACTGTTTCGCGATCGAAATTTGATGCACTGGAACTACTTATATGCAACTGAAATAATGCCAGTTGCAGTGGTAAAATAAGGACCAGGTAAGAAGAAATTGTACTGTTCATTTGAAATTTTTCACACACATTCCTTAGATCATACATTTCGAGAAAAAGTGTACATGACAGCAAATTGAAATGTTACCATAACATTCATCAATCTCCAAGTTGAATATCTGGTAATGGAATAAATTCCGTAAAGAATTTCTAGAGGATTCTATCATAACATTGGTGCCACAATTTGATGAAGAATTCGGGAACTGCACCACTTTCTCGACCTACTAGAAACTGGCACTAACCTGTTGAAATTTACATCACTCGCTTCGTCAACATGTCCTATTCACGTTTTGCGATCACTCATTGCGGAAAAGTCCCCAGGAATTAATTAAAAATTTCTCTGAATTTGTGTATAAATTTTTGGAAATATAGTTTATAAATAGTGTGTAGTACATAAGTCTACAAGCAAAACAATAAAAACTCTCCAAATAAACGTAAGTGTTCCCGCATTAGCTGAAATAGCAAAAAAAGTCGCTGCAACTTGCACATAGAAACCCAGACAACATTGCGCCTAAGTCGCATATCATTTACTTTAAATATAATTTGCTCCATAATTTCTTTGAGATAATTTAGTACGCTGTTTAAGGCGAGTATCAGTAAAGCTGTAGAGGCAGAAAGTAAAGATAGTGGGTTGGAGGAAGTTGATAAGGATGGGTGGGAGCTGGTAACAGGTTGTTGGAGAATCATGGTTAACAGGATGAACAAGCCAGACACTTAAGTAATTGTGGGAAAAAATAGGTTTGACCTGTTGCCAGAGTCAGGAGGAGAAGAGCCTCATTTAGATGTAGGAGTAGGTAAGATGCAGCAGACCTTTAGGAATAAGGGCGTGCAGGGCAAGAATAGGAAAAAAAGGGTTCTGCTGCTAGGTAGTAGCCATGGGAGAGGTGTAGGCCCTCTTCTGCAGGATCAGTTAGGTACAGGATATCAGGTCACAAGTTTTTTCAAACCTAGTGCAACATTAGGCCAGGTAATAGAGGATATAGGTTCCCTTTGTAGGAGTTTCACTAAGGATGATAGAGTAGTGATAGTGGGAGGTGCGGGAAATAGTATTGATAGAAATGCGAGTTATAGTATAGAGAGTGACATGAGGAAGGTGGTGAAGAAGGCACAGCATACCAGGGTGGAGCTCATGCAGGTCCTAAGTCGCCATGACCAGCCACAATTGAACTATGCTGTGAGGCGGGTTAATGTGGAAACGGAAGTGCTACTTGGGAAAGGTATTAGTTCTGTGTTGGGGGTTGTGCCTGTGAACACCATTGGTAGGTGGGGTTTCACTAGGCATGGCCTACACCTAAATAGAAGGGGGAAGGGAGTACTTTCTGAGTTGTTAGCTAAAGCAGTGAGGGAGCCCGTTTCCAGTGATGATGGGGTCAGGAATGTGCCTTTTTTAGGTTAGGGGCTGCTGGTGAAGGGACAGAAATATATTATCGAAGTGATACTGATTGCAGATTCGCGATGGAAAAAGTCACAGATATTAAAGAAATCGATGAAATGGCTGCAACAATAACTGACTGCGGTAAAAGTGGGAAAGAGGAGATAGATTCTGAAAATGTAAAGCCAGTAGTAAGGGTGTTAATGGTAAATTGTGGAAGTATAATGAACAAAGTAATCGAATTTGCAAACTTAATAGAGATGCACGAACCACAAGTAATAATTGGGGTAGAGAGTTGGTTAAAAGAAGTACTAGACAGTGAGGTTTTTCCTGATGGTTACAGTGTACCGCAGAGATAGAGGAGCAATTGGTGGAGGAGTCTTCATACTAGTTAGCAGCTGTTTACCGCAGTGGAAGAATGACAGAAGAGGATGAGGCTCTTGGGGAGAAATTAAATTCATACTCAGATTTCAGAGGTGAGAATAGAATGATCATCATCGACGGGGATTTAAATTTACCAGGTGTAAACTGGGAAGGGAATAAGATAAATAACACAAGGGAACAAAGATTTTGCAAATATCTTAATAAGGGAAGAAGGATTTACACAAGTGGTTGAACAAAACATTGGGGGACAAAATATTTTGGACATATTTCTAATTAAGCCCGATGAAAACCTTTTGAGGTATCAAGTAACTGAAGGAATAAGTGATCATGAAGCAGTTCTGTTGGATATTAGAGGATTCAGTAAACCATCAGACAAAATTGAAGGGGGAAATAGGTACAATTATAAAAAGGCACAGGTTTCAAATTTGAAGAGATATTTCAGAGAACAATTCAGCAAATGGAAGGAAGGCTCAGGTACAGTAGAGTCAAGGTGGGAAGAGTTCAAGGAGATAATAAGAAAGGGGGAAGAAAAATTTATTCCAAAGCAGAAAATAAAGAGAAGTAGAGAACCTATGTACTATAATAGAGAAGTGAGGAGGTTAAAGAGATTGGTAAGAAAAGAACATAACAGAGTTAAGAGACAGCAGGGTAGTAGGGAATATTTAAAACAACTAAACAAGGACTTAATAACAGCAAAGAAAATGGCTAAAGATGGGTTCATGAAGAGTATTGTCAGTGCAGGAGGACCATTGACTGAAGCATCTAGAAATTTCTATGGCTATATCAGGAAACTGAGGGGAAGGGAGGGTGTAGACACACTTATAGATAAGGATGGAGAAGAAGTTACTGACGATTTGAAAAAGGCAGAGATTTTAAGTAACTGGTTCAGTGAAAGCATCAGGGACAATGAATCAAAAACAGGAGGGTCTAATTCGGAGAATGAGCTTAACAACACAATTAGAAATGACGATAGTAAAAAATTTGATATCCATCCTGAGGAAATAAGAAACCTGAAAAAAATAAAGGGGCTGGTGAAGATAATATTACTACAGATATCTTAAAGATAGCCGGATGTGACCTTGTACCTTATCTTGAAATATTATTTAAATTGAGTCTAGACACTTGCTGCTTACCACAGGACTGGAAAAGTGCAATAGTAGTACCGGTACATAACGGAGGGGTGAGAAATAGAGTTGAGAATTACAGGCCAATCAGTTTGACATCAGTGGTAGGTAAATTAATGGAAAGATTGATATGCAACCACATAAGAAATATATGTGAGGAACGTAAGTGGTTTTCAAGCAGGCAACATGGTTTCAGGCAAGGATATTCATGCGAATCTCAGTTGGTGGGATATATGCAAGATATTACAGTTGAAATGGACAAGGGAGGCCAAATTGATAGTGTAGCACTAGATCTGTCTTAGGCGTTTGACAGAGTAAGCCATAAAATGGTAGTAAATAAGGTAAATATCATTGCAGTGGATAAGAAAGTCATTTCCTGGGTAGAAGAATTTTTAAAAGATAGAAAACAGAAAGTTAGGGTAGGAAATGAAGTGGAAGTAAAAATGGGTGTGCCACAGGGTAGCGTATTGGGACCATTGCTATTCATTATTCTAATGAATAATTGTGTTGATTGTTTACTATCTGAAATTAGATTGTTTGCAGATGACATAATGCTGTATAAAAGAATCAAAACGATAGAGGATTGTAAACAGTTGCAGGGTGATCTGCACAGGATATCTAACTGGGTTGGTAAACATGGAATGAAGATAAATGCAAAGAAGAGTCAGCTTATTAGATACACAAATAAAAAACAAAAGGTTAATTATGAATATAAGGTGGGGAAAGTATTGCTTGCTGAAGACTTGAAATATAAATATCTTGGAATTACTTTTGATAACAAACTTAACTGGGCAGGACACATAGGACAGGTGGTAGGAAAAGGTTTCAAAGTTCTGCACTTGTTGGAGAGAGTGATGAGGGGATGTACGAGAGAAGTCAAGGAATTGGGTTACAAAACTTTGGTCAGACCATTGCTTGAATATGGTAGTGTAGTATGGGACCCTCATTTTACGTATCAAATACAGGAGTTGGAGAGGGTGCAAAAAAGGGCTGCTAGATTTGTTTATGGAAATGATCGCAGAATGCATTCAGTGACGGATATGATAAAGGAGCTGGAATGGGATTCATTGCAAGACAGGAGGAGAATGAGGAGGGTCATGGGAGTGTACAGGGCATATACTGGCAATGAGGCATGGAAAGATATTGCAATAGGTATGAAACATAGTGCATGGAAGGGAAAAGATGACCATGACCACAAGCTGGCACTCGATTTCAGGCACAAGGGTGTAGGAAGATTCTCTTTTTTAGGTAAGGGTGTCAGGGATTGGAATGAGTTACCAAGAAAAATGATGAATAATTTACAGAAAACTTTGAAAGAATTTAAAGATAAAATTTGTAGAGGGCAAATGTAGGTAGGTGCAAGATAGGGGGAAGATGGGTTTGTAGGGAAATTGCCACCGGAGCCTGTGCTCCATTGCAATTAAATTAAAGGTAGGGTTCTTGGGTTGGATCCTCGCTTTGTAACATGTTTTGTTATTTGTGAGCGTTTTCTTTAGATACTAGTTGCTGTTGGTAGTGCCGCATATTCTTTTTCTAAAATCCACCAAAGCATTTATTTTTTTTCCCGAATGGTTCACAAATATTTGGATAGCAATAGTATAATAAACATTTGAGACATAACCAAAAAATACTTCAAAACTGAAACTGGACGTTACTTGCACACCGATAAAAAAGTTAAAAAAAAAACTGAAAATTACTTGCGTATTAGAAGTAAATGCTACTTAAATAGATGCATTTATGTCAGAAAGGCAACATAACAATTGTATTGTCACGTAAAAATTCCAATAAAAAATATTCAAAGCGTTCCGGAATTGTTGCGAGATTAGCGTGCAATGTTATTGTTAAAATAAATCCTATTATTCACTGCCGAGTACTTGGGTTTTGTTGCAATGATGATGTATCTCTGGTATGTTTCAAAATTAAAAACATGAGGTTATCTTTTTACAAAAGTTTTCTTGTATGACAGCAATTTATGTTTCAAACGTTTGCATGACTTCTAATAAAAACATGATTCTGTAAAGCAACAAACAGAAACAAAAAAAAATGTACACACGGAATAAATATTATCCTAATCAAGGTTCGAATATAGGACCTTCAAATTCCTATAGCACGCTTTAACCATGCAGCTACCTGGACATCATGGCATCGTTACTTTTCTTCTCGTTAATAGTGAACACTTAAACATCACAGTTTCTACGTGCGGTGAAGTGAACGCGGTCGGAAAAATAAACAAACAATAAATTCAGTTTCGTTGGAAAAATATATTATTTATCCGTAGTTAAGAAATATTGTCCATAACATCCAGTTATTTAACGGTTGTGCTTACCTTATACTACACTTGCACAGTGGCATAGCTTGGTCAACAAGGGCCCCGGTGCAAAAAATTTATTTTGGGCCCTCAGGCCAAATGGGCGACCTTTTTTTTGCTTTGTGTTGCTGGTAAGGGCCCCCTGAGCAGTGGTTGGGGCCCCCCTGAGCAGTGAGAGGGTCCTTAGTGAGGGGCTTCCTAAGTCTCAGGGGCCCCCTTAGAAAAATGTAGAGCTAAAAAAGGTCGCCAGTTTGCCACGAAGGCACGTGTGGGCGTCTGAATTGCACTTGGGGGCCCTCAGAGGTGCGCTTTGGGGCCCTCTAAGGTATGCTTGGGGGCCCCCTGAGCGTAGGGGCCCCGGTGCACTGCACCGCCTAGCCCCATAGTAGCTACGCCCCTGCACTTACATTTTTCTCGTAAATATCTCCTAAAACAACTAAACTAATTTAAAATTTTAGTCATTCTTATGAAGGATTTCTGTTAATCTCTAGCTTCCAGTTTAAATATAAATGATTCTTGAATTGAAGTTATTACATTTTCAAGCTCTGAAGAATAAAAGTCAGTGGTTGTTTCTATAGCTATTCCGACAAATAATTTTCTGTATTTTTCCACTGTAGGCATTAAAATTATACTTTGCTCTTTAATTCCGAAAAATTTGTATTGTTCTTCGTTTTATATTCAACACAAAATCTCATTAGTAACAAGAGATAACCAGCAACAAATAATTGAAACCTTGGATAGCGGGAAACACTCCATACGTAACTGTAGCGCTTACAGGCAGGTGACGTCACTAAAGCGATCTCCAATCCCAGAGCATTTTCTGTCACGTGACATGAGGCAAATTTTATTTTTCTTTCGCTTTTTTAATTAAAAACAATCCATCTTTCTTTTCAAATTTAACAAAAATAGCTTCCTTAAGCATTAATCTACGCGAATGACTACAATTTATGATATATTTTGAATACGCCAAATAGCCTTTTATGAAAACTGCGCATAAAAATAGCAACACTGTTACGTTTCAAGTCAATCGGAACGGTTCCAAGAGTTCGGTGACAATATCGTCTGCCGTTGGTGAACAGTTTTTATGGAGCGTGTGTATAACACAGTCGGAAACGCCTATCCTGCTAGCGAAATTACAACGTCGGTAAGTACTTAGGCTCTCGGTTCGTGTAAATTTGCTTTGCTTTCTACTGAACCAGAGGATGCAATTGTGATCACGATGAAACAAATAAGCGTATTCTTCCGTAGTTTCGATGAGAAGAATATTTCTATTAGGAACCTAATGTTTACACGTGACGACGGTTTCGCTATATACGATGTCATTTTTTTTTTGAGTCAGGTAGTGAAATGCATCACTCGTTAAGTACGTCATGTGAAGTTGTCTTCGTGCAGCCTCGGAAACAAGCAGTTTTGTAACATAGAGAGATACTGCTGACCGTTAACCGTGTTCCCATCAAAGAAGAATGGCCGTAAACAGATGATCGGGATATCGCACAAAACACATTGACTTTAGGCGAATCTCGTACATGTTCAATAACTGCATGTAGGTTCTGTAGAACCCAAATTCGAACATTGTGTTTGTTTACCCGACCACTAACATGGAAACTCGCTTCATCACTGAAAACGATGTGTTGTGCGAAAGTGTTATCATTGTCAATAGCATCATTAATCTAGTTACAAAATGCCACACGTTTCCGTTTGTCATCAGGACGCAGAGCTTGTAACAACTGTAACTTGTACGGCTTCATTACCAACCGACGTCTCAGAACACGCCAAATTGTTGTAGGTAGTTTTAACTCCCGACTGGCACGACGAGTTGATTTTGAAGGACTACGTTGGAAAGCAGTTTGAATTCGTGCAACATGTGCCTCAGAAACACGAGGGCGGCCAGGACTCTTTCCTTTACATACACATCCGGTATCTACAAACAGTCGATGTTCCACCCATTCGGAGGATGTATTTGGTATCTCAACCTGAAACGTCTTTGCACTGTAATCACGGAATTGCACTTCGCAAACTCGATAACCAATAATGATTTCTGCTGTGGAGTAGCCATTTTAAACATATGACCGTTACCAAGAATAACACAAGACGACTGACATCTAGCAGCTATTAAATAAACTAGCCTATGTATTCGTTTATCCAATAGCCGAGCCGGGGCGCAGCGATCGATAGTTTGGACAAAAGAATACTTTGTAATACGTATATTCTTTTTGAAACACCCTGTATAGTAACTAACATGGGATAGCATGCACTCAAAAACTGCTGAGAAAAATTATCATACTAACAGGTTTTTAAGTAATTGACTGCTTATGAGTTGTTGGTAATATAATTGATATTGCTAATAGGTGTGTGTACTGTTCCAAATAAATAGCAACTACCATAATATAATATGTAGTCACAAATTACAGTGAAACTAATCATGGTAACTGGTTGGTAAGAAAAAAACTGGTTATTAGATGCTGGTAACAAGTGTATACACTGTTCCACATAATAAGCAATAATTAACTCTGGATTGTATTTGTAGATTACAGGAGATATTGGTTATACTAATGGGTTGTTGCTAACTTGTTGTCAATCTATATCTATAAATGAGAAAACGAGAAAGTTCGGATGTGTGTTTGGATGTACTTCTGGAATCAATAACGCCTTAATAAATCAACATATTTAAATGAAATTTGGCATGAAGTCAGTTAATTGCGTGCAAAGTGACATAGTATAGATTTTATCCCGCAAAAACGCATAGTTCTTTTAGAAATTGCCATTAATATCAATTCGGAAACAACAAATAGTTTCCTACTTCGTAGATAGCCATGCCACGTTTACTCTTTGCTTTTTACGTAAATCGCAAACACTGCTTTTCAGAAATAAAAGCAAAAACCTTCTTACATATGCAAGTTTTTGTTTAGTTTAAAAGCCATAAAACCGACGCACTTGACAAATAATAGTTTGGAAGCAGGAAATATAAAACTGTACTAAACCTTAAATTTTTATAAAAAAAGGTAGGTACTGTTGTCAATTTCGCAAAGAGATGTTTTCATTTGCGTACATAAAATAGTATGACATATCAAATAATACACCATAATTGAAGAAAACACTTCGCTTCACTAAAAGTGCAAAATGCCGTAGTTCTATCTCGGTTTAATTTATTTCCTGTTTCTTTTTTGGGGAGTAGTTTACGTCGCGATACATCACGTCACACCGTGACGTAGTGCTTATTAAAGTTTCTTAAGTAACTGATAAGTTAACTAAATTCCTCTTGCCTTTTGTTGTAACAAGGTTTTATTTTCAGTCTGGTCCAGGCAGAATTTCAAACTAACCACAATATCCGTTAACATTGTCGCTACAAAATCAAAGCCTCAATCACAATAATTTTATCTTAAGTTATTGATGTGTATCGCGACGTAAACTTGAACCTACAGTCTCTGTATTACAAATTATTAATACTTAACTAACCCTTTTTATTTTTTGTTCAGAATTTTTGTACAAATAATAGAGACTATGATTAACGAAACTGCTTTTTTACTTACTGTTCAATATTCTGCAAATATCTATCGAATGCTACACTTAAAACGAATATATTCAATGTGCTAATTTAGAAACTTATTGTTTCATGAAGTAACAGTGGAAGTCGTTTACAACACAATACTGTATTGGACCGTCGGTTAGGGAGGGGGGAGCCAATACGTTGATGAAATATAATTATTAATAATATGTATGACATCCAATAAGTTGGTTATTTGGTTAAAAGGTGAACTAGAGCCATGATTTCTACAAGAAGTTAGTTTCACACAAACTTATACTCAATTTATTTAGTCTTCTGGCTTATACAAGGCCGGGTATAGTTAGCGTTACGTTAAACATAATCCAAAGACAACAAACAAGCAATACCCGACATTTACAATCCGCCGGATAAAAGCAAACATAAAACTCATTTAGATATCTCAATAATTTTGAAAAGTCAACATGTTTCAAAGTGGCATCGCAGGCCAACAACTTAAAGTTAACATTTACAAAAGAACCCCAGGAGAGCCGTTTAAAGTTAAAAGCATCGTTAGAATTTAAAACAATGAGCAAGATGCTTCGAATTTGAAGTTAAGAATATGAAACGTTGGATAGCTCAGTAATTGTTATGATGGGAGCAGAGTCTTATCTCAGGAGCCGTTTACGGGTTAGCAAGCCTCGTTAAACCCCAATGGAACTGTGGACCTATATGTCGGTACTTTACCGTAATCGCATCTTCTCGACGAGGTGTGACACGCTCTGTGCCACTGCTGCAACGAATGCCACATTTGCGGATATGTCCGCGCTACCACATCAGCTTACAATCTCTGGCAGGTGGACCGCTCCGCTTCCAGCCCATCTGAGCCAGACTATGCGACCAGTGACAGTCACTGATCAACGGCTAAGGGCGTGTCGGGTGACACGTCCGCACTGTAGGTCGTCTCGGCAGCAAGTGAAGTCGAATATGGCGTCGTGTCCTCTTGTCGCGGCAAAGCCAGCTTTCCTCTCCCCGCACATGGAACAGAAGCCTTGAATTAACAACTGTGAACCCCTGTATCCGTTCACGATTGGTGCATCGATATATGTCCATCATCACGTGCTTCGTGTCGTCGCTAACATTTGCTACCCGTTCCCGCACATTTTGCTTGACCTTGTCGGGGCGCTGGGAACGGATGAGGTCAGTACACTCGGCAGGTAACGGTTCCCGGGCGCCACCCCTTTGTGAGCGGAGGCGTCAGCAAGTTGGTGACACTGAGCATTGTCCCGTTCTCTGAACGTTCAAAACTGCGGTTCAAACTTCCCACATTTAATATTTTCTGAATAGCAAGTTTTGCACAGAAATTAAATCATATAATAATAAATCTGGCTGCCCGGGTTTAATACATAATTATTCACCTATGAATTAACCCTATTATTTATAATATTTACAATTTAGATAAATGAATATTACAAAAAAATCTGAATATTAATTATTTATTTATTAATAGACGTTGTAGATGACTCTGTCATATCACAATATACCTCCCACCAAATCAAAATAAAATTATTAACAAAATAATTTTATTTCCACTACCCTAATTCCCTACAGTTGCGACAAAATACTGCCTATCGCTGTTCCAGCTCACTCAAATTCCGATCGCACACATGTGACCTTTAAACTGTGTAAATTTGACACGTTATTCCTTTTCACATAAGTTATAATGAAATTCCTTATACTAGATACATGTGAAAACAAAATAAAATATCAACAAATTACATTAAATAAACAAGCATCAAATTAGTTCTGTTCATTCATATGAAAGCAAAATGAAAACAGATTGTACATAAATATCTCAACATTAAATCACATAAATTAATTGATTATATACAATTGGTTATGCAAACTCGGCGCATGTGTTGAAGTCAGAATTATATGACAGGAGGTCAATCGACTTTAGCAAAAACAACAAAAAATATCACCGAATGTTAAATTATCGAGGTCAACATAAGCATGTCAGAACCACATCAAATGCATAGAAAAGCAAAGAAAATAACCCCACCATCGAGCTTTATGACTTCCCAGCAAGAATTTAAAGGACAGTCCTTACAGAAAACAATACTGCGTCTTCAAAATTTCGAAAAGAGTAACGATGACATCAAAGCGGCAGAAATTATGATAGGAATACGGGACATGATGATCCGATTAAGCAATCAGCTGTTCCAGTTCTGTATCGTCATCAAAGTGATGTTATAGCCAACGAAACCGCAACCCTGTTACATACCGTAAATTCAACGATCATTCTGGATGAAAACAACGCTATGCATTCAATATAACAAAGTAAGAGCATAACTATAGACGGCAAATAAATTGAAGGCGTTCGAGTGAATTTTCACGTGTCGTTACAACATAATTAGTCAGCTATCGGTGAAGGACAGTTATTAAGTTTTCTGTGACGCATGAGGAAAAGAAAGTGTAGACCATCACGGGTATTGATGATGGAATCACTATAGGATTTACCCATCCCCGAATGATGCAGTCATACAACAATTGATAGTAGGCGTTGCGGAATTATGCGACTTACGTTTCCAAACTAATCAACATTATCCTCCCGTCCAAAAGACCATATTCTTCCACTCCTCCGAATAACTTATCAAACGACGCTCGAATGCTTTGATTTTGAGAATTATTTTTCCGCCATGCAATGCTGCACAATTCGCACAGTGAACTTCCAGCTCGCAATGTTGAATGGGCTTAAATGTTTATCTTTAGTGTTACGCGGTCCAATCTATTTTCACCAGTTACTACCGTTCTTCAAAGCGGTCGGCCCTTTTGTACCTGGCCGCCCGAGACTTAGATAACGATCTCTTAAGTATCGGCGGAACAACCCCCAGCTGGCACTTTCCCTTCTGTGCCGTGTCACCGCTAATCCATTACGCGATCTGCGCACTCATCTCGTAACAGGTGCTCCTTAGCTTCAGAACAAACGACCTTTATTCTACAAATGCTAGCCTAAATCTTATTCATATTTCATAGTATTTACATTTTATTCACAGGTAATGTTAGTCGATTGCCGTAAATTGTAGGCGGTTGCGAAAGTTTCAGAAAATCTTATTGTGATGGAGGCGTATTCGTTATGTCATTTCCGCCGCCCACACATCTTCTGTCATCATTGCGCGCCTCAGGATCCGCGTTTACAACCTAAATTGCATTTATATGCGGGTCGGTTATTTCCGAATCGCTGATGATTATTTTCACCTCTCCAATGCGTATTACCGTCTTTCCAATTTTTACCACCGTTGCGGTTGCCAGCATGCTTATTCGCAGCCTTCCCGCTCTGATCATTATCGGGGGGGGGGGGGGGGGCCTTACATCCGCTATGGCGACGCTTAGCCTCGAACTGTGGCTCGTCTCGGCTCCGATCCGCATCTTGTTTTGCAAGATTATCGGCCATTTGTCCGATTCGATCCAGATTTCGTAGCGTATCAAGAAACTCTGGTACCGTTCGAATGAGCACCGGGTTGATCAGCGCCTGCACTTGCGTGCCGAAATGCGCGATCGCCATTTCGATAAATTCCCCGTCTGTCATTTTATTATCAAACTGCCTACATTGAACCAGTAATTTCTTTACGTAGTTCTCCATGCAGTGGTGATATTTAGGCACGTATTCCCTTGATATAATTTTATCCTGGATCTTTCCCGACCAGTAAGTTTCAAGAAACAATTCCTTGAAGCCGGCGTAAGATAGATCTGTTTCAGAAGCGATTTTCAGCCAGAGCTATCTGTTTCTGAAAGCAATTCTTCAACCAATACCAGTTTCATTGATTCGGGTATCCCCTTTACTTCAAAATATCTTTCCATTTCGGCAAGATATATCTTAGGATTTATATCCTTCCGGGACCCGAAACGAAGCAATTTCAGCTCAATATTTGCTGCTGCATGCTGCCCGCAATTAACGTGCATTGAACTGCCACCTACGTTAGAGCTGCTTACTTCTTTCAGTTTCGACTCTAACTGCGCAAGTTTTGAGTTTGTATCTTACACAAGCGTTTGCATCTTACACAAGCGTTTGCTGCGATTCCTGTAGATTCTGCTGTGTCGTTTTCACCTGTTCAATTGAACTTATGACCTTCGACACCTCTGAATTTACTTTTCGCAAGCTCTGCTCCGTCTTGTCATTTATTTCGTGGACGAACTGCGATATCTGTCCAAGATTTTGGTTGCCTTCTTGCCGCACCCGCTCCACAGATAACTCAGTGGCGTCCAAACGCTTCGAAATTTCCGCGCTAGTTTCTTGCAACGAATTGCACGTTGCTTGAACTTCGTCGCCGCGTTTTTCCAACACCGAAACGTTGGCTCGCATCTCGGACTTAAATTCGTTCATCTCCCGGGACATTCCTCACGGAAGATGGACAAATTTCCATCTATGCCTTTCAACAAAGCATTTTGCGACTCGGAACGCTGATTCAATATTTTTAATTCTTCCTTTTGCGAATCAAAACGTTTCTCTTGCGAATCGAAACGTTCCTCTAATTCTTTCTTTTTCAAATCAAATTTCTTGCTCAGTTCCTCCTTCAACGAATCAGAATTCCTATCTTGCGCATCTAAACGCTTGTGCAATTCCCCCAGCGCGTTAAGCAGTATGTCTTGGAATTGAAAAGTCGGCTGTGGTGAATCTGCCATGTTTTGTGACGCACAACGTGTTTTCCGATTTGGTTGTGAGGGTGGATTTTTCGTTTCTTCACTGTCAGGTGTTGGAAAAATATCCATTTGTTCCCCGTCTAGTGTCGCAGTGGAATGAAGGCTTCGCGTACTCGGTGTATCACCGGCCGCTATGCAATCTACGTCCGTCAGCGATATCTCGCGTTGTTCCGGTATTTGATTCAATTCGCTCATTTGTTCGGGAACTTCGGGAATAACTGATTGATCTGCCATATTAATGGTACGTGATCTTAACTTCATAGCAAGTTTTGCACAGAAATTAAATCATATAATAATAAATCTGGCTGCCCGGGTTTAATACATAATTATTCACCTGTGAATTAACCCTATTATTTATAATATTTACAATTTAGATAAATGAATATCACAAAAAATCTGAATATTAATTAATTATTTATTAATAGTCGTTGTAGATGACTCTGTTTTACCACAATACACAATTTACAAGGAGCATATGAAAGCTTATTACTAATAATCACTAAGCTCCTTCTGCCTTATGCTGTAACAAAAATCAATCTGGTCCAGGCATCATTTCAACCAAACCACTATCTCTGTTAATATTGCGGCTACAAAGTCAAACTATAATGAATGCAATTATACACCTTACTAAATCACGAGCAGTAACAGTCACTTTATCGAGATGTTAACTTGACCAGCAATATTAACGAAAATTGTCTTAGAGTTGTAGAGAATTATGGGATTTTCGTTGTACTCTGTAAGTTACAAGCATTTTAGTATAATTTTTTTAATTACGTTAATCCAATAACTGTTATGATGCTGATGACATACTTCATGCGGATGAATTCAGTATTTAATTTACACATTTCCAACGTCATTATTTGGGTTCATTTAATATCGCGATCTGAAATAATGAGTCAAGTTTATTTCGCCATTCATAACGTCACTAACATGCAATAGGCCCTTTAGTGAATGTATTAATGCGCAACTGATGGTAGCTTTGATTTTCTAGCGGTAATATTAGCTGAGTTTGTGACTTGATTGAAATGTAGCTTGGGCCAGAATGAAGTATTATTAGTTATTTCAAGAGCGCTATTTTAGTGATGTCATGTGTTGCTTTGTTCCGATATTGTATCAAAAGATTTATAATAAGCGTGGATGATTTAGCAGAACACGTGGCGTTGACCGATTTTTTAATTAATAAATGCTTTATTCAGATAGTGGAGTGGTAGACGAGTGGTAATTTGCCGGCAAACATTCAATTCTGTTGGCAGATTGAGAAACCAATTATGAAGAAAGAATTACTTACTATTTTAACACTGAAATTTATATTTTAGTGCAGAATTAATGGCTCCAAACGAATGAACTATAGTAAACTGGTCTAGAGGCAATTCAACTGTTTCCACAGATAGAGAAGCCATTACCACAATACCACTGATAATTATGGATAAAAGGATCAATTACTACTATACATACTAGTATAATATCTAAATTTCTGTTGATGGAACCAATATATCCTCAAAACAAAATCAATATTCAAAGAGTTAAGTTCTATTTTTTTAAAGATTTTTTTTCAGATATTCAAAGCAAATCAAAATATTCATTTTTAGTATTGCAATTTATTTTTAACGGAAATGAACGTTCTTGGGCCACTTATGTATTTATTTGCTGTTTGGATGTTAGTATTTTTTGTTGTTGATATTTAGTCAATTCCATCAATGTATTGCTAATATTTTGACGTTTCGAGCTTCCATTAGTTAAAACTATATTCATTTTTATTCGCGAGATGAAATTAGTAATTTTAAGAGATGCTGGGTAAACGAAATTCAAATATTTCAAAGAAATGTAAGAAAACTAGGGCTATGAAAATAGCCAAAACCTAGGAGACAAATCCCCAATATTGTATATATGGATATATTAAACTGAAAATACTCCTAACAAACAGAATATTTTTATTGTTTTAAAAATTCAGTGAGTTGTTTTGGAACATAAATCAATTTTTGTTATTTTATTGCAACATTTATTACTACTATTACTGATAAAAATAGCTCTAAAATAAATTTTTTGGTTGTTTGACCTGGTGAAAAGGCTTCTTTACGTCTCCGCAATCAGCCCCTTTCGTAGCCTCTTAACGTAACCCAGTAATCCTACCGGACATAGAGGACTCACAGTTCGAACACGGAATCAGAACTAAGTGAGCATTCTGGCGTAATTCACATCACACAACAACCTATGCCAGAGGTGAAGGTCGAGCTAAGGACCTTTGAAAATCCTCGCTGAGACTATGATTCAAGCTGGGGACTTTTCCATCCCCAGTTGGACGCCCTACCCACTGAGCAACGAGACCTATCAAAAAAATCCTAATATTACTACACTCTTCAACGCGGACGAAGTCGCGGGTAACTGCCAGTATATAATAATATTATCAATTATATAGTAATATTGACATTACTAATAAGTGTATGTACTGTTCCACATCCCCGATATTATTCTCACATGGGATCAAAGTGAACATATCTATCTATCTAATTGCCATTTATAAATTGAGCTAATAAAATGGTTAATACGGTAGATATTGCATAGGCAATTTGTATACTGTCTGATTGATTGTTTATTATTTTTATATTTTTTACCGGGACCCCATATTTCTTCTCGACGTCTTTTCGTCAACTCTTGTTATTTTATGATCCAGGTAGTAATTTATGGTAATGGATAGCTTGTTGATTATAGGTGCAAAATGTGTCGACTTTGGGAGCTTGTTTGATTGAGACAACTATAGGAGCGAGAGCAGAGGTTTATTTATATGGTAGCTTTTCACAATTTACCAGCTATTTACGGCTGTGTAATGGGATAGAATATTCAGATAGCAGAAAATGACTATAAATTTTTTAGTAGATTTTACATCGTATGGTGAGACACTTCGAAAATGTACAATAATTCGTAACGTGTCGACAAATGATGCGCCCATCTTATCTGTCAAATGATTAATAAAAATAATAGAAAATACTTCTGGGAGCTCATGAATATGATTTTTAACGCTAATTCGTGGCTATTTAATCAATAAAATCCAAAGCCTGCTAAAAATTTGACGTAATACTTTTAATCTTTAAGAAAATTAAAGAAGAGTAACAGTTTTTCATTAAAACTACGTTATTGCTTACAATTCATAAGTTTTTCGTAATTTTTGCTAAAACCATACGTACAAATAAATACATTTTAACCTCCGTGATATTGATGTATAACGTTTTATTTGTACCAAAAAGTGAAATATCTCTCCAGAAAATAGTACATCTAAGAAAAAACGTAGATTTTAGCAGAGGAAAGCAAAAGAAGCTAAAATTGATGTGGTTAAGGGCCTATCTTGATCCTTCTTCAAATACCTATGTTACAAAACTAATGTTAGCCAAAGGTCGTCACAAGAAACATTCTCACCGTGATGCAAGAACTGAATTAGTTAGCTCATCTTCACGAAGCAAATGAGATGATGAAGTATACAATCTACAGTATTTGAGAGATATGTCACGCTGGAGTATACTTGTTCTTGATAGGCCTACTCTTGGCACTGAGATCATTAAAAAATAAAGAGATTATTTCCAAAACAGGAAGTGTCTGTTTATCACTGTATATAGTGAAGGGTTTTAAATAAAAGGTAGTTGTCGACATCTTCCAAGATAATCGTTCTACAAGGAGATGCCTAATGGTCGTGGATAACTTCCCCATTTGCTCGCTATAATACTATGTAACGATCGAGCGGTGATTCGCCACAGTCAATTTCGATTCGCCTCTGATCAACCACTCCCCGATCAGTTTCACCGAAGATATGTGATTATAGAATCAGAGAAATTACGGTCGACCCTCACTTAGTGCTAGTAAAGAGCAGAAATCAGTGATACAAGTGAAACATGTAGTTGAAAGAATCGAGTGACTTTAATATCTTCAATAAAAATAAACACACAGAAAAACACTGGATAAAACTTGAAAATTTTGCATAAAATAGCTCTAATGAATCAAAATCCTGTCACTCGGGACACTCTTTCTAAGCCAGCAGAAGGGTATAAATGCATCAGCCTTTACCTAATAAATTCTTCATGCCATCTGGTGGCGTGATCCATCCTAAGACTCGGCGAAGAGACTCCTGGGGGCTGCTTCAGACTGAGCTCCCCGGTGTAGAAGCGGGTGGGGAGAAGTCATGTGACTTAGTTCTATTCGCTCTAAAATCCATCGCTAAGGGTTTTCTGGGTACCGTGGTAGGGGGACTGCTTCCCACGGGAAGCGACTTTGCCCAACCTTGAGTTCTGCGGCGTTGGGTGGAATTAAATTACATGGCTGCAGCTTGAGAAAAATTATCCCGAGTAAAAATTATAATATTATACAGTTAAAATCCCTCAATTCACTACACCTTTCCCCTTGGGGAAGAGTCAAACCCAGGGCTTTAGCCTAGGTGAGACTCTTACCTGGTATTCTGCATAATCTAGACTCAAATGCTTGAACAAAAATAAACAGATCATTGACATCTAAAATCTACTGAATACACCATTAATTACTACTTAAAGTGTCTTGAAATGCTTGAATATTGTACTTGACACTTGCTTGCATCTTTGTAATTCTATTGGTTAAAATAGTTAATTATTAGGATAATATTTCTTAACTACTACATTTAATTGAACCTTAATTATACTAAAACACATTTGAAACTTTACATGGATAAACTTTTTTTTTTTTTTTTTTTTTTTTTTTTTTTTTTTTTTTTCAAAGAAAACACAATTGAAATAATACATATATAAACTTATCAACATTTTTATATCCGATAACAGATAATTGATCGTGATCTGGATCGAAAGATTGCCTGTGCCCAATTGAAGAATGAGGTCTCTCAAATACTACAGTATCCTCATCACTGACTTCATTATTTATGTCTCGATTGATGTTATACGAGATAATTAAGTACCAGTAGATTGGTTGACAATAGTGGTTTTCACACAAATCTGATTGCAGCATTCACTTGCAGTATTATGTCAAAAATACTTAAAACAATTCCTTAAACAGGTACCATGTTTACATAGACAAAATACAATGATGCAAAAAATAAGAATTACACAGACATACGATAGGATCCAGTAATGAGACGATGAATAATTTTTAAAAGTATTTTTCTCTTGTTGTTCGATTTCATTTTGGAGTTGATCGACCTTGAAACCTGCTATCCGTAAGTCATCAAGATTTTTAACAATGTTTTCCATTGGTAAATTCAATTTTAATTCTGAAATATTCCGTTTCTCTTTGTTTATGATGCAACAATCAACTTCTAGATTCAAATCAGGTATAATGTCTGGACTGGTAACATTTGTTCTTATCGTGTGCTCCATAACCGCGACATCTTTGAAAGAATTTTAATTTGCCTGTTCCTTTGAAAATGGTATCCGTGTGTTGATTTTCACCACATAAGATAGTCATACCTTCGTCTTTAGGTGCAACAAACAACCATTCGTTGTTATTTAATTTAGTAAACAAACTCTCATTTAAAGAGACTATTTTTCTTGTACAATCACTTGGGATTGATCTTACTGGCTGTAACAATTCTATCTCACACGGAGCATTTTCATAGGAAGCAGACAGCACAAAGTTTTGTATATCAATACTAAGATCAGATGTTACATTTAAGTTCATCGTGATTTACTTTAGCATACAATCTGCGAGAATCATCAATAATTAGAGTATCTTTTTCTGGCAAGATGAACAAATAATTATTACCAATGGCTATAGGCAATGGAAGAATTCTGTAAATATTAAATTGATTGTGGGTCGAAATCCAATTCATCAGTGGGCTGTGCATAATTGGATCCAAAAAGGAACCGATACGGTATATTCAAACTACTCGGAGAGGCATCTATCTTCACAGCGGAAATGGTGGCAATTCAGAAGGCAGTTGAGTATGCGGAGGCTTCGGTGGACACAACATCGGTCATAATATCAGACTCCCGCTCGTCGTTGACCAGCCTGCAAGGTCATACGCAAGTTGCCAACAAAGACAGTATCTTATGCAACATTTTGGAAGCAGCATACCGGATGAAACAGAAAGGCAAAACGCTGGTGTTCATGTGGGTGAAAGCCCGCATCGGCCTAGAATGAAACGAACGGGTGGACCAGCTGGCGAAGCGAGCTTGCGAGATAGGCAGTGCTTATCCGTTCGTAACTGTGAGGGACCTAATTTCAATCACAAAAAAAGAAGCAAGAGAATCATGGAACAGAGAGTGGGAGGAGTCACAACTGGTCAAAGGAAAACACTATGGACAGATCCACCCCGTCATCCCTAAACAGCACTGGCACCATCAACTGAAGATCCCAAGAAAAACTATCGTAACCATTACCAGACTAAAGTTCAACCATGACTGTTTCCCTGCACACCTGAACAGAATAAATATAGTTCAAAGCCCCTTATGCGGATGCGACGAGACGAGCATAGGGGATATTGACCATATACCGAAACGGACAATCAGGGAAGAGAACGATCCCACATGGTACACACGGGAGGTTAAAAGGTTACTCAAGAAGCAAAGGAAGATACATGCACGATCAAAAAGGACAATGCATCGGACTGATTTAGATAAGCTATTGGAGATAAGGGGACGTGTTAAGAATGCGATGCGTGAGGCCTTTAATAACTTTCGTGAAAATTCTCTCTCTAAGAGCCTCACTGAAAACCCTAAGAAATTTTGGTCGTATGTAAAAAAAGTTAGTTGTAGTGGGAACAATAAGCCAGTTCTAATAAAAGACGGGCGGGAAGTTGAAGACAGCCACGACAAGGCTACCGTATTTAACACCGAATTCAAAAATTCATTCACGCGAGAAAACATGGAAAACATCCCCACTTTACCACATCGTGTGGAATTAGAGATGGATCCGATAGAAATTGATAGCGTAGGAATTGTAAAGCAATTAAAACTCCTGAAGTGGGGTAAAGCGCCGGGTCCCGATGGTATACCGGTAAGAGTATTTTCTGAATACGCGGAGGATATTGAACCATTTCTGTCAGATATATTCCGTAAATCACTAGAAGAGAGAAAAGTACCTTCTAGCTGGAAGATAGCCCAGGTAATTCCCGTTTTTAAGAAAGGAGATCGGAGTGATCCTCGGAATTATCGACCCATATCTCTAACATCGGTCTGCAGTAGAATTCTGGAACATGTCATATGCTCGAACATATTGAAGTTTCTAGATGAGAACGAGTTACTTACATCATGTCAACACGGATTTCGGAAGAAGAGATTGTGTGAAACACAATTGGCCCCATTTTCCCATGATGTAATAAAAGTTATCGGGTTCGCAAGTTGATGCAGTTTTTTTGGATTTTGAGAAAGCTTTTGATTCTGTGCCACACAACCGACTTTTAGCGAAGATTCGAGCTCACAGTATTTTGGCTCAGATTTGCTAGTGGATACATGATTTTCTAACTGGTCGATCACAGTATGTCGTCGTTGACGGGGAAGCCTCTTCTAAGATAAACGTTACTTCGGGCGTTCCTCAAGGAAGTGCAATAGGTCCACTTCATTTCTTAATATCTATAAACGATCAAGGTGACAACGTCAAATGCTGGTTGCAATTGTTTGCCGACGATGCAGTTATCTATAGGGAAATAAAGTGCTCCGACGATTGCTTAGAAATTCAGAGCGATTTGGATGCTATTTTCGATTGGTGCCGTAAATCGCAGTTTACACTTAATTGAAAAAAGTGCACGGCAATGCAGATAAGTAACAAAAAGAATCAGTTTGTTCACGAGTACAAAATAAACAATTCAGCTGTTGACACGGTTGATTCCGTGAAGTATCGGGGGGTGATAGTACAAAGCAACATGAAATGGGACATGCACATAACTTCCGTCGTAGGCAAGGCAAATTCTAAATTACGATTCATAGGTCATATTTTGAGGAATTGTAATGCTCAAACAAAGGAGATAGCGTATAAAACACTAGTGCGTCCGCATCTGGATTACTGTTGTGGGGTTTGGGACTCGTATCGCAAGGTTCTGATTGACTCAATTGAGAGGGTGCAGAGGAGAGCCGCTAGATTCGTGACTTGTTGTTACAGCCCTTATGAAAGCGTCACAGAATTGATACATAGATTGGGCTGGGATAGTTTGGAAGACAGACGACGTAGCTTGCGTTCGAATTTATTGGAGAATATGCGAAAAAATTTAAATTTCGAGTGCAATGAAATACTTCTTCCGCCAACCTATTTAGGTCGCAATGACCGGAGGGATAAGATTAGAGAAATAAGATGCCGTACTGATACTTATATGTATTCCTTCTTTCCTCGCACTATTCGGGATTGGAATGGGCGGGTTTAGGATTGGTGCTTAGCACCCTCTGCCACCCACAATTTTTGTGATTTGCAGAGTATGAATGTAGATGTAGATGTAGATCTTCTTTGGCTGCAAGAACCGATACAACAGCACCACAGACCTAATGCAGCAACTGTTAAGATTAGGTCACTTCCCACCATCAAAGGTGTCACATCTCCTTGCGACCGACGACGCCAGGATCTTCATACTGCTATGCAGATTCCTAAAGGATGGTGAGATGGACATATAAACCTACAGATGCCTATGAACATTTGTGTTTCCAACCCTTGGTGGACATATCTAATAACTGAAATCATGTGCTTAGTAATAGATATGAAGTAACAGGCTTACCTATGGACATATAGCTAAATAATATCCGTAAGCTGTGTTATTGATCTATAAATGAGGCAATTGTAATTAGTGCTATGGCTGTATGGCATACTGGCCCATTGCCAATAATAAACTAAAAAAAATTATTACCGATGGCTATAGGCAATGGAAGAATTCTATAAATATTAAATTGATTGTTGTTCGAGAGAGGAATGTTGAGAACGTATGTCAAAATATTTTGCAATAAGAAGACGTCCAAACTGATCATTTTTAATAGAAGATAACCGTTTTCCTCAGAAAGCGGAACTGGGAATCGTTTGTCCTTAATATCATCTCTGATTAACGTTAGATAACTGACAACCTGGGATGGATTAATGATAAGGGGTTGTAGAATTCTATACTGAGCGTTTACAATAGTTATCTCAGCTATTTTTATTACTTGTAACTCACATATAATGGATAAATTTTCTAATGGGGTGTTCTGTGTGATTTGGATTTTCTTAAGCCCAATTTTATATCTTTGTCATCCCCGATAACAAGACGTTTCCGCGAGCAAAGTTTCGTAGTTTGCCCAATTAAATTGTGTGACTGATTTAATCTGTTAATTCACATTCATGTATTGTAGCTTTCAGTTCAATTAATTTGCGATAGGTCGAAATGAATAATTTGGTAAGTTTTCGCTAGCATCATCTAATTTATTTAAGTTCACATTTATAATAATTCTCTATGTTAATGAGTAAATCTGTGCACCGGTTTTGTGATCAAAATATAACCTCTGGAACTGAACTCTTCGATCGTAAAATCTTGTGTACGATGGTGTGAATTAATAACAGAAGACCAAACAGTAGTTCCATCTGAAAAGCAAAATAAAAATTTAGTTAAGTGTACTGTTGCAATCTGTAAAACAAAGTGCGTAATTTTAATTACAAATGAAAAATTGTACGTTATAATGTCACAATGGATTGTTCTCCGCTGCGAGTTAAATGCCTCACGCCTCCTCGCTAATCAGGTGGGCCCGCCTCGCCGGGTGGTATCTACGCGTGGGCGAGCGGCCTTGCCTCCCGGCCTAGAAACATAACTGGTGGCCATCTTGGAATAGCGACTTATCACGCGTGTGTGGGCGACCATGTGCGCGACCAGGCCGTGACTCCACGTGGTGCGGTGTTTACAAAACAAACGACCACGTGCGTTGTGTTTATGTGTTTCTGATGCGGTTTTCTCTGTTTCCTATCAAATTTAAACGTACTGTAACCTATTTTAATGTATTTTTAATATGTATTCTCACTACTGACTGAATTCTTTCGTAATTTATTCAATGATATGGCTTTAATCTATTGGCATGAACGGTGAGTCGTTTATATCGACCTAGTTGAATCGTTACACCTACTCCTCATTTTCAATCACAACAAAAGGTCCTCTATAACCACTGTCAAGTTTCTGTGGTCTACCTCTGCGGACGGATTCATCTTTTAGTAAAACTTTGCTTCCAATTTTAAACTCTCGTCGATTTTGTGTCTTATCGCAATATTCTTTGTTTTTCTCTTTCAGTCCCTGATTGATCTCTCTAGCCTGTTTGTGTAGTGTCTGTAGGATAGCTGTTAGCTCACCTGCGTACTCATCATATGAATAATGAACTTCTTTTGGATCACTTTGCAATACCCTTGGTATATTTGGTATTCTACCGAACATTAGCTCATGTGGCATGTAACATGTTGCACTGTGAATACTGGAAATTACTAACGAAAGACAGCAAATCATCTGTCAAAAGACTACCAACAACACGTTGGAGTGACCGTTATGCTGCAGTAAAAGTACTAATAGAAAGTTTCTGTTGTGGCTACAATTAAAGAAACATGTGATCATGAAAATATAGATACCAGAAGTGCTGCTCATAACTGTATCCCTGCAGCATGTAATTTTACTTTTCTTCTCTTTTGGCATGATGTAAGTAAATTGTCAGATTGGATTGCAAAGTAAATGCTTGAATCTTAAACAATCGATGATAAAAATAAAAACATTTCGTCTTTATATTTAAGAAAAGTGGTGTCATATTGTACAATTGAAAACAGATCTTGCTACGAAAAATCTCAGAATGCCACTAAAACAGGACTCTCAATGAAAAATGAAAATCAAATAGATATTTTGAAATGATCCAACACCGAACTCCAAACAAGATCAAAATCCGTTCAAGATATAGTTTCATTGTTTGAAGTTGTACTGAAAAATAATTTGCATTCGGCAAACACGGAAGAATTAAAAATAGCTATTTCCAAATTTACTGGCATTAATGATGAATTATTGGAATCAGAACTTCTCTTGCAAATACCACGACTGAGAAGGCATTTAAAAGCAGCCTATGTTTCCGTATCTGTAACAAATATTGAGTAGCTCTGGAATTTTTTAAATTCATCGTGAAATCTTATGTTCGCCATTTAGTTATTTATGTATCAGTTGCTGCGTGTGAGAGGAGCATTAGTAAGTTAAAATTAATCAAAAACTACTTTTAGTCAACAGGAGGCGAAAAAATGTAGTTAAATTGACTACTGAACTTAAAGCAACTCAAAATATTATTTTAAAGATATGATTTCCGAGTTTAAAGCTAGGAACAAGAGATTATGAAAGGAATTGTTTTAAGTTTAGTTATATATTTTTTAAATGTTATTAATGTTACAATTTTATTAGTAAACAACTATTTGTAAATAACAATAAATATTTATTTAGGCATGTTATATTAAAGTTGTATTATATTTTACTTAACGTTGAATTTAAGTTTTCATGGGGTGACACCATCGATTCCGCCCCGGATGTCATCCATGCTAGCTACGCCACTGGTTCTCGAGATATCTTGATTGAAAAATGATGTGGTTAAGCTGATATGCAGACCGGACCAGAAGGGAAATTGGTAGTGCCGTAGCTTTTAAGTTTGCCACATATCTTTTTGAAGAAATGTTTTTGTAGGAAAAAAGTGTACAAAAAAAAAAAAAAAAAAAAAAAAAACCATACCTGAGACGTGATGCGGCAGAAAACTCGCGGTACGGCACAGAATTAATAATACAGAAATTTAACAATCTCTAATGACATTATTAACGCCAAAGAAAGTATCTGTACTCTGTAACAACGAATTTAAGAATGCTGCCAAGTTTTCAAGATGCAAGCATGCGAATAAATTTCTCTGGTGTATTGAATAAAGCATTTTCGTTGCATAATAACAGAGTATGCACCTATACATATTTTGACTTATTTTACACGATTCGTAGATATTTTGTGGTTTTAAGGTTTCTTTGATAGTTTAAGCTCACTTGATTTTTCGGCCGTAATTCACTGGTTGTGCCAGAAGAAATATTTCCATTGGCGCCGCAATCTCTTATGCGTCCACATTTGGACTGCTGTTGTGCCACTTGGGATACGTTTCGTAAGGGGTTGATTGACAGTATAGAGAAAGAACTGAGAAGAGCCGCTCGATTCGTTGCCGCTTGCTACAGTTCTTATGAAAGCATCACAGAACTGATTAGTAGACTAGGCTGGAAGTCTTTGGTAGATAGACGACGCACGTTTCGTTTAAACTTATTGGTAAATATGTGTAATTTCACTTATGAGTGTACTGAAATACTTTTTCCACCAACCTATTTGAGTAGGAATGACAGGAAAGATAAGTAGGAAGATAAGGGGAAGCTGGGAACAGCCAATCAGCGTCCAGGGATTGCGTGACGTCACAAGATGGCCGCCCCCCGTTTGGGCGACCAAGATGGCCGCCCCCCGTTTGGGCGACCAAGATGGCCGCCGTTAGTTCCTCTACCAGCCGCACAGATGGCACCATCTCCTGGGGGCGCTGGACCGTTAGTTCATTTATCGGCGGCTAGATGGCAGCTCCCGTTAGTTTTTTGGCTCACTGGTAGGTGGCGTTCGGTCGCCGATTCGAGTCCGGCCGCGGTGTTTTTATTGAAAAAGCCGTTCCAACTCGTCAATTTCAAAACGAAAATCAAAATTTTAGTTTCCATACCTAGAGAGGATACCTGCCTTGAATAAAAAAAGCATAAATGTTTCCTTTTAACGTTCGATATGGGGGAAAAAAAACCCGTCATAAACTCCAGATATAAAACCGAGGAAGAATTCTATGTGTACCTGTTTTCATGAAATTATTTAGCGTTCTTGCCTCGCATTCGGGAGGACGGAGGTTCCGGGCATCCATGGTTTCCACAAATCACTCCAAGTGAATGCCGGGGATGCTACCTTCAAAAGGCCATGACCGAATTCATTCCCATTCCCGTCTCTAAAGACCACATTGTTAGAGATACATTAAAAAAAAAATTCGACTGCCGAGGTGCAAATTATCCTGGTTTTCGAAAGATGGCGTGGCACACATCATTTCACCAAGCTTTTACGAGAAATATTTCAGGTATTCCTGCCTGCTGTCTGTCTGCTATTATCGGTATATCAATGTGACAAGTATTTCGAAACTATGGAGTTATTCTCGGCGTTCCGTTTGCCCAGGTTGCGAAACTCTGTACACAGTAAGGTGCAAATATTTCAGCACAGTAAAATATTTTCTTCGGTTTTGTGTCGTGAAATATACTTGCGTTTGATTAAGCGTGAACCATTACTATTTTTTACTAAAAACAAAAGAAGTCCACATTAGCGTATATTACCTACAAAACATTTCTGTTCCCATGTCTCCTTGTTATTACAGAGCAAAGCACATACTATTAATCAGTCACATTGCTATACAGTACAGCAATATTTCATATATGTTATTCCCCCCAAACTTAGTGGCCAAGAATTAAAGAATATTTCACACATCTCCAATGACACCTGATAAAGTGAAGTTACAGTGAGTTTATTCCTTGACAGCCTTTTCAGTCCCTGGCTTTACCCTATAATGTCTGATCATAGTCCTCTATCCCCCCCTTTTTTTCTATATAGTGTTCCTAATTAAAAATTCATTCATATACCGAAAACATACTTTTGCACATCATATCGGATTCGTTATGAACCAATTTAATAGCTAACAGCATTAATGATAGCTCACGAATTTTGGCTAGATACATTTTCATAGAAGATCCCCACACATCGACAAGTATCCAAAACGTCACCATAGGTTCTATTACGCCTAAGATAGTGCTCACACCTGAACTGTCGTAAATTGTTAGGTCAAAGTGGGTGTTTAGATATTTTATCCACTCAGGCCTCATCACCTAAAGTCTAGTGCGAGATTGTGGTCATGGTCAACTTAGGCTCCATACACCACTCAGAATTATTCCACCAGTATCCATTCTAACAGCATTATACGCCACCTACAGCCCCTCAACACTCTTCCTATCTTCCAATGACATCCATACTACACCACAACCAATGGTCTGACTGTGGATTTGTACCCAAGTCCTTCGCTTCTCTGGTACATCA
>CM061920.1:67546577-67807581 GCA_031002005.1 Vandiemenella viatica
CCCCTCCCCCCTGGTGAGATTTTGTGAGATCTGGCCCAACCCCCCCCCCCCCTCTGGTGAGATCTGGTCCGTGAGAACCCCCCCTAGAAATCGCCCTGGAAACTTTTTTTTTTGGGTCACACGCTAACTTTTTTGACGAAATACCCTCCTAAAATCGACTTTGCCGCAAATTTGAGACTTTTTTTTGTTTTTTTTGCTCTAGTGTCCCCAAATTTTTCGCAAAATCTCACGTGAGATTTCCGTAGACCCCCCCCCCCCTCCCCCTTGGTGAGATCTGGTGAGATTTCGCCAGACCCCCCCCCCTCCCCTATTTCACCTCACGTAATTTATGGATGCCCCCTTACGCGATCTGCGCACTCAACTCCTAACAGGTGCTCCTTAGCTTCAGAACAAACAACCTTTATTCTACAAATGCTAGCCAAAATCTTATTCTTATTTCATAGTATTTACATTTTATTCACAGGTAATGTTAGTCGATTGCCGTAAATTGTAGGCGGTTGCGAAAGTTTCAGAAAATCTTATTGTGATGGAGGCGTATTGGTTATGTCATTTCCGCCGCCCACACATCTTCTATCATCATTGCGCGCCCCAGGATCCGCGTTTACAACCTAAATTGCATTTATCGTGGACTGCTCCTGATATGCGGGTCGGTTATTTCCGAATCGCTGATGATTATTTTCACCTCTCCAATGCCCATTACCGTCTTTCCAATTTTTACCACCGTTGCGGTTGCCAGCATGCTTATTCGCAGCCTTCCCGCTCTGATCATTATCGGGGGGGGCCTTACATCCGCTATGTCGACGCTTAGCCTCGAACTGTGGCTCGTCTCGGCTCCGATCCGCATCTTGTTTTTCAAGATTATCGGCCATTTGTCCGATTCGATCCAGATTTCGTAGCGTATCAAGGAACTCTGTCTGGTACCGTTCGAATGAGCACCGGGTTGATCAGCGTCTGCACTTGCGTGCCGAAATGCGCCATTTCGATAAATTCCCCGTCTGTCATTTTATTATCAAACTGCCTACATTGAACCAGTAATTTCTTTACGTAGTTCTCCATGCAGTGGTGATATTTAGGCACGTATTTCCCTTGATATAATTTTATCCTCGCCTGGTTCTGGATCTTTCCCGACCAGAAAGTTTCAAGAAACAATTCCTTGAAGCCGGCGTAAGATAGATCTGTTTCAGAAGCGATTTTCAGCCAGAGCCTATCTGTTTCTGAAAGCGATTCTTCAACCAATACCAGTTTCATTGATTCGGGTACTCCCTTTATTTCAAAATATCTTTCCATTTCGGCAAGATATATCTTAGGATTTATATCCTTCCGGGACCCGAAACGAAGCAATTTCAGCTCAATATTTGCTGCTACATACTGCCCGCAATTAACGTGCATTGAACTGCAACCTACGTTAGAGCTGCTTACTTCTTTCAGTTTCGACTCTAACTGCGCAAGTTTTGAGTTTGTATCTTGCACAAGCGTTTGCTGCGATTCCTGTAGATTCTGCTGTGTCGTTTTCACCTGTTCAATTGAACTTGTGACCTTCGACACCTCTGAATTTACTTTTCGTAAGCTCTGCTCCGTCTTGTCATTTATTTCGTGGACGAACTGCGATATCTGTCCAAGATTTTGGTTGCCTTCTTGCCGCACCCGCTCCACAGATAACTCAGTAGCGTCCAAACGCTTCGAAATTTCCGCGCTAGTTTCTTGCAACGAATTGCACGTTGCTTGAACTTCGTCGGCGCGTTTTTCCAACACCGAAACGTTGGCTCGCATCTCGGACTTAAATTCGTTCATCTCCCGGGACATTTCCTCACAGAAGATGGACAAATTTCCATCTATGCCTTTCAACAAAGCATTTTGCGACTCGGAACGCTGATTCAATATTTTTAATTCTTCCATTTGCGAATCAAAACGTTTCTCTTGCGAATCGAAACGTTCCTCTAATTCTTTCTTTTTCAAATCAAATTTCTTACTCAGTTCCTCCTTCAACGAATCAGAATTCCTATCTTGCGCATCTAAACGCTTGTGCAATTCCCCCAGCGCGTTAAGCAGTATGTCTTGGAATTGAAAAGTCGGCTGTGGTGAATCTGCCATGTTTTGTGACGCACAACGTGTTTCCCGATTTGGTTGTGAGGGTGGATTTTGCGTTTCTTCACTGTCAGGGGTTGGAAAAATATCCATCTGTTCCCCGTCTAGTGTCGCAGTGGAATGAAGGCTTCGCGTACTCGGTGTATCACCGGCCGTTATACAATCTACGTCCGTCAGCGATATCTCGCGTTGTTCCGGTATTTGATTTAATTCGCTCATTTGTTCGGGAACTTCGGGAATAACTGATTGATCTGCCATATTAATGGTACGTGATCTTAACTTCATAGCAAGTTTTGCACAGAAATTAAATCATATAATAATAAATCTGGCTGCCCGGGTTTAATACATAATTATTCACCTATGAATTAACCCTATTATTTATAATATTTACAATTTAGATAAATGAATATTACAAAAAATCTGAATATTAATTAATTATTTATTAATAGTCGTTGTAGATGACTCTGTTTTACCACAATACACAATTTACAAGGAGCATATGAAAGCTGCTTACTTATTACTAATAATCACTAAGCTCCTTCTGCCTTATGCTGTAACAAAAATCAATCTGGTCCAGGCATCATTTCAACCAAACCACTATCTCTGTTAATATTGCCACTACAAAGTCAAACTATACGAACACACCTCAACATATTGAATGCAATTATACACCTTACTAAATCACGAGCAGTAACAGTTACTTTATCGAGATGTTAACTTGACCATTTATATTAACTAAAGTTGTCTTAGAGTTGTAGAGAATTATGGAATTTCCGTTGTATACTGTAAGTTACAAGCATTTTAGTATAATTTTTTTAATTACGTTACTCCAATAACTGTCATGATGCTGATGACATACTTCATGCGGATGAATATAGTTTCAGATGAATTCAGTATTTAATTTATACATTGCCAATTTGGGTTCATTTAGTATCGCGATCTGAAATAATGAGTCAATTTTATTTCGCCATTCATAACGTCACTAACATGCAATAGACCCTATAGTGAATGTATTAATGCGCAACTAATGGAATCTTTGATTTTCTAGCGGTAATATTAGCTGAGTTTGTGACTTGGTTGAAATGTATCCTGGGCCAGAATGAAACATTATTATTTATTTCAAGAACGCTATTTTAGTGATGTCATGTGTTGCTTTGTTCCGATATTGTATCAAAAGATTTATAATATGCGTGGATGATTTAGCAGAACACTTGGCGTTGACCAATATTTGAAATTTATAAATATTTTATTCAGATAGTGGAGTGGCAGACAAGCGGAGTGGTAATTTGCCAGCAGACATTCAATTCTGTTGGCAGATTGAGAAACCAATAATGAAGAAAGAATCAATTACTATTTTAACACTGAAATTTATATTTAGCGCAGAATTAATGGCTCCAAACGAATGAACTATAATAAACTGGTCTACAGGCAATTCAACTGTTTCCACAGAATGAGAAACCATTACCACAATACCACTGATCATTATGGATAAAAGGATCAATTACTACTATACATACTACTATAATATCTAAATTTCTGTTGATGGAACCAATATATCCTCAAAACAAAATCAATATTCAAAGAGTTAAGTTCTATTTTTTTATAAAACTTTTTTTTTTCAGATATTCAAAGCAAATCAAAATATTCATTTTTAGTATTGCAATTTTTTTTAACGGAAATGAACGTTCTTGGGCCATTTATGTATATATTTGCTGTTTGGATGTTAGTATTTTTTGTTGTTGATATTTAGTCAATTCCATCAATGTATTGCTAATATTTTGACGTTTCGAGCTTCCATTAGTTAAAACTATATTCATTTTTATCCTCGAGATGAAATTAGTAATTTTAAGAGATGCTGGGTAAACGAAATTCAAATATTTCACAGAAATGTAAGAAAACTAGGGCTATGAAAATAGCCAAAACCTAGGAGACAAATCCCCAATATTGTATATACGGATATATTAAACTGAAAATACTCCTAACAAACAGAATATTTTTATTGTTTTAAAAATTCAGTGAGTTGTTTTGGAACATAAATAAATTTTTGTTATTTTATTGCAACATTTATTACTACTATTACTGATAAAAATAGCTCTAAAATAAATTTTTTGGTCGTTTGACCTGGTGAAAAGGCTTCTTTACGTCTCCGCAATCAGCCCCTTTCGTAGGCCTCTTAACGTAATCCAGTAATCCTACCGGACATAGAGGACTCACAGTTCAACACGGAATCAGAACTAAGTGAGCATTCTGGCGTAATTCACATCACACAACAACCTATGCCAGAGGTGAAGGTCGAGCTAAGGACCTTTGAAAATCCTTGCTGAGACTATGATTCAAGCTGGGGACTTTTCCATCCCCAGTTGGACGCCCTACCCACTGAGCAACCAGAACTATCAAGAAAATCCTATATTACTACACTCTTCAACGCGGACGAAGTGGCGGGTAACTGCCAGTATATAATAATATTATCAATTATATAGTAATATTGACATTACTAATAAGTGTATGTACTGTTCCACATACCCGAGATTATTCTCACATGGGATCAAAGTGAACATATCTATCTATCTAATTGCCATTTATAAATTGAGCTAATAAAATGGTTAATACGGTAGATATTGCATAGGCAATTTTTATACTGTCTGATTGATTGTTTATTATTTTTATATTTTTTAGTCGGACCCCATATTTCCTCTCGATGTCTTTTCGTCAACTCTTGTTATTTTATGATCCAGGTAGTATTTTATGGTAATGGATAGCTTATGGTGATTATAGGTGCAAAATGTGTCGACTTTGGGAGCTTGTTTGATTGAGACAACTATAGGAGCGAGAGCAGAGGTTTATTTATATGGTAGCTTTTACAATTTACCAGCTATTTACGGCTGTGTAAGGGATAGAAATATTCAGATAGCAGAAAATGACTATAAATTTTTTGTAGATTTTACATCGTATGGTGAGACACTTCGAAAATGTACAATAATTCGTAACGTGTCGACAAATGATGCGCCCATCTTATCTGTCAAATGATTAATAAAAATAATAGAAAATACTTCTGGGAGCTCATGAATATGATTTTTAACGCTAATTCGTGGCTATTTAATCAATAAAATCCAAAGCCTGCTAAAAATTTGACGTAATACTTTTAATCTTTAAGAAAATTAAAGAAGAGTAACAGTTTTTCATTAAAATTACGTTATTGCTTACAATTCATAAGTTTTTCGTATTTTTGCTAAAACCATACGTACAAATAAATACATTTTAACCTCCGTGATATTGATGTATAACGTTTTATTTGTACCAAAAAGTGAAATATCTCTCCAGAAAATAGTACATCTAAGAAAAAACGTAGATTTTAGCAGAGGAAAGCAAAAGAAGCTAAAATTGATGTGGTTAAGGGCCTATCTTGATCCTTCTTCAAATACCTATGTTACAAAACTAATGTTAGCCAAAGGTCGTCACTAAGAAACATTCTCACCGTGATGCAAGGAACTGAATTAGTTAGGTCATCTTCACGAAGCAAATGAGATGATTGAAGTATACAATCTATAGTATTTGAGAGATATGTCACGCTGGAGTATACTTGTTCTTGATAGGCCTACTCTTGGCACTGAGATCATTAAAGAGATTATTTCCAAAACAGGAAAGTGTCTGTTTATCACTGTATATAGTGAAGGGTTTTAAATAAAAGGTAGTTGTCGACATCTTCCAAGATAATCGTTCTACAAGGAGATGCCTAATGGTCGTGGATTACTTCCCCATTTGCTCGCTATAATACTATGTAACGAACGAGCGGTGATTCGCCACAGTCAATTTGGATTCGCCTCTGATCAACCACTCCCCGATCAGTTTCACCGAAGATATGTGATTATAGAATCAGAGAAATTACGTTCGACCCTCACTTAGTGCTAGTAAAGAGCAGGAATCAGTGATACAAGTGAAACATGTAGTTGAAAGAATCGAGTGACTTTAATATCTTCAATAAAAATAAACACATAGAAAAACACTGGATAAAACTTGAAAATATTGCATAAAATAGCTCTAATGAATCAAAATCCTGTCACTCCGGACACTCTTTCTAAGCCAGCAGAAGGGTGTAAATGCATCAGCCTTTACCTAATAAATTCTTCATGCCATCTGGTGGCGTGATCCATCCTAAGACTCGGTGAAGAGACTCCTGGGGGCTGCTTCAGACTGAGCTCCCCGGTGTAGAAGCGTGGTGGGGGAAGTCATGTGACATTAGTTCTATATGCTTAAAACATCGTACTAAGTGTTTTCTGGGCTACCGTGGTAGGGGGACTGCTTCCCACGGGAAGTGACTTTGCCCAACCTTGAGTTCTGCGGCGTTGGGTGGAATTAAATTACATGGCTGCAGCTTGAGAAAAATTATCCCGAGTAAAAATTATAATATTATATAGTTAAAATCCCTCACTTCACTACACCGTTCCCTTTGGGGAAGAGTCGAACCCAGGGCTTTAGCCAAGGTGAGACTCTTACCTGGTATTCTGCATAATCTGGACTCAAATGCTTGAACAAAAATAAACAGATCATTGCCATCTAAAATCTACTGAATACACCATTAATTACTACTACTTAAAGTGTCTTGAAATGCTTGAATATTGAACTTGACACTTGCTTGCATCTTTCTAATTCTATTGGTTATAATAGTTAATTATTAGGATAACATTTCTTAACTACTAGGCTACATTTAATTGAACCTTAATTATTCTAAAACACATTTGAAACTTTACATGGATAAACTTTTTTTTAATAAAACACAATTGAAATAATACATATATAAACTTATTAAAATTTTTATATCCGATAACAGATAACTGATCGTGATCTGGATCGAAAGATTGCCTGTGGCCAATTGAAGAATGAGGTCTCTCAAATACTACAGTATCCTCATCATTGACTTCATTATTTATGTCTCGATTGATGTTATACGAGATAATTAAGTACCAGTAGATTGGTTGACAATAGTGGTTTTCACACAAATCTGATTGCAGCATTCACTTGCAGTATTGTGTCAAAAATACTTAAAACAATTCCTTAAACAGGTACAATGTTTAGATAGACAAAATACAATGATGCAAAAAATAAGAATTACACAGACATACGATAGGATCGAGTAATGAGACGATGAATAATTTTTAAAAGTGTTTCTCTCTTGTTGTTCAATTTCATTTTGGAGTTGATCGATCTTGAAACCGTAAGTCATCAAGATTTTTAACAATGTTTTCCATTGGTAAATTCAATTTTAATTCTGAAATATTCCGTTTCTCTTTGTTTATGACGCAACAATCAACTTCTAGATTCAAATCAGGTATAATGTCTGGACTGGTAACATTTGTTCTTATCGTGTGCTCCATAACCGCGACATCTTTGAAAGAATTTTAACTTTGCCTGTTCCTTTGAAAATGGTATCCGTGTGCTGATTTTCACCACATAAGATAGTCATACCTTTGTCTTTAGGTGCAACAAACAACCATTCGTTGTTATTTAATTTAGTAAACAAACTCTCATTTAAAGAGACTATTTTTCTTGTACAAATCACTTGGGATTGATCTTACTGGCTGTAACAATTCTATCTCACACGGAGCATTTTCATAGGAAGCAGACAGCACAAAGTTTAGTATATAAATACTAAGATCAGATGTTACATTTAAGTTCATCGTGATTTACTTTAGCATACAATCTGCGAGAATCATCAATAATTAGAGTATCTTTTTTCTGGCAAGATGAACAAATAATTATTACCAATGGCTATAGGCAATGGAAGAATTCTGTAAATATTAAATTGATTGTGGGTCGAAATCCAATTCATCAGTGGGCTGTGCATAATTGGATCTAAAAAGGAACCGATACGGTATATTCAAACTACCCGGAGAGGCATCCATCTTCACAGCGGAAATGGTGGCAATTCAGAAGGCAGTTGAGTATGCGGAGGCTTCGGTGGACACAACATCGGTCATAATATCAGACTCCCGCTCGTCGTTGACCAGCCTTTAAGGTCATACGCAAGTTGCCAACAAAGACAGTATCTTATGCAACATTTTGGAAGCAGCATACCGGATGAAACAGAAAGGCAAAACGCTGGTGTTCGTGTTGGTGAAAGCCCACATCGGCCTAGAATAAAACGAACGGGTGGACCAGATGGCGAAGCGAGCTTGCGAGATAGGCAGTGCTTATCCGTTCGTAACTGTGAGGGACCTAATGTCAATCACAAAAAAAGAAGCAAGAGAATCATGGAACAGAGAGTGAGGGAGGAGTCACAACTGGTCAAAGGAAAACACTATGGACAGATCCACCCCGTCATCCCTAAACAGCACTGGCACCATCAACTGAAGATCCCAAGAAAAACTATCGTAACCATCACCAGACTAAAGTTCAACCATGACTGTTTCCCCGCACACCTGAACAGAATAAATATAGTTCAAAGCCCCTTATGCAGATGCGACGAGACGAGCATAGGGGATATTGACCATATCTTCTTTGGCTGCAAGAACCGATACAACAGCACCACAGACCTAATACAGCAACTGGTAAGATTAGGTCACTTCCCACCATCAAAGGTGTCACATCTCCTTGCGACCGACGACTCCAGGATCTTCATACTGCTATGCAGATTCCTAAAGGATGGTGAGATGGACATATAAACCTCCAGATGACTATGAACATTTGTGTTTCCAACCCTTGGTGGACATATCTAATAACTGAAATCATGTGCTTAGTAATAGATATGAAGTAACCGGCTTACCTATGGACATACAGCTAAATAATATCCATAAGCTGTGTTATTGATCTATAAATGAGGCAATTGTAATTAGTGCTATGGCTGTATGGCTTACTGGCCCATTGCCAATAATAAACTAAAAAAATTATTACCAATGGCTGTAGGCAATGGAAGAATTCTGTAAATATTAAATTGATTGTTGTTCGAGAGAGGAATGTTGAGAACGTATGTCAAAATACAGGGCGTTCGCCGGAAAACGCTACCCTCCCAGTCTGTTGCCGTCGGCAACTTGCTCGGTCAGTCGTGCCAGCAGTTTCCGCCACACGGCACCGTGAATCACCGCACTGTTTAACACCTCCGCTGCCCCAACAGTGCAGTGACACAGTATAATGGGACCCTTACATTGTTAAGAACGGTTTCTTTGCATTGTAGCTAGTTTGTGACTTCAGTCTCTTATTAATCAGTGGTTGTGAATAAACGTTTCTTTGCGGTTTGGCTGGTTTGGGGATTCATACTCTTACTAATCTGTACCGTGTTTGAGTGTGAGTAAAATTATGGTACGTTACAGTTTGCAACAAAGAATATTTCTCTACGATACATATGTGAAGAAGAAGTCGTTTAAAAAGTGTCGCAGTAAATTTCGTCGCGAATTTCCTGGCGCTTTACTGCCAGCTAAATCAACAATTCTGCGTCTGGTTAAAAAAAGTAAGAGAAACGGGTTCATTTTTTAACAAAAAAGAGACTGTCGGTCAACCGTATTCTCACAGAGGAGAAAATTGACGATATCGCTTTTCGACTAGAAACAGTCACCCAAAAAATCATTAAGTCAGTTAGGGCAGCGTGTGTCTCGAAATATGTTCAGAAGATGTGAAATGTGCATTACACAAGAGGGTCAACACTTCCAGCATCTTTTATAAGGTAAGCTAATGAATTACGTCACATTTAAATGCTTAGCACACAAGTTTATGAAGTTTATGAAGCGTAATTATTATGAAATAGTCCGCGGCCGACGGTCGAACAATGCCGGAAACTGACCGCTCGCTCGCCGGGAGCAGTTTCTTCCTTGTAGCGCTAACAGTGGGTTGCGTTTCCCGGCGAACGCCCTGTATTTTGCAATAAGAAGACGTCCAAACTGATCATTTTTAATAGAAGATAACCGTTTTCCTCGGAAAGCGGAACTGGGAATCGTTTGTCCTTAATATCATCTCTGATTAACGTTAGATAACTGACAACCTGGGATGGATTAATGATAAGGGTTGTAGAATTCTATACTGAGCGTTTACAATAGTTATCTCAGCTATTTTTATTACTTTGTAACTCACATATAATGGATAAATTTTCTAATGGGGTGTTCTGTGTGATTTGAACTTTCTTAAGCCCAATTTTATATCTTTGTCATCCCCGATAACAAAACGTTTCCGCGAGCAAAGTTTCGTAGTTTGCCCAATTAAATTGTGTGACTGATTTAATCTGTTAATTCACATTCATGTGTTGTAGCTTTCAGTTCAATTAAGTTGCGATAGGTCGAAATGAATAATTTGGTAAGTTTTCGCTAGCATCGTCTAATTTATTTAAGTTCACATTTATAACAATTCTCTATGTTAATGAGTAAATCTGTGCACCAGTTATGTGATCAAAATATAATCTCTGGAACTGAACTCTTCGATCGTAAAATCTTGTGTACGATGGTGTGAATTAATAACAGAAGACCAAACAGTAGTTCCATCTGAAAAGCAAAATAAAAATTTAGTTAAGTGTACTGTTGCAATCTGTAAAACAAAGTGCGTAATTTTAATTACAAATGAAAAATTGTACGTTATAATGTCACAATGGATTGTTCTCCGCTGCGAGTTAAATGCCTCACGCCTGTGGGTGAGTTTAAAGACCTCGCTAATCAGGTGGGCCCGCCTCGCCGGGTGGTATCTACGCGTGGGCGAGCGCCCTTTCCTCCCGGCCTAGTAACATAACTGGTGGCCATCTTGGAATAGCGGCTTATCAGGCGTGTGTGGGAGACCTTGTGCGCTACCAGGTCGTGACTCCACGTGGTTCGGTGTTTACAAAACAAACGACCATGTGCGTTGTGTTTATGTGTTTCTGATGCGGTTTTCTCTGTTTCCTATCAAATTTAAACGTACTGTAACCTACTTTATTGTATTTTTAAGATGCATTCTGACTGCTGACTGAATTCTTTCGTAATTTATCAATGATATGGCTTTAATCTATTGGCATGAACGGTGAGTCGTTTATATCGACCTAGTTGAATCGTTACACCTACTCCTCATTTTCAATCACAACAAAAGGTCCTCTATAACCACTGTCAAGTTTCTGTGGTCTACCTCTGCGGACGGATTCATCTTTTAGTAAAACTTTGCTTCCAATTTTAAACTCTCGTCGATTTTGTGTCTTATCGCAATATTCTTTGTTTTTCTCTTTCAGTCCCTGATTGATCTCTCTAGCCTGTTTGTGTAGTGTCTATAGGATAGCTGCTAGCTCACCTGCGTACTCATCATATGAATAATGAACTTCTTTTGGATCACTTTGCAATACCCTTGGTATATTTGGTATTCTACCGAACATTAGCTCATGTGGCGTGTATCCTGTTGCACTGTGAATACTGGAAATTACTAACGAAGACAGCAAATCATCTGTCAAAAGACTACCAACAACACGTTGGAGTGACCGTTATGCTGCAGTAAAAGTACTAATAGAAAGTTTCTGTTGTGGCTACAATTAAAGAAATATGTGATCATGAAAATATAGATACCAGAAGTGATGCTCATAACTGTATCCCTGCAGCATGTAATTTTACTTTTCTTCTCTTTGGCATGATGTACTAATGTAAGTAAATTGTCAGATTGGATTGCAAAGTAAATGCTTGAATCTTAAACAATCGATGAAAAAAATAAAAACATTTCGTCTTTATATTTAAGAAAAGTGGTGTCATATTGTACAATTGAAAACAGATCTTTCTACGAAAAATCTCAGAATGCCACTAAAACAGGACTCTCAATGAAAAATGAAAATCAAATAGATATTTTGAAATGATCCAACACCGAACTCCAAACAAGATCAAAATCCGTTCAAGATATAGTTTCATTGTTTGAAGTTGTACTGAAAAATAATTTGCATTCGGCAAACACGGAAGAATTAAAAATAGCTATTTCCAAATTTACTGGCGTTTATGATGAATTATTGGAATCAGAACTTCTCTTGCAAATACCACGACTGAGAAGGCATTTAAAAGCAGCCTATGTTTCCGTATCTGTAACAAATATTGAGTAGCTCTTGAATTTTTTTAAATTTATCGTGAAATCTTATGGTCGCCATTTAGTTATTTATGTATCAGTTGCTGCGTGTGAGAGGAGCATTAGTAAGTTAAAATTAATCAAAAACTATTTTTAGTCAACAGGAGGCGAAAAAATGTAGTTAAATTGACTACTGAACTTAAAGCAACTCAAAACATTATTTTAAAGATATGATTTCCGAGTTTAAAGCTAGGAACAAGAGATTGTGAAAGGAATTGTTTTAAGTTTAGTTATATATTTTTTAAAATGTTATTAATGTTACAATTTTATTAGTAAACAACTATTTGTAAATAACAATAAATATTTATTTAGGCATGTTATATTAAAGTTGTATTATATTTTACTTAACGTTTGTTTTCATGGGGTGACACCATCGATTCTGCCCCGGATGTCATCCATGCTAGCTACGCCACTGGTTCTCGAGATATCTTGACTGAAAAATGATGAGGTTAAGCTGATATGCAGACCGGACCAGAAGGGAAATTGGTAGTGCCGTAGCTTTTAAGTTTGCCACATATCTTTTTGAGGAAATGTTTTTTTGTAGGAAAAAAGTGTACAAAAACAAACATACCTGAGACGTGATGCGGCAGAAAATTCGCGGTACAGCACAGAATTAATAATACAGAAATTTAACAATCTCTAATGACATTATTCACGCCAAAGAAAGTATCTGTACTCTGTAACAACGAATTTAAGAATGCTGCCAAGTTTTCAAGATGCAAGCATGCGAATAAATTTCTCTGATGTATTTAATAAAGCATTTTCGTTGCATAATAACAGAGTATACACCTATACATATTTTGACTTATTTTACACGATTCGTAGATATTTTGTGGTTTTAAGGTTTCTTTGATAGTTTAAGCTCACTTGATTTTTCGGCCGTAATTCACTGGTTGTGCCAGAAGAAATATTTCCATTGGCGCCGCAATCTCTATGCGTCCACATCTGGACTGCTGTTGTGCCACTTGGGATACGTTTCGTAAGGGGTTGATTGACAGTATAGAGAAAGAACTGAGAAGAGCCGCTCGATTCGTTACCGCTTGCTACAGTCCTTATGAAAGCGTCACAGAACTGATTAGTAGACTAGGCTGGAAGTCTCTGGTAGATAGACGACGCACGTTTCGTTTAAACTTATTGGTAAATATGTGTAATTTCACTTATGAATGTACTGAAATACTTTGTCCACCAACCTATTTGAGTAGGAGTGACAGGAAAGATAAGATTAGAGAAATAAGGTGCCGCATTGATTCTTATATGAATTCTTTTTTACCTCGTACCATTCGGGATTGGAATACACAACAAAGAGATTAGCTTTGGTGCTGAGCACCCTCTGCCACCCACAATTTTGTCAATTGCAGAGTATATATTTAGATGTTAGGTCGAAATGTGGCCTTTATCAGAAGAAAAGAAAAAATCCGTGACACCGCAATTTTACGAAGGCGAGACATTTCGCTTAGTTCTAGCCATTTCGTGCGTCAAAGGTTTTGTTAAAATGCGGCCAGGAGTATTCTTATTCAAGAATACGAGACATTTAGTTTTGGAGATGCGTTATGTCAAAGGCGATGTGATTAGGATGATGTGCGACCTGGACGAGTAATATTTCCCTCGGTGACATGAATTTACGAATATTTTGAATTAAGATATTTAGAAACCTAGATTAGATATCGAAAGATTTTGTTCGTTACTTCGATGTTATATTAGGCGGGAATAACATCCTTATGTGCCACATCGCAAAATATCTGTCGCATCAGGTCTAGAGTACGTTTCTTTTTACTTTTATATACACTTTTTCTAGAGAAGTATGTATTCAAAAAACAGTTATAGCAAATTACAAGCTATGGCACCTCCAATTATCCTTCTGGTTTAGGTAGCATATCAGCCTAACTACGTTATATCTGAGCCAATATATATCGAGAACCAAGCGATATATCAAAAAAAAAAAATATTCTTTACTTTCGATTTCTTTCGTCTCCTATAAGAATCCATCATCATATTGCGGCGCCAAGGTAATTATAGGACTACCAATTTCTAAATTATACCAAAGGACATGCGCAAAGCATCGGCAAAAGCTAGTTTATATAAATTTGTTGGAATTAATGTACATACCAGTTTTTTATTCTTTTCTGATGCCAGCATTACATTATATCACCATATGCATCTTCAAGTTCTCGAAGAAGAATTTTCTCCGGTTGTCACTTAAAAGTCTTTTAGTGTGAGAAGCTTCGTTCGACATCGTAAGAGGTGACGGGAGCGGACTTTAACAGAGTCAGGTCACTGCAATTTAACTGTGGGTCGTCTTCAGTTAAAACAGATTCATCACCATGTAAAATTCCACTAATTTACAAACTGTTTTATATCCCGTATTCCCACGCAACTATTTATCAAATTTGTTTTTCAGCAAACTAGCCACACTACCCCCTGCTTGACCTCTCTCGGTTTCCACACTTTTAACGACCGCCAAACATTCATTCAATTCTAGACCACTTTCTTCAAGACGCGAAATCGCAGTTGTGAGGCCTGAAAAACTTGACTTTATGTACGCCAAATTGCTGGAAAAGAGTTCTTGGACAATTTTTATGGAAGATGTTTCACTGTTATCAAAATTAGAAACTATTTTCTTTATGTTTAATAATATTCACAGTAATACCTAATTGCAACGAGCAATTTGCCCCATCAAGTAAGTATTCTCATTGCAGCTTTGACAAAAATCTTTTTACATTTGATATTAACGTATCGACATCAGGGATTAGTCTTACTTCCTCTGCAACCCTATGTAATCCATGAGCGAGACAAGTTAAATGCACTATCGAAGGATACACGGAGTGCTTTTGGCAAGAAATTAATATATTTAAAAAAATGAGAGATCAACACGAACCAATGGACAGTATCAGCAATATGGGAAGCCCAAATTATCAAGGATATTGAGGAAATTTATAGGGAGATGTATCTGAGCATTTATGTAATACAGAAGAAATTTAAGAAAATGCTTTTCAAATAGTACAAGTAGCAGTATATCATCGTGTTTATAATATTCCTCTAACCACTTTTTTTTTTTTTTTGTCTTACTGTCCATTTCTTATTCTATTTTTACAGCTCTAATATAAGCTGCTGCACGAATAAATACATTTTTATTTTGTGTAGAACTAAAAAACCTTCTACCGCAAATATCGAAGAAGCTGTTATAACTTGACAGGAAGAGGTTTAGAAATCGTATATGACGCAGAAATTAAACATAAATTCGATAGTGATGGATATGTAAACCTGTGGCAAAATAACAAAAAAAAACACCTGTCATATCAAAATGTATGACAACTGATATTCAGTTTAATGAAACCTTTTCCTTCATATCTCATGTAATCAGGCATTTGTGCTGTTAATCATATTATAGCCAAAGAAATAAACGAAAGGAGACCTTCGTTTGTTCCTTGCAAAATTTACCAAGATATCCTTTTTTATTTTAGCATAATCTGCCTTCGGAATCTCATTAATAAATCAAATAATAAAATCTAATTTCACGAAACTTCGTGCTTTTATAAACGCAAAGTATAAATAAAAAGACAGATTTAACTACAGGAGTGGTTTTAATAGACTTATTCTGCCAAACGTGGCGAAAGTTACACAAAGTATTTGGCAAATTATTATTATGGCTTTAACTCGCTGTACGTCTGCTTCATTAGTTATACATTCATACAAAAGTGGGCGGTAGGTATAAAGGTTGACTACCACTGCTATGAACAATGTGCTCGCGCCAAAAAACCACCACTGAGGCGAGCGGCACTCGCGAGCGACAAGGCAAGGCGAGACTACGCCTGAGTGCACCGTTTACACTCTCGCGTCGCGCTGTCTCACCTCGCCTCGTCTAAGCTCGCGCGAGAGTGTAAATGCTTCATTACATTGTTGTCGAAACGGACGGAAATTGTTGTTTAGTTACTGATTCAAGAATTCACATGTCAATAAAAATATATCACCCGGTCGGTCAGAAGTCAGGTTCCATACGATAACATTAACAACATTTCTCCCACAAGCGTCAGTACTTTATCTATTTATAACCAGAACTTATTGGTGCCTATCTTAGTTCTGATCAGTGGCGGATGGCGGATTGGGGGGGGCTAGGGGCTGAAGCCCCCCCCAAAAGCACCAAGGTCATCCCCGACGACACCGATTTTGGGGACTTTTTATTTTTTTTATTTTTGCTCTACTGTTTTTATAAGGGCGGCATTCTGGAAAAATGTGAGATTTCTCTCCTTGCCCGGGTCAAGCTCCCCCAAACCAAACAAGCCAAATTCTAGCCCCCCCCCCCAAACCAATAAATTTTCATAACAAGACAGTAAATAGTTCTTCCTAAATGTTGATTCGGTTGGAATCGTCTGTGTTGTTTATTTCTCCAAGAAGAATTTGAAATGTTCATTTTATTAAGTGGGATGTTGACTGATACCATCATTTCACAGAGTTCTTTGGAAAAAATTGACAATTTGGAAGACGATGAAGCTGTAGATGTATCCAAATAAAAAAATCTCTTTTGCTTAGTCGAGTTGAATGCCGTGATACGTTATTCTTGTGTCTTGATGTATTACAATGCTGCTGCACATGAAATCGCTTTGTTGCAGTAACTTTAGTTACACATAATAGGCTAATTGACAGTATTAAAAGTATATTATAAATTGTAGTCATTCTCGTAGATTAATGCTTCAGGAAGCTAATTTTTTAAAAGAAAAGTGGAATTTTTTAATAAAAAATGAAATAAAAATTACTTTTCTTACCTCTGGTCACGTGACAGAAAACGCTCTAGGATTGGTGGTCGCTTGAGTGACGTCACACGTCTGTAAACGCTGGGCTGGAATGGAGCGTTTCCTATTATCCAAGTTTTCAACTATTTTTATTGTTTGTTGCTGGTCATTTCTTGTTATTAATGAAATTTCATTTTGAATACAAAATCGAGAACAATTTGTAAAAGCCTACAGCGGAAAAAATCGAAAATAGACGCCTTATTTGTCTGGCTATAGAAAAAACCCTGACTTTTATTCTGCTGAGCTTAAAAATGTAACAGCTTCAATTTGAGACTCATTTATATTTAAATTGAAAGTTAGAGATTGATTGTTTTGCGTTAGCAAACCATACGTCGAAAAATTCTGTACGCGAAATTTGTGCAGTCATGCTGAAAATAAAGTTGTATGGGTGTCGCAAACAAATAAAGGTATTTCTTGTAGCTAATAAGCACTCTTTCAAATAATATAGTAAGAGTCGGTATAATGTGGTATATGAACTAAAACTCAACATGAAATTGGCTCAGTAGTTTTTTTTTAATTAAAAATAATCTCGTTCTGTTTTAATGATGCTATTGTATGTACGGAAAAATCATGCGTAAACTTACCTTGAGCTCGCCAAAAGCAATAGCAACACACAAATCACTACTAACACGCAGAAACACAGCGTAATCGACCAAGCTCAGTTAATGGCGGCCGACTGGAGCGCTTGTCGGTGGATCACAGGAAGCCCATTGTTCAAACTATTTTTTCTATTGTTAGGCGTGAATTCGTGAAAATAAACCTTTGTTCCGAGTAATATGATTTATCTACTTTGAATATAAATATTTATTTTGCCTGCATAGACTATTATCAAAATTGACTTTTTGTCCCTCTAGATTTAGAAAATATCACACTGTGCGGCGTCCTCCCAAATGCGAAGCCAGAGCGTTAACCGCCCACTCACCACGCTCAAAACAACTGGATGTTGTGAGCCATTTTTCTTAATTGCCGATAAAAGATTATAGATAAATGATAATTCTTTTGTCAATGAAACTGAATTTGTTTGTATATTCATTTACCTACCTCGTTTCACCTCATCTCACACGAAGAAACTGTGAAGTGTTTATTATTTAATTTAATTGCAATGGAGCACAGACTCCCGTGGCATTTCCCTACACCTTGCCCCTATCCTGCACCTACCTACATTTCCCTGAGAAGCAACTAAGTAGTAGTGTCCGGGTAGCTGCGTGATTGAAGAGTGGTAATGGAATTCAGTACGTCCTACGTTCGAACCTTGGTTGGGATAATATTTTTTTGCCTGCATTTTTTTCCGGTTTTGTTTGCTGTTTTTTGCACTACAGAACCATGTTTTTATTCGAAGAATTCGTAATGGTTGCTAAGCGTCATGTAAGCGTTTGAAAGAAATTGCTACCATACAAGAAAACTTTTAATTTTTAAACTTACCAGAGATAGAATATCATGTAAAAAATACGGGTGCACGGCGATGAATAATGGAATTTATTTTAGAAGTGAGATCACTTGTAGAAATTTCACGCTAATATTGCAACAGTTCCGGAAGGCTTTGTGTCCCTTTTGTTGGAAGTTTTACGTGACGATACAACTGCAGGTTACCTTCCTAACATAAATACGTCTATTTACGCGGTATTTTCTTTTAATGTTCAAGTAATTTTTTTTTTTTAAAAAAATTGCTTTTCGGTGTGCAAGTAACGTCCAAGTCTCTTTCTGTAGTCTTCTTTGGTTATGTTTAAAATGGTGGTAATTCGCTTGTTATCCAAAAGGTTGTGAAGCCTTCAGAGAGAGAGAAAAAAAAAACTGAATTGATGTTTTGGTGGATTTTCGGAAAAAAATGATTATACGATGCAACCAACAGCAACTAGTATCCAAAGAAAACGACAACAGAAAACAAATTAAGCATATTCCGAAGCAAGGATCGAAACTAAGGACCCTAACCTTAGTGATACTCACCTTAACCAATGTATTTCATTTAACTCTATGAAATTGCTGTGTAAATGAGCTTCACAGAAAATCGTAACTGACGTTGTCGCCATGGAGGAAGGAAATATATGGAGGAGAAGTGACGTTAAATTGGTGAAGCAGGCTCGCGCATGCGCAGCGGCGATATTGCGCTTCCAAACAATTGCGATGTTCCCAGTATATCCCGAAAACTAAGCAAGATATCGAAAAATTTTATTCTTTATTTTCGATTTGTCTCGTCGTGTTACATAAGAATCGATCATTAAATTTGACTTTTGCGAAATTTTTCTTCTCCATTTCAACTCAAGACACCTCACTTTTGATACAGTATATCTCTAGAACTAGGTGAGATATCGAAAATGTTTATTCTTTATTTTTCATTTGTCTCGTCTTTTTAAATAAGAATCCATCATCAAATTTGACTTTGACCAATTTTTTCTTCTGAATTTCAACCAAAACCATTTCACATTTGGGACAGAATATCTCGAAAACTAAGCAGGATATCAAAAATTTTATTCTTCATTTTTTATTTGTCATATCGAGTTACATAATAATCCATCACCAGATTGCGGCGTCACCTTTATCCTAGAGTCCCTTTGAGGTTTTTGTACATATTCCCCGTGTCTGTATGGAAGCGGCCATGCCCCCTCCACTCCGGCCATGCCCCCCCACTCCTCCTCCGCCCTGCTTCACTTCAATGCGTGGTGAAGGTCTCTTGCGTCGTCTCCATATATTTCCTTCCTCCATGGTTGTCGCAATATCACATAGAAGTTGTTACATTTTTAAGCTCCACAGAATAAAACTCAGGGGTTGCTTCTATACCTAGCCCCACAAATAAGGCGTCTATTTTCAATATTTTTCCGCTGTAGGCTTTTACAAATTGTTCTCGATTTTGTTTCAAAATTAACTTTTATTAATAATAAGAAATAACCAGCAACAAACAATAAAAATAGTTGAAAACTTGCATAGTAGGAAACGCTCCATTCGTAATCGCAGCTTTCACAGACGTGTGACGTCACGAGTGTCGTTGTCCACGCCAGGCAACAAAGGAGCGTTTTGGCGGGCTTTTAAATACTTTAAATTTTAACTTTGAATTTTGTGCAAAATAAGCACTTTCGTCAAAAAGTAAAAAGTACTCGGTGAATAACCAGTGGCGTAGCTAGGTCAACAAGGGCCCCGGTGCAAAAAATTTATTTTGGGCCCTCAGGCCAGATGGGCGACCTTTCTTTTGTTTTGTGTTGCTGGTAGGGGCCCCTGAGTTGTGCTTGGAGATACCCTGAGCAGTGGTTGGGGGCCCCCTGAGCAGTGAGGGTCTCCCTGTGTCTTAGGGGCCCCCTTAGACGACGGTAGAGCTAAAAAAGGTTGCCAGTTTGCCGTGAAGGCCTGTGCGCCCTCTGAGGCCTCCAGAGGTGCACTTGGGGGCCCCCTGAGCATAGAGGCCCAGGTGCACTGCACCGCCTAGCCTTGTGGTAGCTACGCCCCTGTGTACCAATAAACAATTTAAAACCATTTTCAAGTAGTCAAATACCCAATTTACAGAAAAGAACTCTTTCATCTGTACTAAAATACTCCTCTCCAAATTCCTTAACTTCTCACTTACAAAAAAAATTGTTTTTTGGCATGGCAGTACTCACTGATCCACTGCAGATTTAACACTGGTTGAGGATTATTTTCAAAAGCATTGGTGACAGTGTGTGAGTGGCCGAAGGCTTTGTTCTTGTTTCGACATGTAGAGTCTGGTATGCGAGGAATACCTGACATTGGTAGGGAGGGTTTTCCCATTAAGCAGCAGTTTGTCCTTAATGAACCATAAGAAGACAATAATTATCCCCACCGATGAGTTGAGAGGAACCAATAACTGGTTCAGTGGCGACCTTAGCCATTGCGAGGCTCCGGGCGGCAGGTCTTCGTGAGGCCCTTGTTTGTGAAAAGTATGTCAAACAAAAGTAGGTATTTCTGATGATTGAAGAGAAATGCAAAAGTTATAAATAAATAATTCGAACTTTAAAATATTATATTCAAAGAATAATAAAAGTTAACAAACACAAAGAAAACAAATTATTAATGGCAATAATTTGTTGTACATACAGTAAATGCCTTAAAAGCCAGGTATTTAAAAATGATTGCAGCTGTCCAGAGACTAAAATCTTTAATTAAAGCACAATAATCTAATGAATGAGCTACGGTATGTCATTTTTAATTGAATGGACATCAAGGACTGAAAGCCGAACTTGTGTCATCGAATTACTCAAATATGTTTTTATAGTTTTATACTTCGAAAAACCCCTTTCTGCAGATGCTACTGTCACAGCTGTGGTGGCAAAAATTCTTAGTTTACTTTGATGCTGGGTTACACTTAAGTTAAATTTTTTTCTATTGTATATTTCAGTACCGAAATAATGTTGTAGTTTCCTTCATACACACGGACAAACATACTCAATTATTCATACAATTCATGTCCATCAATATCAGATGTTTCCCCTACTGTTAGAGTTATTTGCATGTCACTGCATTGCTTCAAAAGTTCACAATCATTAATTTCTTTTAATTTTTCTTGTTATACATGAAACTAAATATGATCTCATGATGTTTAAGTGTCTCTAATCTAGGTTGGCAATTGCGCGCACGTTATCTGTTGACACAAAAATAATTTATTTTGAAAATCTCATCCACGGGCAATTCAAGAGATTCCTAATAAAAATTCGTTCTTTCACGTCTGCTTCTCACGTCTTTGAACTTACCGTCAATACAATTTTTCTCAGTTATTTCTCTTGCTGGTACCAAGGGTGACTGAAAACTATTTTCCTGATAATTATCAAGCCAATGTGTAAATGTGTCTAGGTACATTTTTTCGCTCTGCCACTTATAAATATTAATCTTTGTAATAATGTCATACCACATAACAAGAGAAACTAAACATTTGTAGCCAGTTATTTCATTTTCTATAGAATTACATTCACTAACCAACCAACAATCTGTTGTATTTTCTGCTAAATCCTTCAAAGCATCATGTATATCGTTTAGCTGGTATTCAACGGCCTTCACAGATTCTACCCTATACGGTCTGTATTTAAATTAAAATTATCTCATTACGTAATAATAAAAACTATCGAATTAAACTAAAGTTACCCAGAACTAAATTTTTGTTCATAAAAGATCAACCAGATGTCTGATAACGTGAGGCATGTATAGGTAACACTTAATTAATTTCGTAGATTGTAAAGTGTGCCTATGCGAAATAATGAACAGTTTTTATAACAGAATACAGTTAGCAGTCCTAACTGTGATCCCCAACTCACTTCAACTGAAATTTTTGAACATTCATTCCGTGAAACAACCACGTGTAAATGTTAACGCAGACTGAAGACCAAGTAGAAACTCGTTGGTTACATGGACGAACTACGGACAAGTGAGGACACAAGAGGGGCGAGGTGGCACTCGGCAGTCTGTCGGCTTGGACCAGTAGCGGCCAAGTGTGGCCCGACCTAACGGCTGCTAGCAAAATAAGCGTAAGGTGACAAGAGCTTATGAATGAAACAAACATGGAGGTTCCTGGACCATAAATCATTTACACGGTGAAAGTATTAAAACCGAACGTTCAGACGGGTTTTCTGATGTGCGAGACGCAGGATTCAAGTAGCAATTAAATTTTTAATTTTGTTTTACAACCAAGTTTTTTTTTTTAAAAAAACATTACTACTCATTCATAAATTAATTAATTCTAATATCATTAAACTTACTATTTATAATAATGTGACATTGAATGAATCTAACTGAGATATTTTATTTAAGCACTTACTACTAGTATATACTTTACTATAAATTAACTAACTTTATTTTATTGATATAACTAATAGCTTAGGAGAAAATAAAAAGATTTAAATATAAACTTTTTTCTATTCGGGTTGCTGCGCGAGGCCCCTGAAAGAGCGAAGCCCGGGGCGATTGCCCTGCTCGCCACCCCCAAAGGCCGCCTCTGAACTGGTTCCTCTCAACTCATCGGTGAGTCACTGCAGTGGATTCAACTCCCGCGTTACTGTAGCAAGTGAGATAATGATTGTCGCGGCTCGACACAGGCATGATGCTGCTGCATTGTCGAATTTAAAAGGCTGGTGGATTATTAAATTTTAGAGTGACAATAATTTATAACTTTAATTCTTGACTGGTGAATTCTGACCAATTCTGTGACAATTAGTTTTGTTTCTTTCTCCAACATATAACAGGAGTATATTTCTCTGAATAATTATCTTAATTTCTTCTCATCTATAACTTCTATCAAAAAGTTACCAGATTTTTCCTCAAAATATGACCATAAAAATTGTTGCAATATGACCGAAATTAGGAAAATGGCCTGAATATGCATTTATATGCTATATAAAATACATTCAGAAATGTTGCTAATCTGTGCATCCTATATCCAAGGTTATTTCTTATTTAGTTCTGATTAACAATTCATAAAACAAATACTATTTGAAATGAAATCTGGATTTACCAGAGGAAACCTCTAATTTACCTAAAATTGGTATTACAATGCTGGGAAAATTTTCGTATAGAGTTTTGCACAGCAGAATTCTAGAATGTCAAAATTAACCTCAGAGCATACGCACTCGTACCAAAAGCATAGTTTTATGCTGGAAAGTGCACATATTGTTGTATATCTAAAGAAAAGTTATATAATGCTGTATTTGAATGTCAGGCTTTAGTCTCACTTTAGAGGATAGATTTCAGGAACTTATATAGCCTAGAAAGAATTGTAATAAACTAAATATTGTTTTATGGGACCATTATTAGCAGAGGCAGTAGTTGAAAATATAATTTTATTGCTGTGCACATTAGTAGATAAAGAACTAACACAAACCATTATTTAGGAAAAATATCAATATTCAAATAAGATGGTATATTGTGATGCTAAAGTATAGCTAAATTTATCAAAATGTAACTATTTGCATTAGTCACAGGCCATTAGAAAATAATAAGAAAATCCAGCCATTTTTAACGATGAACGGCACATTCTTAACAGTAATGATGAACACTTTTTGAAAAGAATTACTACTTCACTAGATGCATTATGTAGATGTATTCATTTAAATCATATATCAGATCATATTAATTATGTATAATTTCAGCATGAAAAGTTGTGTTTATGGGAGCTAACGAAACTCAAATTCGAAACTGATACCTAATTCGTTTATCGATAAAAATTTAAGTTTAAGATAGAACAATATTTTGAAGTAAATAGCTTACTAAACATGATAAAATATTAAGTAAAAACTTACATATATTGAAGACTATGTACACAAATGTGCTGGGTCACATTGTGCAAGTTTAAATCATTTTACTCGCATATCTTCCTTGTGTGCAACATTTTGTTTGCTTTTTACATGATGTCTTTACACATTGACACTTTAAACTATATAACTGATTTAATGAAACAATGAATGTCAGAGGTGAGACATGGCAGGTCCCGATGTGTACACATCTTCCCTTGCCATATATTTCATCTCTTGACATGTTTAAGGTTGCAATCTGAAATACTGTGTAGTGTATTTTGCGTTTCCTTGTGTTCGTCTAGTCCTCCTGCCTTCATCTGTTGTAGAGTGAAGGGTTATTTTTCTATGTCCTAACTTACTTCTGGCTTTTCTTTGTGATACAAAAGTTTTCAGCACAACTGAGCGTTTCAAAAATCGTCACTAAATTAAAAATGGCCACCTTTCAAAAAGGTTGGTGAACAAAGTTCAAAAAACTATCCATACATAGCAACAAACAATAACATTTCACATGATGATAGCGAAGATACAATACTCCACAATTTGCAGCTGCGGGAAATTTAAGACACTTGGAAAACTTAGGTGTTCCAAAGCATCCCCGGTTTATGGTATCAATTATTATTACTATTGTCTCAAAACATTCCTATTGCTTTTATGTAGCTACTTAGGAGTATGTACATTATGTAATATGTTCATGATTGCTAGGGATATAGCAGTGTGAAGGATTTAAAAGGCCAATGGTAGAAGTGGCTGATACAATGTTACAATTGTGGGTACCTAAGTCTCCCCCATGGGGAGATTGTTTAAACTTTAACCACTTGGCTGTGACAAGGGATGGCTGATATGGAAGTCTTTAAATAGGCTGAGATCAGGAGTGAGCAGATCCAAAATAAGACAGGGCTATCCTATCAAGTGTGATAGGAGAGGATCGGACTGTTCACCGTACGCTCCAGTGTCGACAGTCCAACCTACTGCACGGAAGATGTCTTATATGGAACCTTGGAAAATGCACCTGAAGTGGTCAAGTTTAGTCTAGTACAATTTGATGTTTGTTATTGTTTGTGATTACACCTGCTACATATTTAAAGTTTCAAGACCGATTTTTTTTTTATGAGTGGGGTAGGATGGGCAGACCAGATTCACCCACAGAGTGAAGTAGTGGGGAGGAGGGAGAAGCTAACTGATTGCACAAGTGGCAGTTGCCTCTGAGATTCTGGAGTGAGCGTATCGCTAATGGCATGAGTGTGTGTCAGTGACCCTTGTCGAAAACTCAGAGTCGAAAATGCAGCGTCATTTAGAGCAGTATCATTCGATAAAGTTCTATGCGAAACTGAACTAAACCACTACAAAGACTTTTGATATTATCCAAGAGGCCTATAAAGTAGAAGCCATTTCAAGAGCAATGGTTTTCTTGTGGAACAAGAGGTTCCCCGATGACCGTGCTTGGAGACCTTCAACAAGCTAAACTAATGAAGATTTGGTGAAAATGCGTGAACTTTTAAACATTGACTTCGTGAACTGGGATTGGGTCAGACTACGGTGTACAAGTTAGTGACAGAACACTGTCACCTGGCGGCCGAACAATCCTTCGGTATCTCAGGGCCAACAATGTTATATGATTATTGATTTGACCATCAGTAATCAAAGTGTAGTACATATATATACTATGTCATACAGAAATACATATATATCAGTTATATATACAGGGGTTGCAGGTCGTTTGGAGTGGCAAAGTAGATAAAAACCCAACTATTAGGAAAAGTGTGAAATTTGGCTGATTTTCGAAGAACTGTAGCTCGCTTAGCATTGAGTTTAGAAAAAAGTTAGTACTATGAAAGCTGTAAGAAATTGTGTCCTCTTTCCAATTGAAAATAGATTGTTTCTTGCTAGGACTTATCAAGAAGGAGTTATAGACGAAAAACTGAAAAAAGTACCAAAATTTTTATGTTTTGTGGCCACATAAAATTGTGCCGAGGGTTTTGGAGGTCGAAAACTTGGTGTCTGCATTCTCTCACCAATATATACAAGATAAGAAAAAAAAATCTTCTGTGTGATATAATGTTTGTGAGACCCCCATTTTACGACCCCATTACTGGACTGTAAGTAAGTAAGTAAGTGGAAATGGTTAGAGCAGTGGGATTGGTAACAAGGCAGTGATTATTTTAAGCAATGAGAACAATTGAGAAAGAGAGGATAACACCGGAAGACTGAAAGAAAGGAATAATTGTGCCTTACTTAATTAATTTAAGAACTATGGAGGAATTATGCTAACGTGCAGGAAATGAGAAAGATGGGTGTGTAGGGAAATTGCCATCGGAGCGTGCGCTCCATCATAATTTAATTAAATTAAATTAAATGTGCTGATCACAGAGAAAAGAAAAAGGGCTAAAAGAACAGTATTGCAGTTATAAGATAGCTGCAGAAAAGACACAATTAATATCGAAAGGAACTGCTGTTCGTATTGATAAACAATATTATTGTGTGCACAGGAGAAAGGTAATGTACCTGCAAGTAAAATGAGGTGTCACAAAAGTGACAGTGAATTATTCCAGGGAAGTTATGTTCAAAATTTCCAGTCGCCTTCATCTTTGGTAAGTGTTGAGTTGTATTTCCCTATCCATCCTTTTACACACACACACACACACACACACACATATATATATAGATTGTTAGGAAACAAAGGCGCTAAAAGCGGATATATTAAACATTGGATAGGATAATTTTTTTTTTTTTTTTGACAGTTTAACGTCCCTTTTTAACAACGTGGTCTTTAGAGACGGGAAAGGATGGGGGCAATGAATGGGAAGGAATTCGGCCATGGCCTTTTGAAGGAAGCATCCCGGCATTCACCTGTAGTGATTTGGGGAAACCATGGAAAACCCAAATCTGGATGCCCGGACGGGGATTCGAACCGCCGTCCTCCCGAATGCGAGGCCAGAACGCTATCCGTTACACCACCACGCTCGGTGGATAGGATAAAAAACCACCGCTTACCAAAGAAGGGGATTCCAGCGGCGTTGGTACACGAAAAGAAAAAAACACGAACACATAAAGAATAAAATTTTCGAGCATGGCTCTTCCTCAGTAGAAGTGAGATGGCTGCACGCAAGAGCTGCCGGCAGCCAACCCAGCTCTTGCGTGCAGCCATCTCACTTCTACTGAGGAAGAGCCATGCTCGAAAATTTTATTCTTTGTGTGTTCGTGTTTTTTCTTTTCGTGTACCAACGCCGCTGGAATCCCCTTCTTTGGTAAGCGGTGGTTTTTTATCCTATCCAATGTTTAATATATATATATTATCATTGCAACTCTGAATAATTCACCAGCATCCAAAATGAATTTGGGGACTTTTCAGACCACCACTGCATATGCAAAATAAACGTTAGCTTCTTTGAATAACACATACCACAAGCTTAACTAATTCTATTTAAGTATTACTTCCAGTATTGTACTTCATAAAAACTTGAAGCCAATTAGAAACTAACTTCAACCTTTGTAATAAATTTCACAACTATTACTTTACTATTACTTCAGTTATCAGAATGACAATGACTTTCACCTTAGATTTGTTTGTTATGAGGAACATCTACAATAATATTTAACAAAAACTGCTTTCAACTCACATCATGCAGTTAAAATAGTCGTGGATGAAAATTATTCCACAAGCTGTTGTAGTTTCGAAGTGAAATGAAGACACTGCAATAGTACATGCTTTATCTGAAAAGCTACTGTATTACACTGTCATTAATAAAACTATTTGTGTCATGCCTACCACTATGTTATCACAACTGGTCATTTGATACAGATCACTGCTGGGAATTAAGATATATGTGTCTACAGATTTGGAATTGTCGATGAAATATCACCTCACAGGTGAATAAATGGTTTGATGCAGGCTCTCAAATAAATAAGAAAAAATCAACCAAAAGCAATGCTGTTTTGGGAGATGATTATTTTATTGACTGAATTTGTGGTATAATTTAAAGCAGAAAGGCCTTTGGATAAATCGATTAATTCGTTAAAAGAAAATGTGTTCAATTGTTGATGTTTATTTTGTATGTCTCTGAAAGGAACAATTTTGAATCAACAGCCTAAGATGTGAACTGTCATGGATATAATGAAATCACTTCATACTGAAACGTGAAATTTAAGAATTACCTTAGCAGCTTTCATATGATGTAATACACCATAAAATAATTTAACAGGATTTAAAAAACTTTTTGTTTAGGGTGTTTACCTTAAGCACATCTATACTAATATTATAAATGGGAAAGTAACTCTGACTTTCTGTTTGTTTGTTAAGTTTTCATGGGTAGACAGCTTAACCGACCTTCTTGAAATTTGACAAGATAATCCTATTTGACTTTGGAAAGGACATAAGGTAATTTTTTCTGTATAAATAATACATTTTGTCACGGAATTTTTAAAACTAACTGAATGGTGACAGACATCCATAGCATGTGTAAGCCTCTTTAAAGCCATGGCAAAGAGTGAGCTGGTGGCTCAATGGTTAGAGCTCTTGCTTACAGAAGATTTGAGTTTGGTACCAGGTTTAAATCTCTGTAAGGTTAGGAACTTTTAAGAGTTGTTTTTAATCTTATGAGGCATGTTTGTAAGTCCTGTTGTCCAGATTCCATGTTAAACTGTAGGTTAAAACATTTCAGGGGTGGACTGTTTGGCAGATCGTAGGCGGCCGAACAATGCCATCAGTTTGTCTATTATTATAAATGCAAAAGTAACTCTGTCTGTTACATTTTGGCAAATAAATGTGTAAACCAATATTGAAGAAATATAAAAAGGAAATACTTTTTATTCTTAGCAAGGACTCAGGATAAGTTTTTGGTATGAATAATAGTTTTTGTTATGAAATTTTAAATTATTGAATTGTGACAGGCAGCCAGCTGCGTGTGTAATGTTACATCGGTCGCTGAGGCTGTGCTTCTCTTGCAGTTAATTAGTGAGAATGATCTGTTAATAAATTTCCTTTACAGACAAAAGTTATTATTGAGTATAAATGTTGATTTGAATTGCATCATACTATTATTTTGTGTCTACCTAAAAGTTTCTCGCATCAGTATATTTTGTCTTCTGTTTTGACGTGCCTTACAGGTGTAAATGAGACCTAGCTCTAGCAGAGCACGAACAGCTAAAGTTATTAGAACCCAAGAATCTGATGTTCATGGTGAAGAAATAAGGGAAAACCAAATTAAATTGAAGCTGTCCTCAATTAAACCATCCCATCACTCTGCACCTTATTTTTTTTATTTTGTAACGTGTTGCAAATTGATTAATTTCATGAGACAGGTTCAGTAGTAGAGTGGTATGGTGACAGCTTCCCATCATGTTATGCTTACTCGGAGTTGTTTGGGACAAAGCTTACGAAACTGACAGGTTTCTATAGCCAATTCTAGCAGTGAAACTCAATGTCCACACATGTGAAGTCATGGGTAACAGCTAGTATTGACATATGTCTATGTCAGGAAAAGACTTTTAAGTGTTTAATTCCAAATTCTACTGCATCTTTTGTTGGTTACAAATTTGCAAACAAAATGCACTGTCTACAACATCAGTATGAAATTTACAAATCTATGGCTGAGTAGAACTAGCAATGAATTTGGAATTATGAATATGAGTTGTAAGGTGCTTAAATAACTTTGAACTACTGTCAAAAAATGATTATAAAAGATACAAAAGACTTTCCAGTTTTTTTATTTATAATTAATAGACTTTAAAAATAGTTTATGACCTCATAAACACATCTTACATAAAATCACAATAATATTTTCAGTACAGTTTATACAAATATTATAATTACAAAACAAATTCAGAAACATATATATGAACTGAGACATACATATTTGTACAGACATTTACAAAAATATTTAACCAAAGATTTATGACAGCTGCAATACTGCAACATATATAACTAATTTAGACACTTTATTCCACATCCAGGTGAATGGAAGTCTGTATAAATTGTGTCAACAGTAATGATTTACACATCCTTCCACAATTTCACTCCACTTCTTAAGAACAGTAACATCAAAGAGGTGATTCAAATAAACTTCCATTTTTGGTTTACTACTTATTTTAAAAGAAATAAGGTTCAGTTTCTAGATTGTTCTACAAACTTGATAATTTATAATCTCAGACAATCAATATGCAAACAAATAATTCATTTAACCGCACTCTCATACTCACTGGGCCAGTATCTTAGTATCATATTTGGACAACAAGTAGAAATTATCAAATCAAGAACAACATTCAAACACTGATAAATACAATTTTGTGTGTTACTGTTTTGTTTAAGAGTACATTTCCGAAGTGCTAAGTGAAGTTTGAGATTTTGGCAACAAAAACAAAGAGAGAGATGGAAGATCTGTGCAAACTTTACCTTCCTTCTTGTACGAAGAAGTTATATTAAACCTGTGAAATGAATAAAACGTTAAGAAGTGATATGACACATTGAACATTTTGCAAAAATAGAAATCTAAATGTTATGGCAGGGATCATAGAATTTATTTTTATTTCTAGATCTCATTTGTGTTCATACAATTTCTTCTCACCAGGAGATTCTCACAAATGTATTGAACGATGTTAATCACTTTGTGTAGAGTTACTATAAGATGCTAAAAAGTGACCCCTTAAAGCCGTATAATTAGATTCACTAAAGGTACCCAAACTGGGTGGTGCCCCAATCCACCCCAGGACTGGTGGAGAGAGGCACTGGGTACAAGGTGCTTCACTGCCTGTGTGGACAATAACCTAGCTGTGCACTGCTGCAAGTACTATGTCTCCTTTGCCACCTCTTAGAGCTGAAAACCTTTGTTTTAAAATCACATACTTAGTGAGTTTCCTTAGAGAGTCATTGATAGTCTTGGAAAAATAGGCATTTACATTATTAATACTAAAATTGTGGTGAGGAGGGGGAGGATGGCAATTTTTCTTTTGACCAATATGGTATGAACATATTAGGAACCCTAAGATACAAAGTATTTTGTGAGAAAATTAGTTTCACGAGTTGTCATTTCACAATACTGCTCAAGTATCACATGGAAAGGCTTGTGCTAGCATTTATAAATTATGTGGAGGGGAAAAGATTCTAGAGAGGGCACAAGCCAGGGACCCCCAAACTAGTAACTGACCATCTTACTGATTGTGTTACCCAACAATATTTTCCATTCCAGATACTACAGTTTTTTAGTAGAAGTTGTAACATTTAAAAGCTGTCCTCCCCCTCGCAAAATATGATATTTTTAACTACAGAGCTAGGAATTAATTTTTGTTTGTATTGGAGTGATTATGGGAAAAACAATTAAATTCCATTGAATAAATGTCAGATGAGATAGAAATAGCAAGGATGTAATTTTTACTGCAGTGAAACAGCATTTTAAAGATTAAGATATTTTGATACTCAAGCCATTTATACTCTACTAAAATACAGATAAATAAACATAAAATATCAGTTTAATCCTTTCATCCATATTAAACAAGATCAGGGCATGTACTGGTTTTTTTTTCCTTTGCACCTCACTTACTCCATCTACTAATCTTTCTCTATCTTTTTTTTTTTTTTTAAAAACTGCTTCACGTCTCTCAACAGCGAGGTCTTTAGAGACGGGAGAGGATGGGGGCAAGGAATGGGAAGGAATTCGGTCATGGCCTTTTTAAGGAAGCATCCCGGCATTCGCCTGGAGTGATTTGGGAAACCATGGAAAACCCAAATCTGGATGCCCGGACGGCGATTCGAACTGCCGTCCTCCCAAATGCGAGGCCAGAACGCCTTTCTCTATCATTTCCAATCCAGGTTCCTTCTTTGCATACTATCCTTCACAAAATCGAATCATCTTTCTCTCCAAGTCTGCCTATTGTTCTCATTCATTCAATAGAAAATTCAATCATCTGTCTTGGTTACCTCTCCTCATCCAATCTCTTTACATGTCCAGACCATCTTAATCCATTCTTCCCAATTTTCTCACTCAGTCGCTCTCCACTCCAAACTCTTTTCTGAAATCCTTATCTCAAATCTTTCCTATGAGACTTCTAATGAGCTTCAACTCAATTACTTGGATTTTACTCTCTTTTTGTTACAGTCCAACTTTCCACTGCATATGTCAGGATTTTTTTTACATCAGTTACTTAGATTTTATGGGTACTGCCATGTTAAATTCCTTCTACTCTGATAGAATGCATTCACATGTTGTACTTTCCTGTTAATCTCCTTGTACAACCTTGAATAATTTTTACAAATAAAGCCACCTTATGTTGCAGGGCATAATTAGTGGTTATAAATGTATGTGTTTACACCTGTAAAATATGCACATGGTTATTCCAGTTTAATTATACAAAAACCAACAGCCATCACTTCTCAACCAGCCACAGCAGGGTCTAGTGAGTTTCAAACTTTCTTGAGTATCATCAAATTTACATTACATCTGCTGGAGTGCATAATTTTACATTTCAAATGACAAATGACAATCAAACTTTTTTTAGTCATCATGGATTACTATACTGGTGTGCAGCGTGCTCATTGTTGTGTGTGGTTTCATGAATCGTGACTAGCCATTCCTGTTCATATGAAATTCAGGACTAAATATCACAAGAACCACCTCAAAGACATTCTATTACTGCTTGGTACAATCATTTCCTCATTTAGTTGTGAAGCACATAGGAACCGAGGTCAAGGTTGGCCCTGAACTTCAGACAGACACATCGAAGCAGAATGTCAGACCTATGCCCACAGTCTCAAGCTTATGCCATAACAGACTGCAATTATTGCAAGCTCTGAGTGATTGTGATAAAGAAGATATGGATTTTGTGTAGGCATGTTTGACAAAATGGAGACTAAGGGGGAGGGGGGGACACTATCTTAATAAAATTGTTTTTAGTGATGAGGATACGTTCCATACAAATGCCAAGGTAAAGCGACACAAAGTCAGAATATGGGGTTCTGAAAATCTCCTTGAGGTCATGGAACATGCAAAGGATCCTTTCCAAAGGCAAGATTTTTTGTGCACTAAGTTCTGTTAAGGTGTATGAACCATTCTTCTTTTCTGAGCAAACTGTAACTGGCATTTCGTATCTGGACATGCCAGAAAACTAACTAATGCAGAAATTCACGATGTAATGGATCAGGATTTTATTTTTCAAAAAGATGGTACACCTCTGCATTTCCACAACAGAGTTACTTCTTATCTAAATGAAAACATGACTTCCTGGATTGGGCATGGTGGAAACATGGTGGAACCACAGTCTCCTAACCTGACACCATTGAACTTTTCTGTATGGGCTACTTTAAGGACAAAGATTTTGTTCCACCTCTTCCAGCAAATCTAAACAGACCTAAGACTTTGACTAACAGAAGCATTCACAACCATTCACTGTGGGTGATATGATTAATAAGCTTTGTAACGAAACTGTTTACATGTGGGATTTCTGTCGTGTATCAAAAGGAATCTATATTGAACACCTGTAGACAAAACTGGAAGTTCTTATGAATTTGATGCTGAATCACTTAATTCACAAGGACTTATATTTTCTTTGTTAGTGGATTTTAATTTTGTATAACTAATTTAGAATAATTATATGGAAAGGATAGATGAAATACACCCAATACTCACCAAAGTTGAAGGGAGGAGGGCAGCAGCAACACAAACACAGAAAATACAATATTATTATTACTAAGAGATTTTCCTCACTACAGAGGTTTTTCTCCAACACAACAATAAAGAATTCGGAACATAGATCTTGACTTCATCTTCTCAAAATATTCCTCCAGATATTTCGATCGTGTATATCTTCCTCTTCTGCACCATGTCTTCTCATTGCTATTTGTACACTTTGGAGCCAGGTAAACACGGGCCATCCTCTTTTCCTCCTTCCTTTAACTTCCCATTCTTGTATCAGTTTTGGTATCCTAGTGTCTTCCATCCTTCTTACATGGCCATACCATTCCAGTCTTTTTCGTTCTATAACATCATACATTTCTTCTTTCACTTCCATTAGCCTATTTATTTCGGTATTCCTTACTTTTTCTTTTCTTGATATTCTTGCTGATCTTCTAAAAAAACCATTTCTAATGTTTTCAGCTTCTTGATATGTTTTTGGTTGATTGTCCAGCTTTCTGATCCATATAAGACAAGGTGGTGACAGCAAGCCTAGCGCGAGCTCAACCACTTACTTCTTTTAACTCGACAAAGGGTTTAACCCGAAATATTGTATTTTCTGTGTTTGTTTTATGTTTTGTGTTGCTGCTGCAATCCTCCCTTCAACTTTGGTGAGTGTTGGGTGTAATTTATGTATCGTTTCCATATAAATATAGTCTCGCGGCAGTTCTTTCCTTCCTTTATTACCAATAATTTAGAATAGTCCTGTATATAAAGTGATAACCTTCACACAGCAGTCTGCAACAGTACTTTATGCACTATTACAGACTTCTGTTTTAATGTCACAATCAAATATTCTTCCAAATGTTGTTTACAAGCTTTTACATATGTATGCAAAACAAAGCATGTTTTTATTTCACCTGTGTTGTTATATTTGTGAGCGCAGTAGTTCCAATCTAGTTTTGTTCTGTTTGTGTTATTTCATCTGTGTTTATCTTTTGCTAAATTATACCTTTGTTTCTGCCATCATTGTGATTGATTTACTTTTTGTGATTATTATGTAAGTTTCTATATTAGTTTTCCTGTATTGTGGTTTTTTGTGTTTTCAGTATATTGCTTTATTTGTTGAACTGGTGAATTTGTTTAGTATTGTTTTCACAATTCATATGGACTTATGTACCTGGTAGATTTCTTGAACAGTTAGCAGATATATTTTGTGGCATTTAATTTTTAATATTTTCATGTCTGTCTGTATGTTAGTAGGAAGAGGGTTACGCTCGGCAAATGTAGAATGGTTGTACAATGGGTTGTGCATCTTATTGCTCTGATGTGTTCCTTATATCATATGTTGAAGATCCTGGTTATCTGGGAATGTACATTGCTTGGATCTTCAATATAAGATATCGGAACAGAACCCACACACATACAAAAATAACTGCAATGTTACACATGTAAAAGCATACATTTACAGCCACTAATGACGCTGCCCACCATAAGGGAGAAACACATCCGTGAAATAAAAAAAACAACCACTACCATTGTTGTTCATGGGCAGTGTTTTGTTTATAAAATGTATTGTTCAACAACTGTGGAAAAATTGTTTAAAAACAGATAATACTCAAGCTTGTGATTTAGCAAATGATATTTGCTCTAATGGCAGGAATATATAGTACCAGTGCCAACAAGAGAAAAGGAAAATCTGCTTGTGATGCATTTGATTGTTTTTACCTAAAAATTAGATCTGGTAAGTTCATATGAAAATATGCTCTGCAATTTATTTTACTCAATAGCTTCTAAAATCATAATTAGGTTGAATTAACAACACTGTAAATCATTCCAGTATCAATATTTTCATATAACTGTTACATACAGTCTTGAAAATCAGAGCACCAGCTGAGTGGAATAACAGAACACTCAGGAAAGCAAAACGACAGGCACTCTGCCTGCTTATTTGTTTTACTTATTTATTATGAATGGGCTATCCATCACCTTCTGCAAGATTATTTTTACTCCCTTCTCAATCTTAATATTTATACAATCTGCTTTGTAAATTTTTGACAACTATTTGTTCACTGGCATAACTGGGTAAAGATGTAAGTGATCTATTAAACATAATATGGAATCTAAAAATGATTCGCCAGCTAACTATAGACTGTAATAAACAATTAAGGTATATAAATTATATCAGTTGGAGAAAATAATTGCTCAGTGTTTATCTGTAAAATAGATATTCCAAAATAAGAGAGAATACACACATGACAATACATTACTAAAATTTTGTTCAAATCATATCCGATATTCAAAATTAATTTCTATTGGAAAATCCTGTAATATATTTCTGGGAATATTCATTAAATAAATTAAAAATGTTTACCTAATTATAAAGCTGAGGTGCAGCAGCAGCAACACTAGCAGCCCCAAGTGCAACAGAGGGACCATAGCTCTCGTCATCACCTCGGCGCTTGCAACCCCGCATCCCTGTTCCTCCTCCCATTCCTGTCTCTGACATTTGTACTCCACGCATTCGATCCTGCATTTCACGAGTTTCTGTTACATGCCTCTCAAGATCACTTTCTTGCATGGGTGGCAGGACACATGGGATATAGCGCGAGAAAAGATCTGGATAAGCTCTTGCATAGTCACCATGACCCAATGTATGAAGCCTTACAAATAATCCCAGTAACACAGATGGGTCCACAGCAAATGGCCTAGAGAGTAGGTCTCTTACACTATCTGCAATGGGTAAAACAAAAGAAAAATAATTTAATACCATCTCAGTTTCAACAATGATTTTTATATTTTGAGAATGTAATAAACATAGTTATCAACTAACACAAAAATGAGGATCCTGGAATGTGATTCTAAATTACAATGATAAAATAAAAATGTTAATGGGTTAAATGACATGTACTGCGATAAAATTATCCATTAAGGCATACCTCGATTTACTATGATATTATTTTATACTCATATATGCCACCTTAGTTTCCACTGTTATCACCAGCTAGTTAAATAAATATGAACTTTGCATGCAAATATATATATATAAAAACATAACAAGCAATAAATGAAAGTACTTTACTGATTGAAGGGAAAACAATACTATGTATGTCCAATGATTAACACAGAAGTAAATCTAGCATTTTCTTCCCCTCCCCTGGTTTATGGCTCATCAATGCATGGTCATTAAAGCTGGGAGAGAATGGGAGGCAAGTAATGGAAAGGAATTCAATCATGGCCACTTTAAAAAGAAAAAAAAAAAATATCCTGACATTCACCGACAATGATTTCAGAAAACCATGGAAAACCAAAATCTGAATGACTGGATGTGGGGATTTGAATCAGCATCTTCCCAAATTCCTGGTCTGAGGGTTACTGCTGACCAGCCAGTCTCATTCTCTAATAAGTTATTTCAAACATAAAAGAACTGATCTGAAACAGTAATTCCTACAAAAGAGTTGGTATCACAATTACTGGTGGTAACTCAATAATATAAATTAGTATGCAATGACATTTAGGGTGTGATATTATAAACATCCCTTTTTAGGGTGAAATTACTTTTCTTTTATGAGGTAACCTCACTATCTTTCAACACTACACTTGCAGTGTAAACTATAACTACCTCAATTTTGGTGTACTGTGAAATATTTGACATAGCTAACAGCCTCCTTCACTTCTCCCCGATTGAATGTGAGGTCATCCATCCAAACTCTACTTTTTCTTGCTCAATTTCTGTTGTACCACAACTGAAGAGCAGATGAGAAAAAAACGTGTTAAGTCCACTTTTCAATATTTTGCAGGAAATTAATTTTGAATTCAGGACTGTACATATACTACCCAATAATTAAATTTTTCTTACCAAAAATATCTTGAAGGTTAAACACATTTTAGCTATTAATATTGGGTTAGCATACAGTGTTCTTGATGAGATTACAGAGCATTAGCTGTAGAATAGTTTTTTCCCCCCTTTTTGATTTAGCACATTTTTCCTGTTGGCTCACAGTCATGAAATGCTTTGGCCAAAATTTTTCCCTTTTAGACATCAATTAACATGACTATTTTGCTGTTTGCATATTATTTCCAACAGCAAGATGGTTTTTTCCCCTATATTTTAATGTGGATTTGACTAAAAGAATTTCACTACTCACTGTTTGAAATTTAGGGACTACTTTTTAACAGCCAGAGGAAGGAATGTTCATTAGAATTATTTATGGTACTGGATTTACATTAATTTCATTTTGATTATGAATCAAAAGATAAAACTTTGACTTTCAAACAGATATATTGAACAAAATTATTAAAATTCTAATAGCAAACTGTTTTTAAACAACTATAATCAGTCATGGTGTAAATGAAAATAGAAAGTTATGAATATGAAATTTCATGACACTAATATTTATTATTTTGACACTAAGCAGTGAAGAAAAGTCTCAGATTTTTAAGGTGACATCAAACATTGTTCAATCACCTTCATTTATTGAGCAAGTAATTACCATAAATGTTTCATATTAATATTTTGGATAGCTATATTAAAAAAAAAAACGAATCATATTGAAACCATAAAACTACCATGCTTTTTTAAAAATTGAATTTTTTACTAATCTCTTAATTAATAATGTTATCTTCAATAAATCCAGCATAAAATATAAAAAAGGAAAATCCTTGGTAACAACTGAAGATGTGCCAGTATTAATAAAGCCCATCAGATCATACAGGAAGAAGCCAGCCCGATTAATTTAAAATTATTCAAATAACCAGTATTATAAGTAGAGTTCATATCGTCAGGACAAGTCATATTATTTTCCTGCCTTCTTTCTGAGCTGAAATGCTGAATTAAACACTGATTCAACATTTCTGATTGAATTTAAATGTATTTCATACAGCATATAAATGCATATTCAGGCCAATTTCCTAATTCTGGCCAAATTACAATAATATTTATGGTCAAATGGTCATACTTTGAGGAAAAATCTAGTAATTTTCTTATTAGAAGTTATAGATGAGAATAAATTAAGATAATTATTCACAGAAATGTACTCCTATTAGATACTGGAGGAAGAAACAAAACTAATTGCCACTAAATTGGATAGAATTCAGCAGTCAAGAATTAAATGTATAAATTATCTTCACTCTCTAAATTTTAAAATTCTGCCTGCATTTTAATCTCGAGAATGCAACAACGGCAAGCCTGTGTTGAGCCACACCGTCTCACTTGCAACGGTAACGCAGGAGTTGAGTCCACTGCAGGGACCCACCGATTAATTGAGAGGAATCAATTGCCTTTGTGTGGTACTCAGTACGGACACACCACTGCTTAATGGGAAACCCCTCCCTACCAAGGTCAGGCGTTCCCCGCATACAAGACTCTATGCGTCAAGACTAACACAAAGCCTTCAGTCACTTACACACTGTCACCAATACTTTTGAAAATAGTCCTCAGTCAGTATTATATCTGCAGTGGACCAGCGAGTACTGCCATGCCGAAAACAAAATTTTCAGAAAGTGCAAAGTTGCAGAGTCTCCCGAAGGAATTTTGAGAGGAGTGTTTTAGTACAGATTAAATATTTCTTTTCTTTAAATTATGTGAAATTAAAGTGGCTTTAACAAAGTGATTTCATGTGCAGCAGCACTGCAATACATCAAGACTCAAGAATAACATATCACGGCATTCAGCTTAACAATGCAAACAGCGCCTTTTTTTTTTTTTTTGGATACATCTACAGCTTCAAAAATGTTGGTATTTTCTAAAGAACTCTGTGAAATGATGGTATTGGCAAACATCACACTGTAAGGAACCAGGCTGATACCGGGGTGGAGTATAGCCTTAGTGCCTTAACTTACACTCTTGATGTGGACTCAAAGGTAAAACTTACGGAATAATTTTGATTTGACCATGTAGCCTGGATAGTTCAACTTGAATGCTTCAGGTCGCCACAATATTTGTTGACCCACAAATATTGAAAAGTTTATTAGTTGACTACGAAATGACAACAGTTCAATTTTCAAGACTCTTCAAATTTATTCAAATAAAACCAAAAGTTCAAAACAGCATTCTAAAAGTTGATTTGGCTCATCGAACATACGTTTCCAAAAGTTTGCAAGTTGTGGAGAGATGTTCAAACCCGACCGAACCCCTGATGTAAAATTCTATCAGTTCATGTTACTGTTAAAAACCCGCCATATGTCGAAGTCCCAAAATGGCCAACTCGGTAGTGCCAACCCTGACCATCTCCTACCAACTACACCAATGCTTACACAACCTAGACGCACATATCAGCACAGCTCCCAAACTAGTAAAGATGGCCGGTCTTCTGCACAGCAGGTTATATAGACTCTCTGACGTCACAGCCAAAACGCAGATTTCTGCTAACACTTTGAAAATTTAGGTCTGAAATATCTCGGTAACCAAACAAATATATGGAAATTAAAAGATGTCAGTGCCTGGACTTTTTCAGTAGAGAAATAGTGGATATGTAGTGAGTAACTTTAAGCAATTGGTTTTTAGAGATCTATATTATCCTAAGCGTATGATGTGAACTATTTTCTACCCGGGGAATTACTATCCTTCTCGAAGTTTCTATATTTCGTCATTTAAATTAAACCACAATTTGTCCAAATAATATTGTTATCAGCGTGTTCTCCCAAAATTCCTGAGTTTTTTGGTGTAACTTTTATTAAGATTGATGCACGGGTAATTGAATTACAGCATTAACAAGATTTACCAAAAATGCTATGTGTGTTTTAATTTAATAACTTTATTTCTATTACTTTTGTCGGAAATATAAAATTACCAAAAGGTTCTCTGTATTGAACTATGTATTCTGAAAGTTGTCTCATCTCTGTATCTAATTTTGATCAGCTGTAATAAATTCCTAAACTATGCACGTGCTTTCATTGAAAAATAATTTTTAAAATCTTTATAGAATCGTTTCTACTGCGTGGAATTGTTTGAAATTAATATATGAGATATTAGATTTTTGTGTCTTTCCGGAAATCTACTTTTTATTTCGAAAGCTTTCTAGGATTTTGTGATAAAAAATGTTAAAAGTGAAGTGCATCTGATGAAGTGTTAAAAATTGATTTAAGTTATTTACACGGCCTGAAACTACGGAATTTTAGTGAAATTATATTTTAACTGTGCTATTACTTCTTTAAAACTACTTTATCCCGTTCGAAAGTATGCAAAAACAGTGAAATACCAAATATTAGAAATCTATTGTGTGGTGAACTGAATTATTATGGATTATCACGTTTCAGGTTAGTAAAAGGTTTTCATATTATTATAGAAGGTTAATTTAGTTGGTTTATTAAATGTTGATCTACTTTATCGCTCTTAAATCGGTTTAGAAATGACGAAATGCTCCCAAAGTAGAAGCTCACAGGTTCAAAATTGAATTATTAATGATTATTTAATTTTCGGTTGACTTAAAGTTTGTTTACTAATATACAAAGTTTATATATGGCTTTTATTAAATACTGACAGGCTTTACTGAATTTTCATATTTCGACTAAAGAATTGTGTATTCTTATACTTCTCTTTTCTGCCACAACTACAAAGGATAGATCATTGATGTTTGTGTGTGGTAATAGCAACCAATTTCCCATCATGCTCTATGATGATTAGATGTCGGTAGCTATGGAGGTGTGGGAGATATGGTGGCTGAAAGTGGTTGACCTGCGGCATATTTCTACCAAAGACGTGTCATGGTATTCACTTTTCAGCCAAAACTATCTAGCGCAGATCACTGGTGTTTGTGTTTGGTAGTAGCACAGAGTCACCCATTGATCACAACGTTGGCCGAATTTCGGTACCTGTGTGAGTGTGGGAGATATGGTGGTTGGAAGAAACCGATCAAGGATATTTTCGTATTCTGATCAAAGACCTGTGTCTCCGTATACGTCACTTTGCTGCAACAACTACATACCATAGACCATTGGTGTTTGTGTGTGGTAGTGGTACCATGTCTCCTATTGTGTACTATGGTAGTTAGCTGTCAGTAGCTGTAGGGGTGTGGGAAATACGGTGGTTGAAAGTGGTCGACCTGTGGCACTTTCATATTTCTACTAAAAACATATGTCATAGTGTATCACTTTTCAACCAATAGTATATAGTGCGTATCACTGGTGTTTGTGTAAGGTAGTACACAGAGTCACCCATCGATCACAACCTAGGCTGAATTTCGGTAACAGTGGGAGTTATGGTGGTTGAAAGTGGTTCATCAAGGATATTTTTGTATTTCGACCAAAGACATGTGTGTCCGTATATTTTACTTTGCTGCCTGAACTACATAGCGCAGATGACTGGTGTTTGTGTGTGATAATAGCATCGACTCTCTCATCGTGCACTATGGTCATTAGATGTTGGTAGCTGTCAATTCAAATTCTTTACAAACATGAACGAAGTCATGGGCACCAGCTAGTTTTTAATAATTCTCATTTATTTAATAGAATAACTAGGAAGTAACTATTTACTGTACGAAATAAATTTAGTACGTTCATCTACTGGAGTGCGAAAAAAGCATAAAAACTTACACAGGAAAAATACAAAGAAGTTTCAGTTCTTGTGTGCGTTCACACTGATATTTGCACCAGTATTTTTGGGTATTATTTTAGTTTACAATAAATTCTGCAATATACACACAAATTTATCACGTAATATAGCTTTTATTCATTTCATTATTTATTGTGCTGTTTAGTAATGCAGTTTTGATATTTGCATATGCAAAAGAGCATTCTTTTCCCTTGAAGGCATAAATGATGGATTTATTGAAAGAGGAAAGTAGGGAAATTGCAACCAGAGCATGTGCTCAATTGCAATTAAATTAAACTTCCATGCAAGCCTGGTGGGTGAGTGGTAGAAATCAGTCCTGGTTTTTGGGAAGATGTAGATTCAAATCCTCAACCAATCATCCAGTTTTTGGTTTTCTATGGTTTTCTAAAATCGCTTCTTGTAAATAGCGAAATAGATTTTAATTTTAAGCTACAGCACCAGATGAAGTAGCATAGTAAGACACACCTAATGTTTGATATGTGAAAACCCCATCAAAAACAATTTAGCAGATTATTCATAAAATAAATGTGTCATAACATCTTAAGATATGCATCAGAATTTAACTCAGGCCCCAAGCTCTCTGATTGTAAAAACCAGTTCAAAATTTTCTATGTGATGCAGGAACAAACAGACACATTCCAGATAACAATGTATGACGTAGGCAGTAATGCACATACAGTACATGTTTAAATTTTTTTAGCAGCAAGATTATGTTGAAATGTAGGTTGGATCAAAAAGAAAACTGAGAGTAAGTATCACAGCATCCAACCCATCCCATTCTGGGTCTTGCAATGAATCCCATTCCAGCTCCTTTATCATATCTGTCACTGATTGCATTCTGTGATCATTTCCAGAAACAAATCTAGCAGCCCTTTTTTGCACCCTCTCCAACTCCTGTATTTGATACGTAAAATGAGGGTTCCATACTACACTACCATATTCGAGCAATGGTCTGACCAAAGTTTTGTAACCCAATTCCTTTACTTCTCTCGTACATCCCCTCATCACTCTCTCCAAGTGCAGAACTTTGAAACCTTTTCCTACCACCTGTCCAATGTGTCCTGCCAAGTTAAGCTTGTTATCAAAAGTAATGCCAAGATATTTATATTTCAAGTCTTCAGCAAGCAATTCTTTCCCCACCTTATATTCATAATTAACCCTTTTTTATTTTTGTATCTAATAAGCTGACTCTTCTTTGCATTTATCTTCATTCCATGTTTACCAATCCAACTAGATATCCTGTCCAGATCACCCTGCAACTGTTTACAATCCTCTATCATTTTGATTCCTTTATACAGCATTATGTCATCTGCAAACAATCTAATTTCAGATAGTAAACAATCAACACAATTATTCATTAGAATAATGAATAGCAATGGTCCCAATACGCTGCCCTGTGGCACACCCATTTTTACTTCCACTTCATTTGATACTACATTTCCAACCCTAACTTTCTGTTTTCTGCCTTTTAAAAATTCTTCTACACAGCAAATCACATTCTCATCCACTCCAATGGTTTTTACCTTATTTACTACCATTTTATGGCTTACTCTGTCAAACGCCTTTGACAGATCTAGTGCTACACTATCAATTTGGCCTCCCTTGTCCATTTTATCTGAAATATCTTGCATATATCCCACCAACTGAGATTCACATGAATATCCTTGCCTGAACCTATGTTGCATGCTTGAAAACCACTTACGTTCCTCACATATATTTCTGATGTGGTTGCATATCAATCTTTCCATTAATTTACCTACCACTGATGTCAAACTGATTGGCCTGTAATTCTCAACTCTATTTCTCAACTTAAATAGTACTAATCTAGAAAAACATCCAATGGATATTAATAGCCAAAAATTTCTGTTATGGTATTTTTCAGTTAATTTTTTCTAAAATAATATGTATTGTATTTATACAAGTATTTTCTATTTGTATAATCCACATAAACTTGAACTATAAAGAGAAAAATATTAATCATCATTTTACATAAAAGAAATTAAGGTTGAATCAATGTTTCACAAAAAAAGCAAATAAAAAATCTTTTGAAAATAATATAAATAACCAGCTGATCTGATAGATACTCAATGTTTAGTAAAATAACACATTAAAAATTGTGTTTGAAACTCTTTTTTTCCAGAAAATAATATATAGCTATGTAAACAAATTGGATAGTTAAATTTTTCAAAAATTATATATAATTTTAAAAGTATATATATAGAAATGAAAAAGACAGTAATTTATTTTCATTAATGACAGAACACACTTCCAAGATCATTAGGAAAAAATATTTTTTTGGGTTATTATATTCCCTTTGATTGATATTGACTTTAACGTTGAGATGTCCCATTCTGTAGAGCTCATTGTTTATCAGTAACAAGAAATGTTGTTGTTAGATTCAGTAGTTTTATTGCCATAATGTAATTAATTTACATAAGTTCGTTTGATTTGATTTGAATGCGGTTCTTGACCGACAAGGTTATCATAAGGAATGTTTAATATTATTACTTGTCATAGAAAGGATAATGGTTGTAACCTAGTGGACAGGCTAGTGAGAATGTACTTTATTGAGGTCTGGTTGACGTTCAAAAGAACAGACTTCCCTTGTGTTACCGAAAGTTTTGGGTCATTAATTTACTGAAGTGATGGAGAGCTTCTCGGGTTTGTTTGAAACAATGGACACAGTGTGACATTGTGAGCTCGCCTGTTTGAATGTTCGACGAATGAAAGGCTTCTTTGAAAAGCCTAATAATAAAGTGTTCCAGCGCTGAGCTATCAGACTTTGCAGACGTCGCTGTCAAAGAAACATTCATTCACAATAAACTGTTTGTACGTAAGAAGTGCTGCCCACAGAGACTATGGCTATACGGAGGAGGATGACCTACCAAGAAAATGACGCTGGTGGTGGGGTTATCCCAGCGAATGGAATTCATTCCCGCTGGTTGCTGATATTTTTTTGTTTGTTTGTTATATGTTCGGCCAATCAGGAGAAAGAAGGGGAACGAGCTCCGCCCAAGGCGAGTCAACGAGGGAGGTACAATTGACAGAGACGGACACTCGATGTAAGACCGGCGGACGGACACTGGGTTTTTGGCGCAGCAAGACGATCATCTCTCGTGCAGTGCTGAAGGCCTCCTGGGACACCGACAACGGCGCTGTTTGACATGAGAGACACCAGACGTTTGGACCACCCTCGGCTCAGCTGACGAGACTACCTGAGGCCTGCCGGAAACACACTCAATCGGCTCGACACAGCTCTCCTCGTGGGTCACTGACACGTCTATTCGCATCGCCTGCGCTGCTCAACATTACGGTAACGCAATCGTCTACAGAGACCACAATGAGCTCCAAAAATTAAAGAACTTATGAACTGTAAATTTCACTACCTGAGAGGGAACAACCATTTGCCCATTCAAGTAATTGTTTCATCGAATAAAATTTACTTTCTATGTATAAAATCAATAAAAGCACTATGTTTCCTTTTTAATATATTATGTTTCACTTGTATTAATGTGGAGGACCACTTCGGAAGAGAACCCTGCCCATAGTCACTTATTTTGTGATAGTTAATAAAACTGTTTACAAAGTAGTAAATCCCGAGGCGTACAGACAGGGACACTACAACGTATTACACATTTTCAGAAAAATCATGAAAATTATTTTTTTATACATTTAAAATATAATGTGGAATTTTTTCATATTTTTTTCTAGAATCCTCATACTTTCATTAATATTACTGTAAATATTCATAAAAATTGACTAAAAAATAAATGAAATATAAATTATGTTCAGTCAAAGATCCGAATTGTCCAAATTAGGAATGTATCAAACGTTCAAAATTTCGATTGGCTGTAAAATGAAAACTAAACCAGATTGAGATGAAACATTTGATGTGCTTACTTTTCTGTACAGAAAGACTAAATTTACCAAGTTTCATCAAAATCTGAGTCGGTGGGTGTCATGGCTTGGTGGAATTGACATGGATTGACCCTTCTGGGAACTGTGTGGGTCAATCAACGTTCACTTTAATTCCGGAAATGGCTGGTGCCAAATTAACGAACCTTGGTACACATGATTCTCACTGGATAAATAAAAACAGTGTAGGTGTAAATTAACTCCAACCTCCGATTTCTGGGTAGAGTGCAGGTAAATTTAAGTTTGCTTCAAATCTGCAAATAAAAATAGGTACACATTTCTCATTGAGTGACTAAAAACAGAGTACTTTACAGGGAAACACTGGAATCTATAAAACTCAATGTGTTTATATTCATTCCACAAAAACTCAAGAACTAATGAGTAGATTTTCCTGTTTTAAACATTAGGATCAGACTTGAAATATGCGGCATGTCTTATGTTTCTACATTTTGACACTGTAGCAGTAAATGAGATTCTGAATGTAATCATCAGAAACATTAAAGATGCAATGCCAGCCACATGTTGCATACACTTGATACTCATTGTTCTCTTGGTTGACTAAAAATGGTGTAGGGGTAAAACAATCCCAACTATGGGCAATGGCTGGTACTCTGCTAGAAGCCTCGTACAGCACAAGAACCGTATCCATTTTATATAAACAATTTTGACTAATTTGTTTTTTGTTATGGTAGTTAATTAGAATTAAATTTTTAATATTCTGCCCACAGACCAAAGGTTGATAATTACTGCCCTAGATGATGGCTAAGCGGCATGATCACATGTATAACTAGAAGGGGCAGCAATCAGATTGAAGTGACTAAAATAAAATTCCTCAGAACTAGTTTCTAGAAGGAACAAAATTAAAAAATGAACAGTCCAACTAAAACTAGGAGAGCTAAACAGTTCTGAACGTTTAAGAAGGATCAAGGCTGAAATTATTTGCTCACATAACAAGAATGACACCGAAGAGACTACCCAAGTCATACTTTGAAAAATTGATAAACCGTAAAAGATCGAAGATAATTGGATGAAGTAGGTACAAAAAGAAATGGCCAGTTGCAGTTCAGAATGGGAAACGTTACTGAAAGAGATGTGGTGTCCAGTCAAGAAGTACACTCTGATAGATTATTGATGATGATGATTCCCATAACTTAGTAAGGTTGAATGATATCCACATTCTCTATCCAGTATAGCTTTGTGAAGAAACAATTTTTTCCATCACTCACTACACTTGAATGTAGGAGGGGTGTGGTGACGAACAAGCCTCTTCCATACCCTCATGTCTTGCCATCATTTCTCTTCCAGAATTTTCTCCCATACTTGACTGTAAATGGCCAGGTCTTTATGTACTTGCTTCACCCAACTGCCTCATGGTCTTCCTCTTTGTCTTTTTCCAATTACTGATATTTTAAAATAGACTTTAGTTAGTTTTACTTGGCACCATTCTCATCATGTGGCTAAACCATTTGAGTTATATTGAACACAATTCACAACATTTTGTAAGAACTCTTATTCATGCAGGAGGATGATAAATTGTGATTGTGCACAAGCCAAAGGATACTCCACAAGTGACCATTAAAGATGAAGCAAGGGAGGCAGAAAATAATAACTATGGAAACATCATTGTGAATGGTGATGATAATAAATGACAATAATAAAAATAAACAAATAATATATGGCTTCACCAATGATAAGATATTTCCAAAGACTGAGGACAGGTGGTTGTCTGGTATATGCCAGCAAACAAATTCCCATATACAGTAGTCAGAAGGAGTTGTAATTTTTGGAAATACATTGACAGTTCTAAGCTTCAACCAGTTGTCAAAGTTATTGGATGTGGCATGGACAGCCAATGGATGGTCTAGATTATTGGTGCAAACTGAAACAGTTATCCACAGGTTATTAATCCCGATTGATAATCAATTGGTTATGAGACCTGTATATGAACGAGGGATGTGGAGGCAGGTGAGTTGATATTACATGAGCTAAAACGTCACCTCACTGTCCATCAGGATGAGTGGTCACAGGAAAAAATGATTACAAAAATAAGTTTGACCATCCAGTAGCCATGGCAGTTTCCACGGCATCAACACCTACTACATGGTTAAAGTCGCCAAAAATTAAAAAAAAAAATTGTCATACTTTGTAACTCCTTAGACAGGAATTTGAATATGAACATAACAACAAAATATGTCTGGTCTCAAACTCTAGTAATTTTACACAATGTTAATGCTTAGTAGTATTATTAAACTTTTGGAAGATTACTCTGTTGCCAAGTGAGCAGTACTACCCACTTTCTCAATAGTGATAAGGGCAGCTTTAAGTGAGAGAGCAGATAATTATATTTAACATCATTCAGTTCCGACATGAAAAATTGGTTCAGTAAGTACAGTACATTTAAACTGAACATCACACTCTTTTCCAAAGGACATTATATAACAAAAATTATGTAGACTCCTTCAGTGGCGGATCCAGGATTTTGGTTTTTGGGGGGGGGGGGGGGACTAGAACTTTGGTTTGGGTGGGGGGAGTTGACTCGGGCAAGGAGAGAAATCTCACATTTTTCCATAATGCTGCCCTTATAAAAACAGTTGAGCAAAAAAAAAAAAATTCCCAAAGTCCATGTCGTTGGGGGTGACCTTGGTGCTTTTGGGGGGGGGGAGGGCTTCAGCCCCCTAGCCCCCCCTGCATCCGCCACTGGACTCCTTCTAGTATTATTGCAAGTGATTCTGCCTGAGGCTGAAAGTGCAACACTTTATAAGCCACAAATGAAGGGTTCTGGGACTAGCTTCCAAAATGCCAAATCATGGTCCAAACATTCAGCAGTCAATAAAACAATTAAATGTGGTTGGTAATAAATGAAAATACAAGGAATTTACAAGCTTCTAACATTGCATTAGTCAAAGGCAAATTTTCAAAACATCACAAAGGTTGGAGCACACAAATGAAGTCCTACACACTCATTCAGAACAATTTCACATTATCCACAAACAAAAATACTACACACTACTGACATAATGCCACAAAATTACAATAAATCAACCATACTCCTCATTTTACACAAAATTAATTATATACATGAATGGTAAATGAATGAGGAACTAGGTAACAATTATGTCACAAACTCATCACTTTTTAATTTTACTTTCCTTTCTTCTTTTCTATTACTAATTTATTTATTTTTATGACTATATTATTAATTATTTCCAATGATATTATGTTTCCATAGTTACTTTTTCTCTACAGAACACGCTTCTGCCACATTAATCGCACAGTACACTATGACATAAGCAAAACTAACAACTTGTTATGAATTTCATCAGTCTCCCACATCAATAGTGGTTCTCCTGAAATATTGTGTCTTTTATTTTTCATCCAGCCCTCAACCTTGATAAGTGATGGGTTTAATTTCCATATCCCATTTTTATTTTCTTCAAGTTCAGGGGGGGGGGGGGAGTAACTATTCCACAACAAACTAATAAACCACAGAATCAATTCACTACACTATTTTATTCACACGTATACCATTTTATCTTTTTTTTTTAATTAAAAATTCTATTAGCTATAGAACTTTCAAAGTATGTGTATTGTCCAATAATTATTATTTAATAAATATGCCAATATGACTGTTGTTGGATATTATTCATTTCATGGGCCCATTTCACCTCTCATCGAGGTATCTTCAGCATACACTGGGATATTATGACTTCTCTGTTAGTCAATTTTCATGTAGTTTTTGATTCACATCATTGTCAAACTTCAGTATTTGTGTGCGTGTTTATGTTTTTCAGCTTCTTTCCTGGCAGTGCTCCCCCAACTATATTCAAATTGTGTAATTAAGTGCAATATTGGAAGCAACATGCTGGCTGAGGGCACAAAATGGAAATTTAAATAAAACAGTGTATGCTGAGCATATTGACAAAACGCGAAATGTGTTTGTGAAATAAAAATATCAATGAACGGTTGTATTGGCATATTTATTAAATAATAACTATTAGTATAACAAGCAACTGTGGAAGAAATGGCCTACAATAATTACACATATTTGTGTATAGTATTTCTTTTTAAAAAGGTATTTAAGAATATAAGTAAAACAATAATATTTGAATAGAAATGGAGGTGTAATTCAATTTCATAAATTTTCAGATACTCACTCATAAGAGTTTCTATGTGTTTATTCGCAACTCGTTCTCGAAACAAGTCCAACAACTCATTGTGCAGTGATGTTTGTAGCCTCAATTCAACATAAAATTTATTCTGCAACAGAAGTGTTGGATTTTTTTTAAAAAAAATTACCACTCACAACTTGTAACACATTACATCAATACTGTCTTTTAAACATTTAACATTTTAGAGATGACCAAATGTTCTCACCTTTAACCACAGTACTTTTGTAAGTGATATTATTAAATAAATAAATACAAAACATCTACAAAAAAAGCATCTCCAAGCACACAAAACTGAGACATTACAATACAATTATTAAACCAGAATGTCTCTATGGATCAGAAACACTTATTTTGAACAAGAAAAAAGATGGAAAACATTGAGAAAATTATAAGGAAAATTTTTGGCACCTAAAACTCATAGGAGACCAATACAGACTCAAAAGTGATCAGGAAATCTTACAATATGCAGAAATTCACAGTGATATTAGAAAACACAGACTAAAATTTTACGGACACATCAAAAGAATGAATTCTAACAGACCGACAAGACAAATAGTTGAATTCTATGACAACTGAAGTAAAGCAATATCAAATAAAATGGATTGGCATAATCAAGAAAGACCTCAAATTAACAGGAATTGCTCCAAAAGATATAAAAAACAGAGATACATTTAAATCAAAAATTCACAATTGGCAAGTTGTCCGGGAGGAAAATCTAAAGAAAAGATCTGGAACAACATGGTCGGATGAGAGAAAAGACCCCCACAGCACACGTATGAAGGAAATATGAGCACAAAGGAAAGCGAAAAAACGTTTCTGAGTACTATGCGTAGCCCTAATGGGTATATCCACAAATAATAATCATTATTAAATAAGTACACCAATGCAACTGTTGTTGGATTTTATTTATTCTTTAAAAATATTAATTAACAAGCAACTGCAGAAGAAATGGCCTACAGTAATATGTACAGTGATTTTGATTTCAGCAATAAATCCAGGGTTATATTTCTACAAAATATAAATCAACAATATTTACAGTGTATAACGGCATTTAAAGAGTGAAAAAGTGCTCAATAATATAACAATATCAGTACTTACCAATTCATAACACAAACTTTTATTCTCATTTTAATAAAACTGGAATGTCTCAACTCTTAAAAATGTTAAATAGCTGGAATTTTTATATTTAAACTTAATATTTTCTTGAGATTAACAAACTACTAATTAGCATCAATGAGCACAGTTGTTAGATCAAATAAAATAAAAAAGTAATCTAAAAATATACCTATGAGAATAATTAATACCGTAGAATCAGGAGTTTTCTATTTATAAACATAATACTTATTAATAATTATAATTAAAACAACATGAGTATTCTAAGTACACATATTAGTTTATTTAAAACAATGATTATGGATACCAATGAAAGAGTTTTCTAACCCTGATGTTTTAATAGTGATTCTGAAACATGTTATAAACTTATAATAAGGAGGAGAAATTCTTCCATCATCAATTACCTTTACCAGTATTCTATGTCGTTAAAATCTGGTTTACCAATATTAGTTTATGAATCCAGGCTTTTCTATAATTTAAAATATCCATTAAACATCTAAGATATTGTTCCCTAAAAATAATATAACACTACATTTTAAGATTGCTTCATAATAAGGACATTAATTACAGGTGAAACAAAACAAGATGTATGATTTATTCAAATGAATTAATAATAAAATTATTTTAGTGCTGAAAATTACTTTGGCTTATTTAAAAATGGTTTGCAGATCAGCAATTCTATATGTATTTGTAATACATGACAGGTTGTTTAGAATGACTGTTCTTAAGCATTATGCTTACTATTACAATAGAATGGTTTTATTCTTGACTGATCATCTGCAAATGATGTTACATCTAAAATCAGACAATGTAACTTAATGTGTATTAAATAATTTAAAAAAATAGAACTGATTAAAATCAAATAAACTTTGGAGACGGTGGTGTCTATAACTATACATTCCCATTATGAAAGTTGTAATGATGCTTCTGAAATCACAGCACATATTAACAAGGCTGATAGCTCACAGACCGAAAACTATATACTAATATCACTCCATCGGCATTATCAAAGATATATATATAAGAATAGCATATAAAGGTCAATCCATATCTACATGGTAATGAATTAGTAAGGTAAAACAAAGAGCATAGGCAGTCATTATAATTATCACTCTGAAATGAATGAACAAACTAACCAAGGACAATGGTTGTGTCAAGGACAGTTTTTATTTTTTAGGTAAATCAGAATACTAAATGTAGGGCAGGAGAAAGGTTTTCATCCTATTAACGAACATTGTGTATCACTCAAGACTGAAAATCATGTGAGGTTGTAAAACCATATAGGCAGTATATTATTCTGTGTTAACATGGGGAAATGATCTACAACTCAGATCAACAATGAAAATGAATAAACTTTGCAAATGACACTAGCATATCTGCAGAAAACATAATGCTGCAAAATCTTGAAACAGCTCCAAACAATACTTTAAAGAAACCAGACAAATGATTAATCTATAAATGAGAAAATGAAAAAGTTCGAATGTGTCTTTGGATGTACTTCTGGAATCAATAACGCCTTAATAACTCAACATATGTAAATGAAATTTGGCATGAAGTCGGTTAATTGAGTGTAAAGTGACATAGGATAGATTTTATCCCGCAAAAACGCATAGTTCTTTTAGAAATTGACATTAATATCAATTCACAAACAATAAAGAGTTTACTACTTCGTAGGTAGCCGTGCCACGTTTTACTCTTTGCTTTTTGCGTAAATCGCAAAAACTACTTTTCGGAAATAAAAGCAAAAACCTTCTTACATATGCAAGTTTGTGTTTAGTTTAAAGGCCATAAAACCGACGCACTTGACAAATAATAGATTAGAAGCAGGAAATATAAATCTGTACTTAACCTTCAATTTAAAAAAAAGGTAGGTACTGTTGTTAAGCTCGCAAAGAGATGTTTTCATTTGCTTACATAAAATAGTATGAACTCTCAAATATTACACCATAATTTCGTTCGTGATATATGTGTCATAATAAATAGGCCTATGAAAAATCAGAGCTTGAAAATAACACAATGTAAAATGCTATGAGTATACCTGCACGAAAGTCGGCTCACTAAAAGTGCAAAATGTACGTGCCCCAAATGTCGTATTTATACAAATGTAAAGGATTCCTTTCTATCTCGGTTTAATTTATTTCCTGTTTCTTTTTTGTTACTATATAGTCTCTGTATTACAAATTACTTTTGCCGAAATTTAAAACTTAACTAACCCTTTTTATTTTTCGTTCAGAATTTTTGTACAAATAGTACTGATTTTTACTTACTGTTCAATATTCTGCAAATATCTATCGAATGCTACACTTAAAACGAATGTATTCTATGGACTAATGTATAAACTTATTGTTTCATGAAGTAACACTGGAAGTCGTTTACAACACAATACACCTCATTTGCACGGAGCATATGAAAGCTGCCTATTTATTACTAATAATAACTAAATTTCTTCTGCCTTCTGCTGTAACAAAAACATTCTGGTCCAGGCAGCATTTCAACCAAACCACTATTTATGCTAATACTGCCGCTACAAAATCAAACGATACGAACACATCTCAACACATTAAATTCGAGTAGTAACAGTTTTCTATATCAAAATTCCTAATGAGTATATCATAAATTACTATCACAATTAATTTCATTATACACCTTACTAAATCACGAGTAATAAAAGTAACTTTATCGCGATGTAAATTTGACCAGCAATATTAACGACAGTAGATAATTGTGGACTTTCCGTTGTACACTGTAAGTTAAAAGCATTTTAGTATAAATTTTTTAATTACTTTACCTCAATAACTGTCATGAAGCTGACGACATAGTTCATGCGGCTCAATGTAGTTTTAGATGTATTCAGTATTTAATTTACTGTGTTAGTAATAAGTCAATTTTATTTCTCTATCATGATGTCACTAACATACAAAATAGTGAATGTATTAATGTGCGAGTGATAGAAGCTTTGATTTTCTAGCGGTAATTTTAAAACGCAGCATGGGCCAGAATGAGAACTGAAACATTATTAGTTATTTAAGCTTCTTTCATGAGCGCCATTTTAGTGACATCATGTATCGCTTTGTACCGATATTGTATCAAAAGATCTATAGTAAGCTTGGATGATTTAGCAGAACCATGCGGCGTTGCTCGAAGTAAATTTTTGAAATTTATCAATGTTTTATTCAGATAATGGAGTGGCGGACAAGGGGAGTGGTAATTCGCCGGTAGTCATTCAATTCTGTTTGCAGAGTGAGAAACCAATTATGAAGAAACAATCTATTACTACTTTAACATTGAAATTTATATTTTAGCGCAGAATTAATCGATCGAAACGAATGAACTATAGTAAACTGGTCTACAGGCAATTCAGTTATTTCCACAGATAGAGAAACCATTACCACAATACCACTGATCATTATGGATAAAAGAATCAATTAATATTATACTGACTACTATAATATGTAAATTTCTGTTGATGGAACCAATATATCCTCAAAAATCAATATTCAAAGAGCAAATTAAGTTATCTTTTTTTAAAGATTTTTTCAGATATTCAATGCAAATCAAAATATTCATTTTTAGTATCACAATTTTACTGACGGAAATGAACGTCCTTGGGCCAATTAAGTATTTATTTGTTGTTTGGATGTTAGTATTTTTTTGTTGTTGATATTTAGTCGATTCCATCTATATATTGCTAATATTTTGACGTTTTGAGCGTCCATTAATTAAAACATTATTCATTTTTATTCGCGAGATAAAATTAGTAATTTTAAGAGATGCTGGGTAAACGAAATTCAAATATTTCAAAGAAATGTAAGAAAACTGGGGCTATGAAAATAGCCAAAACCTAGGAGACAAATCCTCAATATTGTATATACAGATATATTAAACTGAAAATACTTCTTACAAACAGAATATTTTTACTGTTTTAAAAATTCAATGAAGTAGTTGTGGAACATAAATAGATTTTTGTTATTTTATTGCAACATTTATTACTACTATTACTAATAAAAAAGCTCTAAAATAAATTGTATTGTCGTATTGACCTGGTGACAAGGCTCGCAATCAGTCCCTTTCGTAGCCTCTAAATTTAACCCAGTAATCCTACCGGACATAGAGGACCCACAGTTCAACACGGAATCAGCACCAAGTGAGTATTGTGGCGTAATTCAAGTCCCACAACCTATGCCAGATGTGAAGGTCGAGCTAAGGACCTTTGAAAATCCTTGCCGAGACTGGGATTCAAGCTGGGGACTTTTCCATCTCCAGTTGGACCCCCTAACCACTGAGCAACGAAACCTCTCAAGAAAATCTTATATTACAACATTCTTCAATGCGGACGAAGTCGCGGGTAACTGCTAGTTTTAAATAAAAAGTACATTTTTACTGCTTTGTAGCAACGGCACTACTTCTGGAGATCCTCAAATCTAACACCGAATCCTTCAAGTGTATGATTTTCTTCAAGACTGCCCACAAATGAGATCCTTCTCCCCCAAAATCCTCCCTAACCCTCACAGAAAATGCTTCAGTTATTCCCCCCACCAACCACCTCCTAATCCAAGAACAGTGTTTGTGTGTCCCATACGCACTTGACAAGTTTTTAACAGTTAGGGAGATAACATATTTCTCCTTCAAATATATATATATGATTTATACGGAGTAAAGCTGCAAACATTAATACAAAGTTCTGTATTTTGTTGCTAGTTAATACTTCCAGATAAACAGTTTGTTCCTGAAGAATGAGTTTTACTGCTCATTGAGGACAAGGTCACTAAAGCAAGGATAGGAAATTGGGCAAGGAACAAAATGCAATCAACCATGGCCTCCATGGATGAACCATCCTGAAATTTGTCAGAAATAATTTCATTATACTGAAACCATCTACCACCGAAGAAAAGTTTGCAGAAGTGATTCTTGAAAATTATTATTTTTTATATTCCTAAAATATTACTTGGAATTTTTTCATATCTTTTTATGGAATCCTCATGATTTCATTAATATTACTGATTTTCATAAAAATTGACTGAAAAATAAATTATTTTCAATCAAAGAGCAGAATCATCAGAATTAGAAAGTATCAAACATTCAAAATTTTGATTGGCTATAAAATGAAAACTAAACCAGATTGAAAAGAAAAAGTGGATGTGCATACTTTTCTGTATAGAAAAACTAAACTTCACCAAAGTTTCATCAAAATCCAAGTCAGTGGGTGTCATGGCATGGTTGAATTGACATGGAATGACCCATAGCAGAGAAAACAGGCCATTTGGTTCTGGACATGTGTGCACACACATCTGGAACCAACTACATGAAGAAGGTTAGTACTGAAATATTGTATTTGTGTGTCCACCTACACATTTTCTCTCATCGCAGCCATCAATTCTGGTATGTGATGAGATAATTTCCCATTCCTTTATTATTTATATAGCCTAGAAGCTGCTTCCTTTTTCCTTAGTTTCATTATTGACCAGAATAATAGAAAGTGTAGTAGAAGGGACAGGAGATGAAGCTCAGTTTGGATTTAAGAAAAACCATGGTATAAGAGAAGCAATTCTGGCCTTAACATTAATACTTGAACGGCAGATCAAGAAAAACAAAGATACTTTATGGAATTTGTTGTTTTAGAGAAAGCTTTTGATAGGACAAGATGCTCAAAATTTTAAAGAAGTTGGGTCTAAAATACTGATAAAGAAGAATACTTTTTTGGACTAAATATAAACCATAGAAAGACAAAGTGATGAAATGTAGCAGAAATGATAACAATACTATATAATATACTATACGAGGGTGGTCCCAGAAGTACCCGGCCTGACCGAGAGATGGCAGTAGTTGCTTGAAAAATATCCCTTTATTTCAAAGCACATAGTCTATGAAGCACATATTTCAAGTTTGAAGACGCTACGTTGTTTCGTATTTGTTTGGCAACAATTAATCTTGAACGTTGTGAGTAAATTTATGAAAATGGAGAAAATTGGTCATCGTTATGTGATACAATACTTTCATTTGAAAGGCCTCAGCCCAACCGATATAAAAACTGAGCTAGATTCTACTGTGGGTGAGTCTTCTCCTTCGTAACAGAAAAATATTGGGTGGCAGAGTTTAAACGAGGCTGTACGAGCTGCCACGACGAACATCGCAGTGGTCGACCAAATGAGGTGACGACTCCAGAAATGGTGAAGAAAATCCACAAAACAGTACTGGATGATCGTCGACTGAAAGTGTGCGAGCTAGCAGAAATAGTAGGCATTTCAAAAAGTGCGGTACATCGCATATTAACTGAAAATTTGGACATGAGAAAGTTATGTGCAAGATGGGTGCCACGTTTGCTCACACTCGAGCAAAAACAGTGTCGTGAAGATGTTTCAATTGAGTGTTTAGCGATGTTTCACCACAACAAAGCTGAATTTTTGCGCCGTTTCATAACCATGGATGAAACATGGGTCCATCACTTCACCCCAGAGACAAAAGAAGAATCAAAACAATGGACTGAAAAGGGAGAACCTCCTCCAAAGAAGGCCAAGACCGTTCCATCTGCAGGCAAGGTCATGGCGTCTGTTTTTTGGGAAGTGCATGGGATAATTTTCATTGACTATCTTGAAAAAGGAAAAACAATCAACGGTGATTATTATTCCAAGTTAATGCAACGTTTGAGCAAAGAAATCAAGATAAAACGACCACATTTGGCTAAGAAGAAAGTGTTGGTTCATCACGATAATGCTCCAGTTCACAGATCCATTATTGCAATGGCCAAAATTAATGAATTAAACTTCGAATTGCTACCTCATGCACCCTATTCACCAGATTTAGCTCCCTCGGATTACTTCCTGTTATCAAACTTAAAAAAATGGCTCAGTGGTCAAAGATTTTCAACCAACGAAGAAGTGATGTTGGCAGTTAATGGCTATTTCGAGGAGCAAGACTTCTTTTTATAAAAGTGGTATCGAAGCTATTGAAAATCGCTGGAATAAATGTATAGAGCTGAAAGGAGACTACATTGAAAAATTAATACAGTTTTTTTCCAAAATTTTTGTTTTTTAATTGCTAGGTCAGGTATTTCTGGGACCATCCTCGTACAATATTATTGCAAGGAAAGGGAAAATGACTCATCACTCGCCAAAGTTGAAGGCAGCGGCGAGAGAAGACCATATATCACGAACACACAAATAAACTCAATATTTTGGTTATTAAACCTTATTCACGATGGAGAAAATGAGTCATGAGGCTCGGGAGGTGTGCACATGCCGAGGGTTGCTACAACCTTATTCATGATGGAGAAAATACATAGCAACCCTCGGTGTGTGCACACCTCCCGAGCCTCATGACTCATTTTCTCCACCATGAATAAGGTTTAATAACCGAAATATTGTTTATTTGTGTATTCGTGATATATGTTCTCTCGTCGCTGCCTTCAACTTTGGTGAGTGATGAATCATTTTCCCTTTCCTTGCAATTATATTGCCTAAAGCAGTTTCCTTTTTCCTTAGTTTAACTATACAATATTTGTAGATCAAATATAAAAATAGGGTCAGATGTGATAGAAGAAGTTAGTGAATTTTGCTACTTAGGAAGAAAAAAAACGATGACCGAAGCAGAAATAATGTTAAAAACATAATAGCACTAGAAAAAGGAGCATTCATAAAAAAGAGAAGTACTTTAATTTCAAATATTAATCTAGGCATCAGAAAGAGCTTTTTAAAACTGTCTGTGGAGCACAGCACTTTGGGTAGCAAAGCATGAAGTTAAGGAATACCAGAAAGAAGGAAAATTGGAGAATATGAAATGTGGTGTTAAAGAAGGATGCTGAAAATTAAGTGGACAGATAAAGTACGAAACGAATGAGTTTTGGAAATGATGGGTAAGGAAAGAAGTTTGTGGAAGAGTCTTACAGAAAGAGGGGACAGGATGATCGGTCATATTTTGAGACATGCAGGTTTGTTTAACTTGATAGTGGAGGGAACAGTTGAAGGTAATATCTGCAGAGGAAGACAGAGGTTAGAATATATGAAGCAGATAATTGAAGATATGGGTTGTAAGGGGTATGTTGAGACGAAAAGGTTAGGATTGCATCAAACCAATCGACAGACTACTGACAGAAAAAAAATCGTTCTTTTATCCTTAGCATTTTAAGGTACACTGACATCAAGATCATTAGAGCCAGAAGAGTAAGGACAATGAATGGGAAAGAATTTAGTGAAGGCCTTTTAAAGGAACCATATGTGTGTAAGAACGGAGACTTTCCCGGCGTATGCTTTAAATGAAGTCTTCAAGGGTGTACCGTCGGATACTGGTATCCGACGGTCAGCCGACCTGTGCAGATGTCTCGACACCTGATGAAGATGACGGAGCTAGTCGCCGAAATATCGTGTTTTCAAAAAACTATCCGGCGGTACACGCGTGAAGACTTCATTTCAAAATATGTGAGGTCACTGCAGGGAATGAAATCATGTTTGACCATAAATACCAGGTTCTAGTGATTAATGTCAGGAAACGACTGAAAGCCAAACTTTTGTACGGCTTGTTATTTCATGTATATATACAGCCCTGCTATAATCTGAGATAATTAGTATTGTCTTTTCCTTGCATATATCTGCTAATCAGTTATCACTTTCCCCATCAAATATTAAAGGAAGCCACATAGCCTATGCAGTGGAGTGTCTCACTGCAGACCAGATAATAGCGTTTGATCCCCAATGAAGCAAAGAACCTTCGAAGCTGAATGTTCTGAACAGTTCCTCAGGCCCATTCAGCCTGCTTTGAAAATAAAATATCCACAAACAAATGCATGCAGCTGAAGTGGAAATTTAAGAGTGTTTTATTATTATTGATGTTTTCAAAAAACATCAATAATAAGAATAAAATTATATGCAAATGCCTCAAACTATGAATAGTATCGCCGAAAGAAAGAAAGAATAAAAAGAATTACTGCTGTAAATTCTTTAGTCTCAAATTTACTAATTTTATAAAAGCTTATTCAAAATTTGCAGAAGTAACGAAAAATCTCAGTTTCTTGAAGTCACCTTTTTTTTAAAAAAATCTGAATTCTGTTGTTATGAATTAAGGTTATTTCTACTTCGAGATTGTGTAGCAAAATGTTTTCTTATTTCAAGTAAACCATGATGCAGTATACAATCATGGCCATGATTGTAAAAATTTCATAAAATCCTGCTGCCCCTCAATTGTCCATTGTTGGTGAGCAGATTTTATGGCAGATGCAAACCTTTCTATGCATGTTGTAGGAATCTTTGATGGTGCGTACAACCTATGACTGGGATTTCATTAAGACTGTGCCTATCTGTTCACAGATTATCATTAATGGTCATCCCCTGGTTATACAGATAAGATGCAACATAGATTTTAAGCTAGACCGTAAGCTTTCAAAACATGAAAACCCCATACAAGTCGGTTCTGCAGTTTTTGCGTAGTACGGGAACAAACGAACAGACAGACAGGACCTGCTATAAATTTATATTTGTATAGTTGAAACATGGAGATATACTTGTGAAGGAATTATGAGAAATAACTATGACCACAAGCTGGCACCCATTTTCCGGCATAAGGGTGTGGCAAAATTTTCTTTTGTAGGTAAGGGGTTAGGGATTGGAATAAGATGAATAATCTGCCAAAATGCTGAAAGAATTTAATATGGATAATGGAAACAAAGAAACTGCCATTGGGTACTAAAAATTAGATAGGATAGGCAAAAATATCCCGTCACTTACCATAGATGAAAGCAGGAGGGTGAGATGAACACATAAAAAAACACAAAAACTAATAAATTGTACAATTTTCGGTGAGAAACCTCATTCATGTGAGAAGCGAGACATATGGTGAGGAAAAGATGTGATCACAAACAGACACGCCATATGTCTCTCCTATGTTGCGGGTAGGGTTGTGATCACATCTTTCCCCTGCCATATGTCTCGTTTCTCACATGAATGAGGTTTCTCACCGAAAATTGTGCAATTTGTTTGTTTTTGTGTTTTTTACGTGTTCATCTCGCCCTCCTGCCTTCATCTATGGTAAGTGAAAGAATTTAATATTAACACTAGTAGAGGAAAAAGTAGGCAGGTACAATTAAGGGGAAAAATATGTGAGTAGGGAAATTGCCAACAGAGTGTGCACCCTATTGCAATTAATCATTATCATCTATGAATTGGCAATAAGTGGTCATAAGGGTTTCTGTTCTTGCTGATAATCAATAACCACGTCAACAACATCAATAATTTGAGTCTGGGACTATAGCCAGTGAGAATATAATGCAACTTGATAATTCAAAAACACTGATTACAATGATCTAAGCTCCATTTTAATTAAACCATACTTAATATTATGAAACACATACATGTATGGCATCATAAACTAGCTAACTAAATTTGAAAATGTAGTCTTCTCTGATATTTATCAAATGTTTGATAAAGAGTTCAATTTTACACTTGTCTGGACACCCATCAGGATCTGGCTTTACGATTACTTCTAGATAAATTTATTTAATCTAATAGTAATAAATTTCTACCACAAGCAAAAATGAAGTTAATCAACCCATAGGTAATAAATTTACTTTTGTAACAGGCCATTAATAGGCCTATCCTATATTCAAGTATCTTAACTTTTAATCAACACTGCTCTACTCCATCATAAATTGGATCTATTGGGTTCAAACTGTAAACAGCAGGCAGCGTTTTTGTTTTGAATAGGAAACTATTTTAGAAAGATCAATGTTCATAATTGGGTATTGAAACAAAATTCTGTATAATAAACAGTGATACTCATAATGTTCTCACAATACTTGCAGCCTTTTTGTAAGAGCATGATAATATCTGTCCACATGATTTATCACTTACTGTATTAACCCCATATTAACGAAACTTCCAAAAGAGAATATACACAACTAAATATAATTTAGTTGTTATGGCTACTGAACACTGTTAATATTATGTGCATACTGACTTAATTTATTAAACTGCAAATATTTCTTCACTGTGATTACAGACAATGAAAACAAACATTGAGGAGACACATACATTATTAAATTCCACATAATATTTCTTCTAATCAGTTCAATTTATACAACCATCCGTATAAAATGTAAATACAAATACCGACATCTAGTTTATTAACACTCAAGCATACATCGAAACATTTCAATTTTTAGGCTTGATGCCCAGTACAACACTACTGATACTGGTAACTATGCCTACAACTGATAACAAATGTAACAGGTTTCTAACGTCAAAGTCATATAATCACTCATTTGAGACTGGAAACAACATGGCTATTGACTGATTGTTCCAATTGTATGTAATGACAACTGTAGGATTCTACTGAATCCTTCATATATAGTACTAACCATATAGCCAAATATGGGTGTTATCTGTGGAACAGCATTCAAATATAGTTCAAGAGCATCACGGAAAGAAAGCACAAAGCTCACCGATTCATCGTCCTGTAAGACAATAAAAAAAAGACCTTCATGAAAATAATTTTGTTTTTCCTCTTTTCCATTTGCACTGCATGGGAAACATTACTTACATGGTTTTGAAAATGAGCTGTCTTCTTTCCACCCAAGGAATGATCCACTTCATCTAGGTGTTTTGCACACAGTTCGAGGAGATCACTATGCATTTTCTCTGCAAAACCACTACATACGCACTTGTAAACTATGGCATACAGCTGTTCAAATGAGACCCAACCACTGGGTCTATTCTCAAGAATCTTTTCAATCGCTTCTGACAAAGTGTTCCATGATTCAACTTCATAGGCACCATCAAGATACTGCTGTCGAACTGTAGAATGCGAGAAATGCAGTGAAATTTTGAACATAACATCTGTTATCTAAAAAATGAAAACTACTTAACTGCAAATGATGGAAAATAAAAAGTCAATGTTTTATTACATTAGACAGTGATTATTTGTTGGTGTACTTGTTAATGCCCGTGTATTCTAACGATCAACAAGACATACTTTGCCTATTGCAAAAGCATATCAACAATTAAAAGAAAACAAACACACCTTAATGCACACAGGCATGACAGTACTTACAAGTTTCCATTTTAATAGGATTAAATATTTCACATTTAATGGAACTATAGTTCATTAGACATCTTGCACCATTATCAACGACATTTAAAACAAAATAAACACACACAGCGGATGCAGAATCAAAACACAAACCCAAACACTGACATTAGAGTAGGCACAGATATTATTTGAAATGAATGTTCCAATTTAATGTATTCGCCTCATGCGTACGTGCCATGTTTGTTTACAATAAATTAAATTGTTCTTATTCTTTTGATATCATCAAGACAAAATTTATATTACAATATTATTATTATCAACTACAATTCATCTCTTGCCCCGGTGGCAGTTCCAGAATTGTATTAAATACCTGAAGTAAATGTTGGACAATTTACCTTTATAAGGGGAAGAAGTTAAAGAAAAAATCGTGAGAGGTGCAAAGGAAGAAGTGTAGGAAAATATCAACCGCATCATATTCTCCAACAAAATTAATGAACGACAATAATTTCCCTATACATGGTACCTATGTTTTACACGAATTTAAATCCTTTCGATTCTTAATATAAATTGTTGGACGCTTCCCTCAATAATTAATTTCAGTCCTTGATCCCTTACTTAGAACTTATAAATTTACAAAATCCAAAACACTTGTGACTCAAAACAAGTGCCAATTTATGGTCATGGCCATTTATTCCCTTCCAAATGCTACCCCAAGTATTTCCATTACATCCCTTCAGATCTCACCGCCAAATAATGTCTTATGCATGTCAATTACCCTCTTCATCTGTGCGTTGTCTTACAACCCATCTCCATTATCATATAATTTATTGATTGGATTCTACAGAAATGTTTGCAAACAAAAACTAGCTGCAATAAAACTAGTATTGACAATCATCATCATCTCATCCTTTAATTTCCAGTGGAACAAATTACTTCAACTATAATTTGTATCTGCTCTCTTTTCCTTTTAATTGCTTTGCAACTCATTGTCACATATGAAAATGTAAACAAGGTAATTTACATGAGTTACAATGAAGTGGATTATATCATTAAGTTTAATTCTGATTGTGCACACGCTCGGGTGACAATTTCCCTAAACACCCATTTTTCCAGCTTTTTATAGCCGCCTACTTTTCACGTGTACGAATTTTAATTTTAAATTCTTTCTGCATTTTTGGTAAATTATTAATCACATAGTAATTTTTTTTCCAATCCCTGCCTGCCTTATGTTCCAAAGAAAATTTTCTTACACCGTTATGCCCGAAATCGAATGCCAGCTTAAGGTCAAAGCCATCTTTTCCCTTCCATGCAACACTTCTTAATTCTTCCATCAATAACTTTTCCCATTCGAATTTATCACCATTTATCAATTCAGTTATTGATTATGTTCAGTAGCAATTTCCAGACAAATCTAAAGACCCTTCTTTGCACCACCTCCAATTCCCGTATTTGATACAAAAAATGTGGGTCCCACAATCACCACCATATTCAAGAAATGGTTTGGTCAAATTTTTGTTACCCAGTTCCCTCACTTTAATTTAATTGCAATGGAACACAGGCTCCGGTGGCAATTTCCCTACACCCCCATCTTCCCCCTATCCTGCAGCCACCTACATTTGCCCTCTACAAATTTTATCTTAAAATTCTTTCAACGTTTTCGGTAAATTATTCATCATTTCTCTTGGTAACTCATTCCAATCCCTGACACCCTTACCTAAAAAAGAGAAACTTCCCACACCCTTGCGCCTGAAATCGAGTGCCAGCTTGTGGTCATGGTCATCTTTTCCCTTCCATGAACTACTTTTCATACCTACGCCAGTATCTTTCCATGCCTCATCGCCAGTATAAGCCCTGTACACTCCCATGACCCTCCTTTGACCTTTTCTGTATATCCTTACATCATCCTCTCCAGTAAATGAAGGATTTTGAAATCTTCTCTTACAACCTGCCGAGTGGAGCTGATTATCAAATGTTATGCCAAGATACATACATTTCTAGTCTTCAGCAAACAATTGGTTTCCCGCCCTTTAATAATAATCAACCCTTAGTTTTGTTTTATGGGTGGTAACCATCGATTTTTTGAGGCATCGGTAATAAACCATCTTTCGCTACACAAATTGCTAAGCTAAAACATCAAAATCCACCTTCCGGTTCCTGGCACGTAATTGCTCTGCCTTGTAACAATACCAAGCGTGGTGGGTGAGCTGTTAACGTTCTGACCTTGCATTCGGGAGGACGCGGGTTCGAATCCCCGTCCGGGCATTCAGATGAGGGTTTTCCATGGTTTCTCCAAATCACTTAAGGCGAATGCCGGGATGCTTCCTTCAAAAAGGCCATGGCCGAATTCCTTCCCGTTCCTTGTCCCCAATCCTATCACGCATCTAATGACCTTAGGCGTCGACGAGGCGTAAAGCTGAAAAAAAAACCTTGTAACAATGAAACTATTCGTAATATATAATTATGGTTAAAAATTCGTTTTGTGTGTAACATTAATTTAAAAACTTTAATTATACTAGGAGACGATTTATGCACACGTTGTGGTACACTTTTTGAAAAAAACTGCTGCACCTAAATACGTGAAATTGAACATACTGATTCAAAGTCAATTGTAGATGTGCCATGAATCATTATTTTTGTAAAAAATACAAATAAGTAGCTATATTTTAAAAATATTTCTATTCATTCATGCTGATAGAAATCAGAGGCGACCGCGTCACGTGACGTGGTCACGTGACCACGTCACGTGGTTTTACACTTTTATTTTCAAGAATTAGTGAATCAATTAAAGCGCAAGATATTGGAAATGTGTTAATGCAGTTTTGCTTTTAGAGTGTACATTGAGAAGGACGCAGTTTGAAAACGCTGTTAGCATTTATGCAATAACTTACCACTGAATTTGAAGTGCAGCCATTTATTCACAGCAACGGTGAGATAAACAAATAAATTGTTCACTAAAAGTATAGTTTGTGATTTCCGATGTTGACCCGAGAGAGATATTAATTTATTTTTTGTATTAAACATGATCTATGGTTGTTGAATGTTCTATGTAAATACATCTGTGATTTGTTTAAATTTGGATGCGACACTTTTGTAATTATATAAAGAAATTTCACTCCCACACTTAATCAGTTATTTAAATACCTATACAATTATATGACTTAAGATTCAATGTTTAATGAAAATAAAATAAAATATAAAAGTAATGTACACCTAATCGGTCACCATCAAACTTTAATCGAAAATAACGTTGCCACAAACTGAAGTATTGAGAGAATCTGAACTCCAGAAAGGGAGATATTAATTTTTTTACTACAGATTCTTTCGTATTACTGTTAAGAAATGTGTGTTCTTATACTTTTGGTGATGTTTCTTCTGATCCAGACTGTATTTCACTCTAACAACAACCAATAGGACGAAAATAAAACACCTATTGTAAATTTCAACCATGTAGATATATTGGTTTTGGTCATTTTTGTCTGGTCCAGGCCGGATCTCAGTCTAACCTCCTCACTTTTGAGATACAGTATCTCGAGAATTAAGCGAGATTTCAAAAAAATATTCTTCATCTTCGATTTGTCTCGTCAAGTTACATATGAATTCATCAGCAAATTTGGCTAAGGCGAAATTTTTCTTCTGAGCCAGGCCGCATTTCAACCTAGCCACGTCAATTTTGAGATTCGATATCTGGAGAACTAAGCGAGATATCAAAAAAAAAAAATATTCTTTATTTTCAATTTGTTTCGTCGAGTTCTATAAGAAGAAACCTAAGAAAGCCTGATCAAATGCCATGAGTGATAATGGTTCATTTTGAAAATTATTTTCATTTAACTTATCAAAATAGTGGTTGTGTTCCAATTCCACCCACAACTAAATTTTGTAATAGAGGGAACGTCACTTATTCAAGAAAACAATTACCATTAAAAATAACTTTTGCAATAAAAATTCCTAAAGCTCAAGGTTTAACATTGGATAAAGATATTGGAGACAAAGAAACTTCTGTAGGTTTGACGTGTGTTGCGTTATCGAGACTAAAATCTTTAGAAAGCCTAGCATTAATCAGAAGATTTTCTTATGACCGAATTAGCAATATTAAACATTCAAGTATGTTAAAATGTAGAAAACAGGAAGAAACTCGAATGAGAAATTTTGTATCTGATTAAAACCAATACAGATCCTGTTTCCGAATTTTATAAAAATATTGTGAATATATTTTTAGAATCAAATTCTTCTGTACTAGCGTTAGCAAATAAACAAAGAATATTTGTAAATTAGGATTTCTTTCGCTCATCCTGAAATTCACTTTGTACATGGCATGAAATTTTATCCTTCCGTAAATAACTGTGCTAAATAAATGTTGCTAAAATTATGTTATCAATTAATCCTGAAGCAGAAGATTTAATTTTTCTAAAATAAATTTGAAATCTTTGAGCCCTAAAATATCAAAAGCATTTCCCACCAATCGTCTCGCACGGCATAGCCGGTAGTTAGCATTTTTCTCTAGATCTGTTTGTGCTTGAATCTCTGGATGCACCCAGAACCATCCTTTTTTTGATCTTGACGTATTTTTAGGCTCTTGATCCAAAATCATTGCGATTTAATTGACGTTGTGGTGGAAAACGGCATTGTTCACTATGAGCAACGGAAATGAAATGGCCTCGTCTTCTACTTGATCTGGCCTGACCTGAGTTGTCCTGACCGCTAGTGTGAATGTGCTTTTAGTATTCATGTTCTAAGTTCTCTTTTTGATGGAATTTATTTAATTACTACAAATTTAATATATGCAGTTCAGTACATCACACAGATTAAAACTAGATGTAGACACAAAATTTGCATGCTGGTCCATTCAAGAGGTAGAGAGTGTGAAATTTGTAGGTTTGCATATTGATAATAATATAATTTTAGCGTGTATGTGTCTGACTTAGTGAAGCGATTGGTGGTAGCTACATTTGTAGCTATAGGTGATCTCCGTATCTGGAAAGTAGTTTATTTTGCTTATCTTCACTCCTTAACGTCATATAGAATGTTACTCTGGAGCAATTCTGCTCATAGTGACAAAGTATTCAGAGCCCAAAGGAAAAAGGAAGGTACACCTAATCGGTACGCTTCAAATTTTGATCGAAAATAACGTTGCCGCAAACTGAACTATTGAGTGATAATGAACTTGTGCTCCAGAAGGAGGGATAATAATAATAATAATAAAATCTGTATTTTATGTAAATGAAGATGCAGCGGTTTTGTAATTGTACAAAGAAATTCCGCTGCCTCCCTTAGTCGGTTGTTTAAATAACCGTATAATTTTAATGCTAAACTGTGCAAAGCTTAATGACAATGAAAATTAAAGCACACTCTGCATGGAGATTTTGAGTACTGTTTAACGGGAGAAATATGTTTCCACATAACCGAAACAAAGCAAAAATGCATGCAGGTTGGTAGTTTAATGAAGCCAAACACAAGAACCATAAAATGTTTAATAAAACGAGAGGTCTTACTATGCAATGGAATCACACAGAATCCGCTTAAACAACACTATCTGCATTTCAAAGATAATGGGTACGTATCTAAGATCACCGAGCCTCTGATATAGATCAGTTTCTGTCGGTGAAGTGATTCAACGAAAGCTGTTTTCATCACCATATCTTTATAAAAATATTCCGTAATTTTCTGTGTAGTTCCCCTCTCACCACGAATTCCCAGTCGGTTAACGCTCTGACCTCGCATTCTGGAGGACGCGGGTTCAAATCCCCGTCCGGGCATCCAGATTTTTTTTTTCCATGGTTTCGCCAATCACTCCAGGCAAATGCCGGGATGCTTCCTTCAAAAAGTCCTTGACCGAATTCCTTCCCGTCAGTTGCCCCTAGTCCTTGCTGGAGTCCCACTATTTAAAAATGTTCTACAATCAACCACAGCCAATGGAAGAAGGGGCATTATTCTGTGTTATTGCTATAGAATTGTGTGTCATAGCTTTTTGGTGTAGTGGAATGACGAGTTGTGATCAAGATATTCGAGTTTTACGAAACGATTCGAATCAAGGTAAGTGACAACAGCTGGTTATTTTTATCTGGCAATTTTCTTTAACAGGAGCAGTTTCTGTGTTATATGCGTGCAATATATTGCTAACTATTCAGTTTTCAGACAAGTCTACTGAATTTTTGTAACGCAAGCACAGTGCTCATAACTTTTTGAGGAATTGACGACAAAATTTGTACCATAGGAGCAGCAAGGCACATGTATATTTTCTGTCCTAACCACACTTCAAGCAGTCGCCATCCAGAAACTTTAAAGAAAAACCTTAATTTGTCTACTGAAAACAGAAAAATAATACTTGACCACATTTGGTTCTGTTGACTGTACGGTATCTGTATTTTTCCTACAAGAAATCTTATACATCATTCGGTAGGAAATTTTGTTTAGAAACAGTAAATATGTATTACAATAAGGTTACACGTTCAGTATCTAGTGCACAAATGTTTGAAGGTGAAGGCAACTGAAAACTTTAGGAAATTTCTGAACAGAATTGAAGTTAAAATTTTGTAAGTATTTGAATTGGTGTGATGCAATTTCGGTCACCTGGCACATTTTCCCTTGTGTTCGTGATTCATATTACAGACGTTCTATGATTCTCCACTTACATAGGACGCGGGCTGGATACGCAGTCCAGAATTCCATTCTTTGATTTTTTTAGGCGAACATTCTCCATACTGTAATGAACATACGTAATCCTTCAGTTAAAAGGTGTTTAAAACGGCTAACAATAATTTCACTGCCAGGTTTGCATCCCTTTAAGTAAATAAAGATTTATTGAGATAGAATAATTCTTTTGATCAATCGAGTTTTCCTTTAAGATGGAAGTAAGGTACGAAAATGTTGCTATGAAAATAAGTACAGATTGTGCATAATTACCTTAAATATTAGTTCAAACTTTTCTTTTCGGACCGTAAAAAAGAAGAAATATTTCTCACAATGAAGTCATACTGAATGAAAACCCGTACAGTGCTGATATTTTCGTTCTTTTATTACTATTCCTGTGTGGAAAATTAATATAATATCATTCATCAATTATGTCCCATTAAAATTTTTCCGATCTGGACGTATGTGTCCACAAACTTTGTAAGTCAGAATCTTTCACTGATTTTATTAGGGCAAGCGACACAAGCCGACAATTTTTAGATTTATGTGGTAAACGTTTTGAAAAAACTACTGTACATCTAGACGTTAAATTGAACATAAATTAGCTCACCCTATTAATTCAGAGTTATCTCTAGATGCGTCATTAATCACTATTGTTTGCATAAATTGTCATAATTTTTATTACTTTTATTAGCATATATATGTAATGCCATGGGTGATAATAGTTCGTTTTGAAAACTATTTCCATTCAACTTATGAAAATAGTGGTTGTGTTCCGATTCCACCGACAACTAAATTTTATAAAATGCGAAATATCACTTTTACAAGAAAAAATTTACATTACAACTAGCTTCCGCAATCACAATTCATAAAGCTTAAGATTTAACATTAAATAAAGTTGCTGTAGACATCGGAGAAAATGAAACTTTCGTTGGTTTAACATACGCGGGGTTATAGAGAGTAAAATCTTCAGAATAGCATCGAATAGAAGATGTATGTATGACAGAATTACTAATATTATGAATTAGAGTATGTTAAAATGTAGAAAACAGGAAGAAACTTGAATAAAATATTTTGCATTTGATTAAAAACAAATTAAATAAATTGATATTTTAAATATTTAAAGATTGCGTCATATTATAAACATGCCTAATTTTTTTTTACTAAACGTAAATCACGGATTTTGATGGTAGTAATTTCTTTAATTTTATATAATATTTTTTATAACAAAACTTCGCGAGCCACCACAAAGCCGTGCTTTTAGCTAGTATACTGAATAAATTGACATGGTTGGCTGTGAGCGAGTACCAATATGTCATTAGCGTGTGTTGTCTGAAATTGTTATTGCATGTTTGATCAGAATGTACACTTAATCTATAACTGACAATAGTATCACCATTATAAAAATATAATTGCTCATAACATGGTGAGTAAAACATACAGCAGTCATTGGATCTGATCTATGATAAAAAAAACATCATGAATTTTAAAATGATACACTTCCCGTGTGACTGCGTTGGAAATTTTAGCTTCTGAACAAAGCATAGCAAATGATGAATTGTATTTAAGAATGTTTTCAATTTTTTATTTTCTTTTAATTGCGGGTTCATTTGAATTAAGTCCATATTACAATGTTTTAAAACATTCATTTTGACTTAAGGCCGGTTATACTGATTTACGCATCACCTGAAATGACATCTGTTTCAAAATGTTTTGCATTTTAAAACCTGCCTTGTAAATGCTTTAATCCACAATCGAAACTATTAAAATTTCATGGAACGACATTTAGTACACATATAAAGATATTGCAATCTAGATATTACCCAAACTTTTTACGCAGCTGTCCTCATTACTTAGGTGTTAAACTGTTTCTGTTTTGCATTGCTGCCTGTAGGCCCTGTGTTGCTGCCACTAGTGCAACTTTAAATATAGGAATAAGAGTCCTCTAAAAGCATGTAATAATTTTGTCTTTTTTTTATCTCCTCTCCGTATCTCTATAAAGGCTCAGATATTTTTTTCAGATCGATTAATTTCAGTGTTCCCATAAGTATAAGCTCTTTAAATAATTTTGGTACCCATTTCATATTCTTTTTAGTGATTTGGACATTGAGGCTAGTATTGCATTATGTGCTACATGCTCAAACTGCAAAAACTTTTTGAAACATCTAGTTAGGTTTTTCTTTCCGATGACATCTAACGAAATGGCGCAGTATTACAGATTTTCCACTTTAAGACAATTAACCATATACTGGATTCTTATTAGTTAAGGTAGTAGACAACGTAGGTGCATTCATTCCCTTGCAGACTTTTAATAACTTCTGCTATTGGCTTTGAACTGTTCACATATTCACATACAATATCTATTTCAATGAAATTTAATGCTTTTCATGGTTTATTGCCCTGGTAAAAGTTCTTTTATGGAATTATAATAATCAGGTTACACATGGAGAAGTTGATGACTTTCGTGTTAAGTATGTTTTCACATGATTTTGGTAATCTAGAACATAAATTACATAGTGCTTGGCCCTTTGCCAAGGCCATATCATACAGTTTTCTTATAAAAATTGTTTTCCAGTCTTATTTCTTCCAAATTTCTACTGGAAACCAAATGCAAATTGTTCATAGCACATCTTTCGTGTCCTGGCAGACAATCGTCACTTTGCGGTACCAAATAAAAATCTGTAAAAAGTTCTTGTAGCACCATTATCTTCACCATGTGGTGTTCTTTCAAGATCTTCATGTGAAATGTTTTTAGAATATCTGAAAATGATTTTCCAAATACTTCAAAGGCCTTTACCATATTTGACCCATTCATATCATATCATATCATTTTATTCACCATTAGTCAATACAATAGGCTTCGTCATATACATACTATAATTATGTATACATGTTAATACAACTTATAATATAAGATAAATAATGTAACTATATATATATATATATATCCTATTATATAAAACGCTAACGTGGCGTCTGCGTGCGTCGTCTATAGCGGCTACACGTATTGGCTACAGAACGGTCACGTGACAGCCGTCACTCGCCAATCAACAGCCTTCATATTACATTCCTTCCTTCATGTTGTATTTTGTTTATTTACTACAGCTAGATGCAGAAACTCATATAAGGAGAAGAAGATTCCATATTTAAGCTATTTTGCCTGTATCAGTTAGACACAGAAATTCCGGTAAGGAGAAGTGGATTCAATATTTACGCTATTTTATCTGTATCAGTGATAAGGACTAGATTATACCATAACCTAAGAATTTTTTAGGCAGATGGTATGAATCAACGAAGTTTATTAAAAACTAGGAGAAACGTACGTAATGCGAAATGTATTAGTCAAATAAATAACAGTTATCCGTTTTCGAAATTATAGTCCCCGTCATATGAAGTGAAATGCATTTATTTATTTTAAAACATTAACCAAATACTCTGATAATCTAACCAGAGTAACGTATTCATATAACGAAAGATATAATTAAAAATGATTATTTTCCTTACAAGCTTTTCCTGAATAAATTCCTACTACCATTACAGATGATACCATTAGTATTTGATACATGTGTTATCTATTAAATGAAATTTAAGATAACCTTTTTATTAGATTTAAATCATCAACTGTATAAGCCATGTGACACTCGCAATTCAACAACGATATTATCGCCGCAAAATAGCAGTGAGCAGAGATATTAGAAATACAGAGAGCAGGGAAAAAAAATTAATGCGAGGCAATTATATGTCACAAAGTTACAAGTTCGTTTACATTTACATATTGCTTTTTATTTATCTACGACAGCCAAATGCAAAAATTAAAATTAATGTAAGGAGAAGTGTATTTATTCTATGTTTACATTATATTAGCTGTATCAGTTAGATGATGAGAAACAATTAAATTAATTAAAAACTCAGAGAAATGTACGAATCGCGAAATGTATCCACCCAGATAAATGACCGTTAACCATTTTTGATATTATAGTAAAATTAAAGTAAAATGAATTTATTTAAATAAATCATAGTAAAATACCCCGATAATCTAACCACAGTATGGTACTCTTATCACGAAAATATAATTAAAAATGGTTGATATTCGCTTTTCCATACAAGTTTTTCCAGAATAAATCCACCATAGGTGCTGCCTGTCGTTATTCATATGAGGGTAATAAAAGCTATGATTTTCGAATGTAACGTTGTGGAGGTTGTGGCTAAGTAGACCAGAATGGTAACTGACACATTTTGTTGCAGCATAATTCGCTCTGAAATCAGTTTTACAAACCATTTAAACTGCTTTCATAAGCACCATGTTACTGAACGTATTAATTAATGCGGGTGAAAGTAGTTCCATACCTATCGTGCTGAATTGTGCCTGGACCAGGAATAAAACTGATATTACTTGGACAGCAAAAGTTTTCGGGAATCCTAATTTGTTTTTAATTGTATTTAATTTTATTGGTTCTATACTTCCGTCGTCATTAATTCAGTAGAAGTTACTGCAGTATTGCTATGTGAACAGCAAATCAAATATTTAGAACATTAGAAAATCAATGAAATTAGCATTATGTAATAACAATTCCGTATAATTAACCAACTGCAAAAAAAGGAACTGCCAGATTATGGCGTTCAAACCGTCATTTTTGACGGGCTCGAAGCTAGTATATATATATATATATATATATATATATATATATATAATGACAGATATTATAAAGGAGCTGGAGTGGGATTGAGGATGAGGAGGGTCATGGGAGTGTACAGGGCGTATACTGGCGATGAGGCATGGAAAGATATTGCAGTAGGTATGAAAAGTAGTTCATGAAGGGGAAAAGATGACCATGACTACAAGTTGGCACTCGATTTCAGGCAAAAGGGTGTGGAAAGATTTTCTTTTTTAGGTAAGGGTGTCAGGGATTGGAATGAGTTACCGAGGGGAATGATGAATAACTTACCGAAAACGTTAAAAGAATTTAAAGTTAAAATTTGTAGAGGGCAAATGTAGGTTGGTGCAGGATAGGGGGAAGTTGGATGTGTAGGGAAATTGCCACCGGAGCGTTTGCTCCATATATATATATATATATATATATATATATATATATATATATATATATATATAATATAAATGTATCGATCAAAACAATTTCCCCATTTTGTGAACTATTTCAACCATTTAAATTTGGTCTATTAATCATTTTGAATTTCACACATATAGGTATTCCTTCTTAATTATCTCTCAGTCCGACCTGTCAATGTTCTATATCGAAGCATAATGGAAATAGGTTCGAATTGTCTGGATCGTAATGGATATATAGGTTTATTAAAAGGAAATAGAATATTTTATTGGAATTCATTTCAGTAGCGAGCAGGCCAGTCTTCGGACGCGCCGAGCTGAGCGCAGTATTGTTTGTTAGGAATGTGCTGAGACGCTGACTCGATCGATATTACTTGTTGGAACTGACTCTCTGACGTCAATAAAGTTCACCTTCGAGGTAGCAACAAATTATTAGCTCTCACTCTGCGGGCAGTCATCGACGAGTAGATAGCTCATTTCCGCGGGTAGCTTTCATCAGCCAGTATGGGTTTCTAACAGTAAAACCGACTCTCTTCGCTCAAGTCTGTTCACCATGTAGGCCCTGCAAGGTCATGGGGGCGGCATACCATCAGCCACTTAGCTTGCCATCCAATCATACAACAATCCATTAGTCTACGAGTTATTACTCAGTCAGATGCAATTAGCATCTCATATAGGCTCTGTCGGGAGGATCCTCGCAGTCATGTTATCGGCTGTATGTTCACGGCTATCAATTACATTAAATGGGACCTCACAACCGCTAGATGCCTGTTATCATTCATAATAGGATAGAATCTCAGCTGGTCATCTAACACGAACCTACTAATCGGTTGGTGTCATATTATTCCTGACAAATTACATCCTATTAATTAGCCCACAAGACGCAAGAGTTCGAGACCATCAAGATAGAAGAGACTTCTAGAGCTGCAAGAACGCCACGAGGTTAGTTAAACTCTCCTCTAGAGTCCCACAACAGTTAAAGTCCACAACGAACCCAAATATACCCCTCGGCTACCCTGTCAGTCCTATCAGTCAGATGAGGTTCTTACAGAATATCTGAATGTAAAAAGATCACCACAAAAACACCACAAAACACACTCAAAACGCAAAAAATCACAATAAAAACTCAAAACACCACAAAAAATCCCACAATAAAGATTTTACATTACTGAAATTATGATTTGACAATGTTCCAAAATCAAAAGGCGCTTAACTTAACCAAAATTTATCCCTTAAATAATAAAATTCACATTTTTAACTACCAATCCAATTTATTTTTTCATTTTGGCAGAAACCATTAAGCGAGTCTAATGTCAATTCAAATTATCTACATCTACATATATACTCTGCAATTCACAAAATTGTGGGTGGCAGAGGGTGCTCAGCACCAAAGCTAATCTCTTTTGCTGTGCGTTCCAATCCCGAATGGTACGAGGGAAAAAAAAGAATTCATATAAGAATCAGTGCGGCTCCTTATTTCTCTAATCTTATCTTTCCTGTCATTCCGACTCAAATAGGTTGGTGGACGAAGTATTTCACTACACTCGCAACTGGAAGTGGGAGTAAAGATGTTTAACAATAATTTTAAACGAAACATCCGTCGTCTATCTACTAGAGACTCCCAGCCTAGTCTACTAATCAGTTCTGTGACGCTTTCATAAGGACTATAGCAAGCGGTTACGAATAGAGCAGTTCTTATCTGTACTTTCTCTATACTGTCAATCAGACCCTTACCTGACGGATCCCAAATGGCACAACAGTAGTCCAAATGTGGACGTACAAGAGATTTGTACGCTATCTCCTTTTGTTTGTTCGTTAGAAGGGTTAACACGAGGCTTTTAGATATTAGCTCCACCTCCTGATTCCACCTCCTCCCCTCCGATATCCAGAAGCCTCTTCCGTAAGACTTGTAAGTGTGCCTGTTCTGCTCCAGTATCAAGGTCATCCCCACCTCTCCCCCACCCTCCCTCCCATATTCAGAAGCCTCTTCCATAAGACTAGTGTGTATGTGTGCCCGTTATGGATATGACCCCCACCTCCTGCGGCCACCTGCTTCAAAGGCGCCGCCAGCCGCTCCGACCACTTCCCCACCTCCTGCGGCCAAGGCGCCGCCGCTCTGTTACTTGCGGGAAATAATGACTGCCAATTTCCGTCAGAGGGATAATAAACGAAGCTATTACCTACCTGTGAAAATTGTTTCCGGCCATCTGGCGTCTTTTAATTAAAATTTCGGCCGGAAAATAAACGAGCCTGTGTATTTAATGGTTGCCCTTCCGGACCGATGGTGGGGGAGGGGGCGGGGTGGGTGGCTGCAGGAGTTGGGGGTCATATCCAGAACCGGCATACACACAAGACTTATGGAAGAGGCTTCTGAATATGGGAGGGAGGGTGGGGGAGAGGCGGGGACAACCATGAGACTGCAGAAGAACCGCCACACATACAAGTCTTATGGAAGAGGCTTCTGGATATGGGAGGGGAGGAGGCGGGGTCAGACGTTGGGGCAATATCTGAAAGCCTCGTGTTAAACATTCTTTCGTTACAATTTTTCAATACTCGACCTAGGAATCGCAGCCTACAATTAGCTTTACCTACTAACGAATTCATGTTCATTTGTGCTGATACTCCCAAATGTTTTACAGACTCGGGCATATCAATAAGTGAACTGTTTACCTCGTATTTCTGAACAATTGGATTCTATTTCTTATTTATGCTCATTGTCTTGCACTTTTTACAATTTAGTGTAAGTTTCCATTCAGCGCACCATGCCAAAATAACATCCAGATCACGCTGAATTCCTAAGCATACAGCCGAATTCCTTACTTACCTATAAATAACAGCATCATCAGCAAACAATCTAAAAATTCTTTTCTCTTTGTCTCCGAGATCGTCCTATTACACTTCCATGAGGTACACCCGATGTAACATCTAGATTAGAAGAACTTTCTCCTTCATCGACGACCTACTGCTACCGACCAGTTAGAAAATGCTTTATCCATTCACAAAGCTGATCCGATGTACTGTACGCTCGAAGCTTCGTTAAAAGGCGATTGTGTAGTACAGAGTCAAAGGTGTTCTGAAAATCTTAAAAAATTGCATCTGCTTGAGAACCTGCATTAATAACTTTCATTACGTCGTGTATAAATAGGGCAACTCAAATATTACACTAACTATATCTACACTACACTAAAGATCAAATACAAAATGAAAATCTGCTACTGTCCTCAGCGACTGCTCAACTTTAACTAACTTCTACTTCCTACAAAAAGGAAACACTAAAAGATTACACTAAATAAATGTACACTACATTAAAGATAAAATACAAAACGAAAATTCATTACTGTCCTCAGAGACTGCTCAACAGCTCAACGGCCTAACTATCGATTAGGATGTCGAATTCTCTACAATATAGAAAATATTCACTTTCGAAATGTTCCTTTAATAAGTTGAAATATTAATATCTACTCTATGCGACTGTTTTCTTTGACCAAAGACTACAGAGTATTTTAATGCTGGGAGTACATGTCAAATAGTTGGCTCCGATCCGATCAAATTTCACGCACACGCACTTACGCGAATTTATTTTTTATTAGGGTTGAGAATAAATGGAAGAAGTCTCAACAACTTAAGATTCGCTGATGATATAGTTTTACTCTCAAACAGTCTGGAAGAGCTCAAAGAACTGATAAATGAACTAGAAGAAGCTTGCAGCGAAGTGGGTCTTAAAATAAATATATCAAAAAGCAAAATCATGCAAAACAAATGGACCGAAAAAAATAAAGACAAGGAAGACACGAAAGACGCTGGTATTGAGTCCGTAGATCAGTACATCTGTCTTAGCCAACTGATCAACATGAACGGCGACTCAAAGCCTGAAATCTACAGACACATAAAGCTGGGCTAGAGAGCATACGGAAGAAATTCCATAGTTTTTAAATCTAACATGCCAGTACATCTTAAAAACAGGTATTTGAACAATGTGTATTACCGGTCCTCACATATGCCTGCCAGACTTGGACCCTAAATAGTCACACGAAGCAAAAGCTGAGAACTGCCCAGCGAAGTATGGAAAGAGAAATGCTAGGGTTTACAAGAAGAGACAGGAAAAGGGTCATGCACATTCGTTCAGTAACGAATAAGATGTCTGTCTTTATAAGTGACAGACATCTTGTAAAGAGTCATGACTCAAAATGGAAATGGGCTGGTCATATTGCTCGCAAAAGAGATAAAAGATGGACTACGGCAGTACTGAATTGGATACCAAGGAACCTGAAAAGAGCAAGAGGAAGACCCCAGATTCGCTGGGATAAGGATCAAGATCGATCAGCCTGAAAAGAACTACAACAAAACTATGCAGAATTAAATTCTAATATATAGCTCATTAGACTTAAAGAGGCTACATCCTGAAATAAGGATTGATATAGCTGCAATAATAATAACTATGCTCATTATATTTTGTCCTTAATATTTTACCAAAGACCACATAGTACCTTATAGACCTGACATCCTCAGAATCGCTAAGACCATTAAAAAAAGTTGAATATAAACAATGAATGTTTTCTATAATTTAAATCAATGTATCTATAACACATGTTCTTACATATAAATTTTAGTTTTCTGCACTTCTTCTCCAAATAAACTTTAACTATGCCAAATCTCACATTCCTCTGTGAGTGCAGTATTTATAAAAAAAGGGGTACAATGTTTTTGCTTCACGTATTAATACATAGATTTTAGCTATCTGCACTTCGTCTCGATGAAAACTTTAACTATGCCAAATCTCACACTCCTCTGTTTGCGCAATATTCTTAAAAAGGGATCCGACGTTTTCGCCTAGCGTATTAATATATAGATTATATGTGGCGTTAGCAGTAGAAACTTGGAATCTTGATATTGGTGGCCAAGTATACGTACTCATTTGTGTCCTTTGTAGTCAGTGATAATTTGATATGATCTTGCCAATTGAAGCTCTCATCTATTTGAATGTCAAGAAATTTTGCACTTTGTTTACTCTTTCTTACTCTGTTTCCAAGATTACGTTGTTTTTATAAATTATACTTAAATCTGGCAGTTGATAGATTTTGTTTTAAATTTAATGTAACGTGTCTTAGCAAAATATGTGGTTATTGTGTACCATTTCTTCTGCAGCTGCTTGCTAAACTGATTATCATTATTTAACAAATACATCAATGCAACCGTTGAATATCTCTAGAATACCGTGGAACCACGTACTGTTCAATCTCGTGCACTTAAATTATGCATAATTATAGTTAAGAGTTGGTTTTTCCTGTAATATTAATTTAAAGTTCTAAATTATTATACATTTTAGTACTTTGAGTGTTTTTATTCGTGCAAAAATCTGCTAATTGTGATTTAGTGATGTGTACGGTTCCTTGTTTACTTTTTCAGATTGTTTACATATTTCAGTGATAGGATTAATCTCAGATTTTTGTTAGCGAGCGTAAATTTGATTTAGTTCTTGGTATTCATATTATTAGTGATCTTTTCAGTAGCTTGTATTAAGTATATTTAAGTACTGGTTTGTAGAATCTTTAGCTAAAGTTTACTTATGAGTAAATTTAGCTGTCTGTTTATATAATTGAACAAAGTTTTGTCTCGCATTCTGTGATTTGTTTTTGTTAGTTGCTATTAGTAACTGCTTGTAATCATGAATGAAAAGTGTATGGTAACTACCGTAGATTAGTGAGAATGCGAATTTTTGGGAAGGTTGTGAGAAATTTTTTCATTGGGGAGGAAATTGTAATGTTGTCGAAAATTGAGCAATTGGTTCTGTACAGACTGTGTTAAAAACAGGAAGACATTAGAAAAGGAGGTAAGGATTAGTGATCTTGAGGCTGACTTGATAGATGCTAAGAAGGAGTTGAATAGTCAGCAGTGGGCACACATTGTTGGGAACTAGAAACTGGGAAAACAAGATGGCATCCGATTCTTTTGTTGTTGGAGTGGAAAATAGATTTGCCTTGTTGCCAGAGTAATACAGGGATGAGCCTTCTATAGCCGTAGGTATAGGTTAAAAGTAGCAGACTTGTAAGAAAAGCAGAGTAGTTAAGTCTGGTAGGCAAGGATTAGGGAAAAGAAAGTTTTGCTGCTAGGTACTAGTCATGAAAAAGGTGCAGGAAAAATTAGGATCAGATTTCCAGGTCATGAGTATCTTCAAACCTAGTGCTTGTCCTCCTCAGAAGGTAGAAGGAATAAGATCTTTATATGAATATTTCACAGATCAGGATCATGTAGTGATAGTGGCAGGAGTGGGAAATAGTCTGGACAGGGATGATAGTTACAGTATTAGAGATGACCTCGATAATATACCTAAAACAACGTGCCACGTTTGGGTCAGTATGATGTCACTCTTGAGACGCTACTATCGGCCACATTTGATCTCTGCCGTGAGGAGGGGGAATCTGGAACTGAAGCTGCTGCTTATGTCCGACGTGTCTGACATCGGCTCTGGCATGGCTTGGTACCTATAGATGCTATTGATAGGTGGGGTTATACTAGGCACGGCCTACACGTCAATAGTGGGTTCTTTTAGATCTGACAGCTGAACGTTATGTTGGGCTAGCCAATTCTCTTGAAACGATTCTTGTAGTTAAAGTTTTTAGGGCACCTAATTTTTTTATATTAAAGTGTTAGGCAGAGAGTTATTACACAAATTAGTCTGAACAATAATGAGTTTTCAGATACCAAAATTAAAAATTGTGTAAGGATTAATTTATTACATCAGAGTATCAGAGGTTATCAAACAAAGTGGATTAATTGCTAGTTCCGATAAACGATTTAATGCTTTTAATAGAATTGATATTTTATGCTTGTCTGAACACTACATACCAACAGGAATAGGTATGTCAATTATAAGTGACTTTAATTTAACTTCTCATTACTGTAGAACAAACTGGAAAAAGGAAGAGCTGTCATTTATATGAGGAATCGTTATAGTTTTCATGATATAAATATTAGCAAGTATTGTCTTGATCGACATTTTGAAGCCTGTGCTACACGGCTAAATTTCAATAATGAAATTTTCATAATAGTAACTGTATAGAAATCAACCTCTCGAAACTTTTCCACTTCTCTGAACCAATCTGGACTCTTATTAACATTTTAAAGTAGAAAAGTTGCTAATTGAGCCCTGTGTGATGATTTTAAGATAGGTTTTTTTTAAGTAACTTACCCTGTAAAGTCATGTTTGAATCATTATTCAGTTTATTTAATTTAACTCAGGTAGTTAACTTTCCCAATAGAAAAATGAATAATAGTCACACAGCTACAGGTAATGTTTTCCTGGATACCTCAAAATTCATTTATATAATCAAGCCATCGATCAATGGACATCGGAATCACGAAGCCCAATTGCTAACTATCAGCACTTCAATAGGAACTAACTCCACAAGTAATGCTTATAAACTTCAGCGAGTAATAAATGATGAATCAGTTAGTTGTTTTAGAAAGTGCCTGAATACTGGGAACATGTTCAAAGTGCACAAGGTATGAGTGGAAAATTACAACATTTTTAGTAGCATTATATTAAATTACTTCGATAGTTGCTTCCCAATGGAAAAGCGTAGTGCTTCTCAAAAAGAACTAAAACCATCGATAACCGTTAGCATTAGAACATCATGCATTTGTAAAAGGAAGTTTGTATTGCATCAAGGAACAGTCAGAATGCTAATGTTCAAACTCATTACAAGCGGTACTGAAAAATATTGAAAAGGTCATTAAAGAATCAAAAGCATATACTAAAAACATAAAATTTATGACTCTGGAAATAAAATTAGGTCAACATTGTAAAAAAGGAATAAGGAAAAATAATCAAGCAAGTAATGACAGTTATATCAAAGAAAATTCAGTAGAATCTAAGTTTTCAATTGCTGATATATTTAATAAACTTTTTTTTTTTTTTTTTTTTTTTTTTTTTTTTTTTTTTTTTTTAAATCTGTTGCTTATACCTTGACTGCCAATACCTCAGTGACACATAGTACGTATTTCGTCAATATAGGCTTCCAAGAAAAAATTGACACTATGTCTGTAAATTTAGCTACTCCAATTGAAATAAAAATGTTATTATGTCTCATCAGAGCAAATACTCGAGTGGTTATAACGGGATTTCTAGCAGATTAATTAAACTTGGGGTGTAACCTCTCCTTTACGTGGTGTACCCTTTTTGAACGGACGAGGCTCTGGCGACTGATTCCCGGTATAAGGAGTTACCCACTGTTTGCCAAAGGTCTCCGAAAGGAGGGCGGGGAGCGATCCAGGGCATCCTCTTTCCCTTGGGGTTGGAAACGGCCCCTAAAGGCGGATGAATCAGAAATGATTAACGCCATGGGGATGCAGAAGGCGACGGGAAACCACTGCATTAAAGATCCAAAGGGTATCCCGAGGACATGTAATCCTATCATATTACATATATCATTATGGCTTTTTCCTGGGTAAAATATTCCGGACGTAAAATAGTCTCCCAATCGGATCTCCGGGTGATGACAACTCAGGGAGGAGTCATCATAATGGATAAAAAACATTCTACGAGTCGGAGCGTGGAATGTTAGAAGTCTGAATAGGTCACGTAGGTTAGAAAACCTAAAAAGGGAGATGGAACGACTTAAGTTAGATGTTATTGGATTAGTGAGATTAAATGGAAGGACGCCCAGGATTTCTGCTCTGGGAAACACAGGACAATTAGCACACAAGCTGTCAATGGAGTAACTGGTATGGGATTTGTAATGAATAAGAGAGTAGAGAAACGTGTGAGTTATTATGAACAGTTTAGCGACAGAATTATTTTGATGACGTTAGAAACTAAGCCCACCACAACCACGTTAGAACAAGTGTATATGCCAACGTCACAGGAGGATGACGAAGAAATAGAGAAAATATACTACGAAATAGAAGAACTAATCCAATATGTGAAGGGGGAGGAAAAATCTAATAATCATGGGTGATTGGAATGCAATAGTGGGAGAAGGTAAAGAGGGGAATACTGTAGGAAGTTTTGGTCTAGGAGAAAGAAATGAGCGAGGAAGCAGGTTGTTAGAATTTTGTGAAAGATATAAGCTAGTGGTGGCAAACACACTGTTTAAGAACCATGCAAGAAGGATATAAGCCTGACACACACACTCATGCTTGTCGATCGTTTACTTGTCTCAAGTTGTAATACAAGACGTAAGATTTGACGGAACGCAGCTGAGCCCACAGACACTCCGTCTACTACTTCATTTTGCTGTGAACGAAGAATCCTACTTCGATACCTTTTTTGGAATATTTTAGTGGTTCATTGGGAAGATAACATGGTTTAATATGACTGACACACAGAAATTAGTTGTTGCTGCGGCTTTTGTTCTGATAATAAGAAAGAAAAAAAGGAACAGAATTAGACAGGAATGGTCAAAACAGTGATTATCGAAGCGAGCACAATTTAATCACTTCAATTTACTAAATGAATTGAGGCTAGGGCCTGAAGATTGATATAATTACGTTCGCATGAACGAAGAATCCTACTTCGATACCTTTTTTGGAATATTTTAGTGGTTCATTGGGAAGATAACATGGTTTAAGCCAATAAAAACCTATACCTCACCTTCTCAAAATAAAGAACAAATTTTGTGCTCTTTACATAGTACTAAAACTGCAGCAAGTATAATTTGACATTTTATACTTATACCGTAAGTATATACCCAATTATGTTTGCCAATAAAATTATATTTGTTACATAACTCATTAACTGAACCCTCAGTTGTGTCTTCAATGTAGTCTGTGCCATCCTGCCTTGACGTTTCTTGATCAGTAAAAACCAGCAACTTGTCGAAATACCTCGAATTTGGCTTTTCGATGTTTTTGATACCAGACCCAGATATACGTGATTCATTATATTTCTTCTGTGCCTTTCATAATGAATTCATTTTTTTAGTAACATTTTGTTTATTTCTGTATTCATCAACTTCTTTCAATTGATTGATAAGAATATCATATGCAGCACTGTTTTCTGTTTGTTTAAATAATCTGTACTTTTGATTTTCCACAGACATTTTTTCTGTATAAATCAATCAATTAAGTTAGAAATTCACTCTACAGTAGTATAATATCAGTCATTCTCTACTAATAAGATGTAATGCAAGACGGAAGTACGCACACACACACCGTTTTGCTCGACGGCAAGTAGGAACACGCACGGAAAATCAAGAGCATTCTTTATGCCTTCAAGCCAAACAACTGACAGAACACAACAATTAGGTCGATCGATTTGTCCCCACGTACACTTCGTCTTGCATTACAACTTGAGACTGTGCAAGCAAAACGATCGATAAGCATGAGTGTATGTGCCAGGCCATACACCTAGAAACGTCCAGGGGATACAGGCAGATATCAGCTGGATTAGATCATGGTCAAACTGAGTTCAGGAATCAAGTTCTAGACTGTAAAGCGTACCCAGGGGCAGGGCCGGATTAAGACAGGGTGAGGCCCGTAGCAAATGTGAAGAAGAGGCCCTTGATTTTTGAAGTCCGGGGGAAAATTGTAGAGCTAAAAAAAAGGTCGCCGGCTAGCCTAGGAGCGGGACCCCCTAGGAGGCGCGAGGCCCCCTAGAAGGCGCGAGGCCCGTAGCATTTGCTACCTCCTGCTACGTGGTTAATCCGGCACTGCCCAGCGGCAGACATCGACTCTGACCGTAATTTGATAGTAATGAAGTGCAGGCTGAAATTCAAGCGAATAAGGAAGCAATGTAAGCAGAACAGACTGGAAGTGAATAAACTGAAACAATCTAGCACGAGAAAAAAAAATTCAGAAATTGTTGACTTAGGTCTAAAAAGTAATCCTGAAAGGAGCTCAACCAAGGACGAAAACCTTGGATCACAGAAGACATTTTGAAATTGATGGATCAGAGAAGAAGGCTCAATTATGCTCAGGATGAAGCAGGAAGAGAGCAATACAGACAATTTAGAAAACAAATAAACAGGAACTGTAAAAAAAATGGCTACGAGAAAAGAAATGCAGAAGTAGAATATGAAATGGTCGTAGGTAAAGTAGATGTTGCATACAGGAAGATCAAACAAAATTTCGGAGAAATGAAGAAAGGGGGTGTAAGCATTAAAGTTGCCGATGGGAAACCTCTTTTAAGCTCAGACGATAGAGCTAACCGATGAAAGGAATACATTGAGAAACTTTATGATGGGGATGACTTGAACAATAGCATAATGGAAAAGGAAGGTGATGTCGACATTGAAGATTTAGGATATCCTGTTTTGAGGACAGAATTTAATAGAGCTCTGGATATCTTGAAAGCAAATAAGGCAATTGGAATTGATGAGATCCCTGCAGAACTTCTTAAATCCCTAGCAGAAGAAGAAATCGAATGTTTATTCAAGCTGGTATCAAAAGGTTATGAAACAGGAGAAATTCCAACTGATTTTAATAAATATATCATCTTCACACTTCCGAAGAAAGCACAAGCCGAAAAATGTGAGAATTATCGCACCATTAGTCTAACATCACATGCTTCAAAATTACTGACCAGGGTAATATATAGATGAATGGAAAAGGTAGTAGAAGAGATGATAGGTGGAGATCAGGTTTGGTTTAGGAAAAATCGTGGCTCGAGGGAGGCGATTCTGGCTTTAAAATTAATGCTTGAAGGGCGAATGAAGAAAAAACAAAGATACTTTTTTGTGAATTTGTTGATTTAGAAAAATGCTTTTGATAATGTTAGTTGGGACAATTTGTTCAAAATTTTAAAGAAGTCAGGTCTTAAATATCTAGATAGAAGAATACTATATAAATTATATAAGAATCAATTGGCTGTAATAAAAGCAGAGAACCTTGAGAGACATGCATCAGTTAAAAAGAGTGTGAGACAATGTTGTAGTCTATTCCCGATTAATATTTAACTTGTAAGGAAGTGCAGGCTAAAATTCAAGCGAATAAGGCAACAATGTAAACAGAACAGACAGGAAGTGGACAAACTGAAACAATCTAGCACGAGATAAAAAATTGTAGAAATGTAGACTTAGGTCTAAGAAGTAATTCGGAAAGGAGCTCAACCGAGGACGAATGGATGCATTTAAGACCAAAATTATGAAAGCAGGTAAAGAAACATTGGGTTTTAAGAAACAAGCTGCCCGGCACCTTGGATCACAGAAATTATTGGAGCTGATGGATCAGCGGAGAAGGCACAAAAATGCTCAGAATGAAGCAGGAAGAGAGGAATACAGCCAATTTAGAAATCAAATAAATAGGAAATGCAAAAAAGCAAAAGAAAAATGGCCATAAGAAAAGTGTGCAGAAAAAGAAAAGGTCGTAGGTAAAGTAGATGTTGCATACAGGAAGGTCAAACAGGATTTCAGAGAAATGAAGAAAAGAGGTATGAACATTAAAGCTGCCGATGGGAAACCTCTTTTAAGCTCAGACGATAGAGCTAACCGGTGGAAGGAATAAGTTGAGAAGATTTATGATGAGGACTACTTGAACAATAGCGTAATGGAAAAGGAAGGTGATGTCGACATGGATGACTTAGGAGATCCTCTCTTGAGGACAGAATTTAATAGAGCTTTGAATGACTTGAAAGCAAATAAGGCACTTGTAATTGATCAGATCCATGCAGAACTTCTTAAATCACTAGGAGAAGAAGGAATCGAATGATTATTCAAGCTGATATCAAAAAGTTATGAAACAGGAAATATTCCAACTGATTTTAATAAAAATATCATCTTCACACTTACGAAGAAAGCACAAGCCGAAAAATGTGAGTATTATCGCACCATTAGTCCAACATCACATGCTTCAAAATTACTGACCAGGGTAATATACAGATGAATGGAAAGGGTAGTAGAAGAGATGATAGGTGAAGATCAGTTTTGGTTTAGGAAAAATCGTGGCTCGAGGGAGGTAATTCTGGCTTTAAAATTAATACTTGAAGGGCGGATGAGGAAAAAACAAAGATACTTTTTTGGCATTTGTTGATTTAGAAAAAGCTTTTGATAATGTTAGGTGGGACAAGTTGTTCAAAATTTTAAAGAAATCAGGTCTTAAATATCTAGATAGAAGAATACTATATAAATTATATAAGAATCAAGTGGCTATAATAAAAGTAGAGAATCTTGAGATACATGCATCAATTAAAAAGTGTGTTAGACAAGGTTGTAGTTTATCCCCGTTAATATTCAACTTGTATGTAGATGAAGCAATAAAGGAAATAAAATAAAAAATTTCATACGGCATAAGTGTTCATGGAGAAAAAATCAGTATGCTACGATTTGCTGATGACATTGTCCTGTTAGCAGAACGGGCTGAGGATATTGAGAAGTTACTGAATGGTATGAACAAAATACTGAAGGAAGATTTTGGAGTGAATATAAATCGAAACAAGACTAAAGTGATGAAATATAGCGAAATGATAACAATACTAGTAGACTAAATATAAATATAGGATCGGATACAATAGGAGAAGTAAGTGAATTCTGCTAAAAGGGAAGCAAAATTACAACCGATGGCCAAAGCAAGAATGATGTTAAAAACTGAATAACAATATCAAAAAGTGCCTTCATGAAAAAGAGAAATCTTTTAGTTTCAAACATTGATCTAGGAATTAGAAAGAACTTTTTAAAACTCTATGTGTTGAGCCCAGCACTTTATGGTAGTGAAACGTGGACTTTAGGAATACCAGAAAGAAAGAAAATTGAAGCATTTGAAATGTGGTGCTACAGAAGAATGCTGAAAATTAAGTGGACTGACAAAGTAAGAAATGAACGAGTTTTGGAAATGATGGGTGAAGAAAGAAGTTTGTGGAAGAAGTTTACAGAAAGAAGAGACAGGCTGGTAGGTCATATTTTGAGGCATGCTGGACTGGTTAATTTTTTAGTGGAGGGAACAGTCGAAGGTAAGAACTGTAGAGGAAGACAGAGATTAGAATATAATAGATAATTGAGGACGTGGGTTCTAAGGGATATGTTGACATGAAAAGGAGGTTAGCACAAGATAGGAAGGGATGGAGGATGGCATCAAACCAGGCAAGAGACTGATGACAGCAAAAAAAAAAAAAAAAAAAAAAAAAAAAAAAAAAAAAAAAAAAAAAAAAATCTTTGCTTCGCAGAATTACGTAACATGCTATGTCATCTGTTTAGTATATCTTTACTTGAAGTACCTTAACAGAAAGGCCCAAGTATGCTGTAGTTAAAACACTTTATAAAAATGGGGGTTATTTCGAATTACCATCCGATTTCATTACAAACAGCCACGGGGTTCCTACGGCTCCTGCCTCTTCCCGTAGGATTCGCGGATGTAGAGCTTAGCTTTCCCATTACAACAGTTGGCACTAGAATGGATGTGACTGGGTCAGCTCCACGCTCCATTCTAACTAAATTACAAGTTCTATTTGGAAAGGACCATCCAACCGAACAAGGTATACTTGCATTCACTGACAATATTTTAAAAGGAACAAATGGTAAATTAGTTCATGTGGGAATCTTCGGTGAGTGTGTTGATCATGAAATTCTGATGCAGAAATTAAAGTATTATAGTATTGACTGCATTATTAATAAATGGCTTAGTTCTTACGGTAAATGTCGGAACCGACTTTATTATTCTTACTGGAAATATTGGAATTTTGGTTGAATATTCGGACTCTAAGACATTAAGTTACACAATGGATCAACTTGGAAGGCACGTATTACAGTGTCGGGAAAGGTTATTGTTCATCAGATAGCTGATATGCTGAGTACGAAATGCTGATCACTTATTGTTTGATGCCTTTTGCCCACATAAAGAAAACTGACTCGAAAAGAAGAGACTTTCACTTCAAACTCGGTTCTTGTAACTCTAAGGCCATGTTTGTACCTGGAAACAAAATAGCCATTCGTTAAAATTTCTTGATATTTGAGTTTATCTAATTCTGTCTCAGGTGGTCTGTGTTCCTTTCTGATGTAGACATGACAAAAATTACGAAATTTCTGAAATAGAAGCTTTGAACACAGTTTGGATGTTAAGAAGTTAAATTATTTTTGTAGAGTCATAAAACAATTGATACTCATACTATATCACAAGGCGTTAATTTTTCCATAAGACCGTGAACTAATACACAGCAGATTATCCAGATCCATCTCGTTTTTGTAATTGATTTATTATGAAGTTAAATATGTGATACGTAATAACTGTAAAGTGTCGGAAAAAGAAATATTAAATGAAACCGAAGATTTGAGCAGAAAATTCAAATTTTTTTTTTTATGGAAGGAGAAAAGCATGAAGAAGTTAGATGAAGATATTAGGAGACTGACTGAATATAACTGTTTAAAATTAGCAAAACAGGATTTTGGCAATCAGAAGAACAAGAAATTACTGTAGATCATTTGAAATGCTACTGTGAATGTTTTTACGGGGAAAGTGGTAAATGATAATGTTGTGAAGACTGGTAACCAAAATTCAGTTTTATCTGATAACGAAAATCAATTTACTTCAGAAATGAGTGAAATGTTTGTAAAATTTTGGAATTAATCACATTAAAACATTAGCTTATCGTCAAGATATATTAAAATAATTGATCTATAATGTAGAACCTATTGTGGGCATGGGTATACTAAATTGGCCAATTATATAAAACTTTGAAAACGTAACGAACAATTATTGTGATCGATAGTACCGCCACTGTATCAAATAATCTACTATATAATTTCCTAAACTCGCTCACTCACTCATCTCGATAGCTATTGGCTGGAGAATGGTGTCACATGTCAGTCTTCGCTCGCAAATTAGCAACTACCAGAGACACCATTAAAAGAAATTCGAGGTTATATCCACAATTTGATAGCTATACAACTACTATTAAATCAATTGCTATGATACATTCATTAGGTATGTTTTTTGTTGCATTTTATAGTTAAAAAAATATCGACAAAGCTTACGGCAAAAAAATGTGGAACTGCTTTTCAGTGACATGTTCATAATGAAAGCAACATAAAAAAAACTTTAAAAATTTAAATTACTCAAGTCTCTGCTGTAAGCACGAATGTCAATTGTCATTCCGGCCTAGGCTAAATTTCAGATTAATTCAAACTTTCGCTAATGTTGTTACTTGACTAAAGTTTATACATTAAGATTTATTTACTTTTTAGTATTTTGCTGACCACTTTAGTTAATGGTCATGTTTGTTGTTCGTGAGTTATTAGGTTGTTTAAAGCGGGCATCAGACCAAATATGGCCGAATCGAGTATTCTGGCAATTCATTTCTTCCGAGTTGCTACTCAACATAAAGAGTCGTCGGTTGTAGGACATGTACGAAATAATCTGCGACGGCAGTTCTAAGAGTCAACGGATCTACAGGACACGTAGCGGCAATTACATGAACCATGGCATAATCTGCTACAAGATTGTATTAGACGTCTCTGTAACTACGTAGCAGATTGTATCGCCTCAAGTGACAACGTTAGAGGCGTTGTAACACTAAAGGTACTTGTTAATTGCCGGAATAAACTACTCATTTATCTTGATATTATACTCAATATTTTTTTCGTTGTTCTTGTTATCTGCGCAATGTTTCATTCCATTTCGACATCTCCCTTCTCCCTGCGCCAATTTTTATGACAGTAAATGTATGTGTAGACTTCGAAAGTTCTGCATTTGGGATGACGGGGAATTTAAATCATTTTCCTGGAACATAGTTTACCATTTTGTTAGTTTGCAGCTGATTCAGTTTTCAAATTCATCACATTCTTGGTTTACTTTGCTGTTAACAATTTATTTTTCGCTTTGAATCAGTAGTCATTGCAGTTTTACGTTTAGACAAATTAATTTTTATAAGAAGATTTTTGTTGTTTCGATAAAAGTGTTAAAGAAAAAATAGCTGAAATAAAAAAAACCAATGCACATTTTTTGTCATGTTTTTCAATACTGAAATTTCAGGTTACAGCAGGAAGGATTTTGGAAACAACTGAAAATCAAAAGTTCCCATCGGATGTGAAAACGAATTGGCATTAATGCGTGACCCATGAAAGAGACATTACGCCATCTCGTTTGCTGCTTCCAAAACCGATCTGTATAACTTATGATAACTCAAGGCTGAATGATTTGTCGATGTTATAATGTTTCTTTACAGAATGTCACCATTAATTTTTTATTGATTTCCACAAGTAGTTCAGATACAAAAAAATGGCAATTTTTTTCACCAACCTGGCTCTTTCAAATGACAAATAGTTGTACTTAGTATTATTTACATCTTTAGCATTAAAAACTCGAGAAATTGCACAAATAAATATAGATAGGTAGAAGGACTATTGGAGTGAAAGGAGTGCAGTAATTATGCAAATGACACAAGTATTTATAGCTTGAAAACAATTTAGATACCAACATTTGGCAAATTGTACAACTCCTGTTTGTTGTGAGATATTTTTTCTTATTATGTACAATCTCACATCTGTTCCCCAGTTGTTTCAATCGTTTAGATTTTTTTACATCAAACCCTATTGTATTGTGTAAGGCATGCACAAGTGCGCATGGAAACATAATTCCAGCGTGTGCTAACGTAAGCCGGGTATCCTGACTGACAAATCTGACACAGTTAAGTGCGAAGAAGAACTACTGCAAAATTTATCAATACTTCGTTAGACACAGTTTAAGGAACTCGAGATACCACTCCCGAGCTGGAGCAGATAGGAATTTGTTTATGATATATCTGGAGCACGATCACACGGGAGTGACAGGGTCTGGCATGCCCGCGAGCTCTCTCTGGATGTCGTGCAGAGAGCGTCCTCGAGTCTCAGGTATCAGCAGACCAACAAAGAGGGCAGCGACGGCGCAGCAGCCGGCGAACACCCAGAACGTCCCGCTGAGACCCAGGGCGGAATGCATGCTCACAAACACCTTGGTAACCAGGAACGCCTGTCACAGACATCAGCCACTCGTCAATAAAACATCTCAAACAACATAGTAACAGGTGTTAGATTTATTTTGTGCTTAAGGTCGTGTCTCCGCATAATGTCGTGAAAATGGGCTCCGTCTTCGTCGTCAGATACAAAATTTAACGGAAATTCAATTTTTATCGCGAAGCCAGTATCAGCAGCCAGAAAATCTTCTGAAAGAGTGCAGTTATCTTCCATAAATGGACTATTCGCCTGTTTCGAGGGATATAGAATACTGCATCAGAATAGGGAACGAAGTCCCAAGATTCATTTAAGAGAGACTTCTTGCTGCTTACTAGCCATCCATCAGTTTATATTTATCAAAGAGCTAACCAAGTAATTTCGAGTGGGACTAGAATTTTATTTTTTGTTTCAAATATGTCTCTGCAGTGTGGTAGACCACTGCTGACTACTTCTGTTCTTCAATTTCGGGTGTCATCTAGAGTAAGGTTAGATTTAGTGGCGTTGCAGTTATAACCTGAGTTTTTACAGATTTATTTATTTATTCCAACGGAAAAACCATTTTACATTAATATATTTTATGATAGCTACTTATTAAACACAATTACCACTATTTATGAACAATTTAGTTACAGTGAAAACAAGAAGATAACAAAAAATAGCAAGTATAGTTTTATATTATTAAAACTAGAAAAACAATTACACAGAAGAAAATTATTAATTATTCTAAAACTAATAATAAGACTCAACATAAAACTACAAAAAAAATAAAAATTATTACAGGGAATAATAGACCGTGACTAAGCCCATCATTGCTGACTCCACTCACGTATGAGTCCTTGGTTGAAAATAGCAACACTGTCAATGAAAAAATCAAGTTCAGGAGGTATTCTGTTACCTAGCCTCTGTATCCGTTCTAAGGCACTGCTAGCCTCATAGTTTGTGCGCAGATATCTACGACAAAATAGTTCTCTCAACCGTGTACCAGACGGACAACGAAAATATACATGTCTGAGAATTTCAGGGCAGTCTATAACACCTGAGATTAGTTTATGCAGAAAAAGGACACCATGAACATTCCGTCTCGACTCCAAAGGATGGAGGCCAAGGTAGGTTCCAACAGCAACCAACGGAACGTCTTTGTAATGAAAGCCCATGCGACAACCTATAAGCCTTAAGAACTTATTTTGAAGATTCTGAATGAGTTGAATTAGTGTGATCTGATGAGGCGACCATACAACGCTGCAATACTCAAGTATGGGTCTGACATGGGCACAGTACAAGAGCCTGAGTGTCTGGATATTATTAATAAATCTGGAAGTGCGTGCCAATAAGCCCAGGCACTTGGAGGCCTTGGCACATATGTTGTGGACATGTTCTTCTGGACTGAGATTGTACGTCAGAAGAACTCCTAGGTCTCTTACAGTTGTGCAGCGATTCAGTAGCTGATTTTCCATTTCATATTCAAAATGTAATGCCGATTTAGTGCGGTGAAAAGTAATGCAGGAACATTTATTAACATTAAGTTGCATACTGTTCTGTTGACACCATTTCACAATAGCTTTTAAGCAATTCTGAAGATCTAAGCAATCATCTCGAGTAATGATTTTCTTGAAAATCTTAATGTCATCTGCAAAGAAAAGGCAACTGACAAAAAATACTAACTAAATCATTTATGAATATATTGAACAGCAATGGTCCTAGGTGTGAACCCTGAGGTACTCCAGAAGTTGCTGCGAAAGCAGATGACAATGAGCCAAAAGCCTTTACAATCAACCTTCTGTTGCTGAGGTAGCTACAAAACCACTCCAATAATTTACCAACTATACCATATTCCTTCAACTTAGTAAGAGGTGGGGATGGCTAACTTTATCAAATGCCTTTGAAAAGTCAAGATATATGACATCGAGTTGTTTTCGCTCACTAAATGCTCTAATTATTTCATTTTGAAGAATCACAAGGTTAGTTGTTGTTGATTTTCCAGGAGAGAAACCATGTTTGCTTTGGAGTAATTATGTTACGAAACATGGGATAGATTTTGTTTAGCACCAACTTCTCGAAGATTTTTGCTAACACCGATTGTATAACAATAGGTCTATAATTCTTAACATCTTCCTTTGATCCGCATTTATGCACAGGAACAACATGACCAAGCTTAAATACATCTGGAAAAATTCCTGACTTTAGAGACCTGTTAAACAAGTATTTTAAAGGATGGCAAAGCAAGACTCTACAGTATTTCAAAACATTAGGTGGTATTTGGTCAGGGCCACAACTCTTTGAACAGTCTAGCTTGCCCAATGCTTTATAAACATCTTCATCAGTGACTGCAAGTGTACTCAGACTATTACTAGTACTGAAATGGATATTGGAAGTAGACGAAGATGGAGGTGTAAATACTGAAGAGAAGTATTGTGCAAACAGATCACACATTTGCTGTGGGTGGGAAGTGAAGTGATTATTAAATGTTAACGTGCTTGGTGCTCCTTCAGCTTTGCTAGTGTTACGGATGAAATTCCAGAATAATTTGGGATTGCCAGGAATAGTACATTGCACATGTTCAACATAGTCATTGAAGCATTTTTTGGATAAGAGACGAGATTGATCTCTCAATTTTGAGAACAGGACATAGTACTCATAATCAAAGGTCTGCTTATAAGCTTTGTGGAGTCTTTTCTTTTCTATGACCAATTGTATAAGCTCTGTAGAGAACCAACATGGGAATTTTGACATTCCAGTTTTTTTCAGTGGTGTATACTTGAGCACAATTGACTTCAATATGTCAGTGAATTTTATGAACAGATTGTCAGTATCGGTGGATAAGTCAAGGGATTCAAAATTGGATAGGTCCATAGAAAGAAGTTCATCAAAAACTTCTCCAAGATTACACCTTGCAAAATCAGGAACAAAAGTGCACTGGTGGTCAGGCAAGGTAGATTCTACAGGGTGAATAATATTCAATGCTGGATGCTGGATATCAATAGGCAACAAAGGGCAGGTGTCTTCCTTGACAGTGACATTGGAAGAGGCAAATACTAAATCCAATAACACACCCCTAGAGTTTAAGACATGGTTACACTGTTCAACATCCAATAAACAAGCTAGCTCACAAAGCATTCGAGGAGAGGCAGAGGGAAAATGTGGTTCTTTTTTTATCCAGTCAACATGTGGGATGTTAAAATCACCAACCAGAATCACATGTGATGGTTCTACCTGTTGGTCGGCTATCACTTCTTCCACCACCTGGCAGTAGTTGGCATATACATCGAGAGGCTTACTGGGCGGGATATATACACTGCTCAGCAAAATGTGTGTATCATGCAACAGATCAATTGATAAAAATATAGACTCCACTGATAGCGGAGACATTGTTCTAATACATCTAGAAGGCATTCTGTTGTTCACTGCCACAAGTACACCACCACCACTCTCTTTAGAACTAGTTTGAGAGGACCTATCACTCCTGTACACAGAGTGATTTGTGAATCCAAGTTCAGCATTAGAAATATCTGGAGAAAGATTGGTTTCAGCAAGTATAATGATATCATAAGTACATGTAGCTAGGGCTAATCTTAATTCTTTAAGTTTTGTCCGAATTCCATTAATATTTTGATAGTACATATTTATGTTGGTTTTTCCATTGGATTTAATTAGTTTTTTGCACTTTTAACTATTTTGGGCACTCCATTGATGTATTTATAGTGAGGCCAGTTTCACCTTCTTTGGTGCGCTTCTCGAGTTCAGCAAGTAGATTTACTAAGAACAATCGCTCCTTAGGAGTTCTGTCCCTTCCAAGTGAGATTTCAGAAAGAGATGGGTCTTTGCATGCAATTTCATTTCGCTTAAAACCATTCAGGAATGTTACAGCAACGTCCTTGGAGCTTAGTACTAGTTTGAGTGGTCTTTGGCCAGAGGTAGATTTCTTCCCCAACCGAAAGAATCAAGATCACTTATATTGACACCAGAAGCTGACATGATGCACTCGATCTTGGACTTGTCGAAAGCTTTTCTTGTGTTCTAGCTTCTGGAACCTTGAAGATAATGACATTTTTGGTCCTGTTTGACCTGTTGAACATTGCAACAACAGTGGAGAATATTCCGCATACATTATGCGAGGACACAAACTTAACGTTACTATTTAAGTAGAATCTTCTGTTTATGAGACTACAAAATAATAAACGTAAGTTGCTAAAAGTTTTCAGTGGTGCTACCTTTAAACATCTTTTCTGCTGGTATCCACTTTAAGAGACCAAAAACGTAACTGTATCTTATTGCAAAACATTTATCCCATTTTTGGTTCATTTTTACTAGAAGCATTAGTTCATTGCACATTAAATGAGATCTCCGCTTCTACATAACGTAAGAGATAAAGATTCACAGATTTAGTAGATCATGAAGTGGAAGTAATTCGATAGATGATTAATACCTTTTCGGGGTATGCTGCATTGTTTATTTCATAATCTGAGTTTTCGGCTGCCATACTGACGAAGGCTGTAGGATGGCAGCTGAAAGCTCAGATTATGAACTAAACAAGGCGGCATACCACGAAAATCTATTAATCATGAACAAAGACGGCAGCGGAAGCCTTAGGAATAATTCGATAGATGTTTGTCCAATACATCAAGTCAGTCACTACAGAATCAGAAAGAATTTCTGAATATATTTCAATCGCGGAATTGATACAAAAAGGGAAATGTCAGAATCAAAGTCAGTAAGTCGTCTTCCCGAAATGTTTTGCCACTATCGAAACATCTAATTTTGAAGGTCGCCACATATTCAGCACTCGGACATTTGCTAGAAAAAATAATCAGTAGTTTAAACTGATATTATCAAATGAAAAAATTGTCAGGAAAGAGAAAAAATAAGACTACGTTGTTTTTAAACGGAAGAGATGAGACTTTACGTGTTTTTATGTATTTTCGAGCGAATATGACTTATTGCTTCTGCCATGCAGGTTGTGAGGTACACAACCTCACATTTTGTGATTTTGACATTATTAAAGCTATTTTTTATTTAATAATTGTAATTGTATATAAGTTACTAACCCTGAATTTTAAGTTCCAAGGTCAAAGCATGTCAAGATGGATATAATGAGATCACTGGAAAATAAATAACAGTCGAGAGAGTTGAAGAAAATATTTCGAAGGAAGAGGACGTGTTGGTTTTGGAAAGAATATGATTTAAGTGAAAAGATGAAACAGAATGGCACGATGGAGGCCACGAATAATCCTAGCGGGATTAATAACAGCAAGATATTAGCCTGAGGGCAGAAGGTTAACGGTTTTGATAAAGATAATGTAATATGACTTTGGAAAAGATAATTGTCTGTTAAATGGAAAATATAGAAGTTGTGAGATAAGTAGAAAGTGTTTTATTTGAGATTGAAATATAGATATAGACAAAGGAGTTGATTTTAAGTTTGTTTGGTAAGAATTTGATTAATAATAATTTGATTTACAGCGTGAGTATCGGAATAAAACCAGCAACGGACAAAGAGGGGTCAAGGAAATCCTTATGTACTGGTCTGGTGCAGGAAATATAAGCAAAAGTATTAATTTAAAAGTATGATAAAGTAACACTCACATGTGTTCACTACAAAATAAAAAGGTAACGATAAGGGTACGTTACAAGGTATCATGAAGCTCAGTAATTCCAGGTCTTTACCTGCAGCCAGTTGACGGTGGCGCAGACTGCGGCGGCGGCTGGCTTGGAGGCGGGCGAGAAGAGCTCGCCAAGCAGCAGCCAGGGCGCCGGTCCGAAGCCCAGAGAGAAGGCCGCAATGAACGCTGCAACGGAGGGCAGCGGCAACCAGGAGGCCGCCAGCACCCCTCCAGACTGTAGCGCCAGCAAGGAGAGGCACAGGCACATCACCGACGACGACACCAGCAACAGAACACGACGGCCCAGGCGGTCCACCAGCGCCGCAGACGCTGCCGTCGACACCAGCTGCAAACAGAGTGCAGTCATTCTTTACGGGGCATGCCAACAATGTCATACTTGGCCCTCCAAATACTTTCGGTACACAAGTTTATTTTTATTAACTTCCGATATCATGAAATACTGCACATTTAAGAGCCCGTTCCTTGCTAGTGGTCCGGTCAAGGTCGCACAGTCTTGGCTGCCTCCCCTGTCCGCAGCATCCCATTAGCCTTAGGTTGAGCCAGCGAAGTTTTGTGAAGAATTTGAGTTAAGTTAATGGTGGGTGACGTTCAGGAACAGAATCATTTATGTAGTTCATTCTCGAATCACAAACATCAAATACACAGTTAAAACATTGTGCAATTAACAACTTTTAACACATTTCGCCCAGTACTTCGGAACTTCTAGTGCATTCGGTGTTGCTCGAAACAGATCATCTTCGTTGCAGAATGATGGTCACATAGGGCACACGAGCATATGGCTCATGGTTCGGTCCTCACCACATTGGCACTTAATACAGGTAGCATCAGCATAACTCCATTTCAATAGGTTTTCCTTGGACCTGCCAACTCCTGTTCGCAATCGATTTAAGGACCGCCAGACGATCCAGTCCTCTGCGTGACCAGGTGCCAAGCGCTTTGCAACTGTCAGTGGTTCCGAGACGTTAGGGACCTTAATTTTCCACAACTATACTTTTGCCTGTTCAGATGACCCAATTAGTTCCCGCGAACTAAGGTTTCTCTGGACTTGAGTCTGTGGGCTTATGGTGTATGGCAGTGCAGTGGATGACCGCTTTCCCATTCTACTTTTGTTCTCTCCTTGTTCGCAGCCACTTCACTCTGGATACTGGGTGGCGCAATCCCCGAAAGCTGGTAAAGCCTGTCATCTGGGGTAGGCTTTAGGCGGCCTGTCACTAGTCTACAGGTGTTATTGAGGGCTACATCCACCTGTTTGGTGTGAGATGACGAGTACCAAACTGGATATTCATATTCTGCAACAGAGTAACAAAAGGCCATTACTGATGTTGTGACATACGGTATATGCCACATGTAATCAGCCCACCCCGCCATCGCCAGTTACAGTTGTTTATTTTAAAGTTAATTATAAATTTTCCGTTCCCTTGCAATAGTGATTCAAACAGTAATAATGAATCCTTGTTTCGGAACTTAGAGAATCCATTGTTGTTGCGCCCAGGAAAGGCACGCCAGAACAGTACACTCGTAACGTAGTTATAGTACAATCAGTGCAGTCCGCTGGAGGTTGTTGAACAGGATAGTCACGGCATAGGATGGTAGGATGCCGAGGCACCAGTCTCCACAAGTATGATTGACATGTATGAGAGTTTTTTGTGAAGATTTTTCATATAGATTCATATCAGTAAACGAAGTTTCTGAAGATTTTGTGTTGTTTTGCTCTGTGCTGCTACAAGTACGTAATAAATAGAATTGAGTGCATATTGTATTATTATTTAAAACAATAATAATACCCTTCATTAAAGTTGGAGTAAAAAGGAACAGCATTGATAAAAGATAAAAATAATTGAGTTTATTTTTGGTAGAGAGAGGAGTGGAGGCAACAATCTACTGTAACGCTCGAAACAGAAGAGGGCCATCTATTAGAAGCGTGGTAGGGATGTTGCAATGTACCTATAGTTTGTGGTCGATTGCCCCGCTGTGACCCAACTAGCTTGCGCAGTAAGTTGATCTTGTAGAGATCTTCATTTTGCAATTCATGCAGTGCTTCTTATATGTGAGGGTTCTGTCGAGTGTCACTCCCAGATATTTTGGGGTGTTACATATTTTATTTCTTTTAAAGAACCCACCCCGCCATTCATTTGGAGTGATTTCGGTGGACAGATGGGGATTCGAACGCTCGTCTTTTCGAATACAAGGATTCCGTTCTTGCAGAAGGATTACATATTATTACAATAGCTAACAGGAAAGGCACTGTATTACAAGAAATGTAAAAAGCATTCCGTTGGAATTAGTTGTCTTGGCCGTATAAAAGCAAAACAAGATTCATCCAACGCCGCGAAGGACATCGCGTTACAGAGTACTCAGAGCTGAGAGACGAGACCAATTGCTGCAGCTGCAGCGAATCTCATTCTGCTTGCTTTGGAGGGTTTCCTGCCCACCTGACAGCGGCGAAAACAACCAGACCCAGATGCCAGCAGCCAAACGCGTAGGATGCCCACAATGCCAGGTAATATCAAAACATCCTAGTTAGCTACTGGAGTATGTAATTCTTTTCAAGAAGTTATCATTATCTTCGGAAAAAACAAGATCAATGGCTCCAGCAATGCAAATCAAGAAAAAGTCCCTTCACCCCTGTTTCTGTTCAATGTTTCTGGTGCCAGGAATTCGATCGAAGGAATGCAGAGGAAAGCAGTGATTACTCATTTGCTGCCTGCTCGAGACCAAGATAAGAACCGATATGCTGTAACTACGGTGGCCCACATGCAGCCTCGTTCAGCGGCTGTGTACCACGAAAGCGAAGGCGCTGCTGAGCCCTAGCACGTGGCCGCCACACGAGGCCTGCAATGACCAAGCAAGTACAGGTCGCTCTCAGGGCGACCATTACTTGTCATCATACCACTGAGAAGACTGAATCGACCGGTGAGGTGTCTCAACTCATGGGAGTCATCCAGTCGGCCAGCATCCTGTGACGTCACGCCAAGAAAAAGCCGATGCACCAATACCTTCAAGGACCCGTCAGTCAACGGCGATGCCTGTTACCAGCATTGTCGCAACCATACAATGGGACTAAAAGTTATCTTCAATCATCGGGGTGCTAACCCAAATCATCGCAGAACTCTCCAACTCGACCACGATTCATTTCATGCAACGTCCAACTAATGGCCATTTTCTTTCTTCGATGCCAGACTTTGTTGAGTATCACAATTATCAACAACGGGGTCTTTATCTGTAAGCATCTAAGCTCAGATCATCTTATGCTCATATCTGAAATTTAATTTCTAAATTATCTATAATAAATGAAAGTTACATTTTCATACTTTCATAATCAAATAAATTGTGTCTCATTATTCAATTTATCACCACTCACTTTGTTAGTAAAATCAACATAAACTACATATAATAAGTTACATAATGCGATTAATAACTTATCCACAGATGGTGTTTGTTCATCACAGGCCTCAACATTTTGTAATCTAATATTTATTACAAGGCTTTAATTAATGTTCATGACGTAGAATGAAATAGATCCTAGAAGTACTAAAAAGCAAATGGCCAGTAAATAATATTGTTAAAAGTGGCGTTAATGTCATATTTAGCGATATTAGCTTATTTTTTCAGCCGTTTGCAAGGGTGAGGAGAACATAGCTGCATTTTCGGTACAAAACGGAGTGACTTTTATTCGACAACCAACCTGTACCACGCCGACGACGACTATGGTAGCTGTGGATGGTGACATGACGGAGGAGCCGGCGCTGTTGAAGATCTTTTGGGAGTAGAATATGACTGCGTTGACTCCGCTCCACTGCTGGAACACCATGAGACCGAGCGCACAAAGGAGTCCCTTGCGGGCAGCGGGCGTCGACACCAGGTGCAAGAAACCTCCCTTGTTCACCTTCGCCATCTGCATAACATACATCAACACCTCACAGTACAAGTCATGCCGTCGATGTCGCAAGTCTACAACATAAACTTTAAATTACAGAATTCACGATTGAATTTATCCCTCATTTAAATGGGGGATTTAGCGTTTCCATCTATCTACAGTTGTTATAGTCTGCATAACGTTCTTTGGAAATGAATTTCATAAAATTCTGATTGTGTAAGATACAGAATATTTGACCAAAATAACGTTAATCATATCGATACCACAAAATTTAACTAAAACGCATATTTAAAGTATAATCGAAGACGGTGTTTTAAGGGGACAACCCCAAGGTTAAGGTAGAAAAAAAAAAATCGATTTTCGGTTTTCATCATATTTCCATAGATTAAGGTATTCTTTAAGTATTCTGAAAAGGATTTCACAGAATTTTTTTTTCGGGTATTTAAATAGCTTTTTCCTACCACTTCCATGTCGATGCCACGCCCACTTTTCTGCATATATTTTAGACCTTTATTTCCCCTATATTGCAAGTTTGCGATTTTTTTTTCTGACTCCTGAGTGTGTTGGCTATCCTTGGAGGGCAACGGTCGGTATTCTCCTGTTTCTGCTGTTTGTAAACAACACAATTTGAAACACGCTGTTAGTTTTGTTCGAGTGCATTTGTGAGTAGTTGTTTTCTTTAAAGTCAATTTCCCGCAAACTAAAATTTCCAGCACATATGCCCTAATATATCAGAAACTAATAAAGATAATTGAATGAAATTTTCAGAGACTCTGCATAACAGAAAAAGCCATCCCTGGTGCTACAAGCATTAATATTCCCCTATTAGGATATTCACAAAAAAAAACTGCAGAAAAACTTAATGTTTTTATTAGTAAATTTAAAAACGTATTTCTTAAAAACTATAAATCGTATGAAGTACGTAGATATTAGTACAGTTTACTTCATCATTAAATATTAAGGTCCTGCCTCAAATAGTTTTTTTTCAGAAATGGGTCAAATACTTGCTCAAATTAACATGGCGTTAGATGGGCAGGGGGTGGTCCCCTTAAGCAATATGGAATGTGAAGACCATGAAAGTCCATATACTCAAGGAACACTGTATACTGAACGTCGCAGATTATTGTACCTATATTATTCTTGTGTTGTGTCTGGATGTCACCAGTGTTTTAACCCACCATCTTAAAGTTCTTCCATACACTAATGGTGTTCATAGAGGATAATATAACTAGCAAGTACGAAGCCTGTGTAGCAAATTGTTGAAAGCCCATGCCAGTTGATCTCGTAATCTGTTAACCCAATTGAACTCAAGCAATCATGTTAGCAAGTCAATTACAATTATTCTAAAACTGTAGCATTGGAATCATGGAAGTATCGTAACTATAATCCTGTGAAAGCTATCTGTTAATTCAAATAGTAACAAAGTTTAAAACTCTGAACGAACTCATGGTTTAACCGGGCTGTACCGGCATCTACAGACTCTTGACACTCTACGGAATTGGAAACTTTTACTTTAAGTATTTATTGGTGTTAAATGCAGTTTCTGGCTGTATGAATGAAATCCGCGTGCCATTAATATAGTAATAAAACAACAATGTTTAATCATATACCGGCTTCTGTAATCACAAAACATTTATCATGGACCAAATCCATGCTACGTTGTTACACTATCGCCGAGTACTTTCTACGTCGAGGGTACGCTGGTTTCATCGCTCATTGATCCTGCCCATAACACGTTAAAATTCTTCAGAATAAATTAAGTTTCCTGTACGAAACTGGGTACAGAGAATATTTGGTGGAACTTGATGGTTAGATTGAGAAAAGGCGTTGGTTGGGATTAAAACTGTATCTCAGGGCTGGTGAAATGTTATGTAACTTTCATTCCAACGGTTTAATGATATGTAAGGCTTCAGATCTCATACTTTTGTTTAAGTGTACAGTCGCGTATTACTGATGGATTTCAGCTGTATTTTTACACTAGTGAGATTGTTAAAAAAAAAAGAAAGAAAAAAAAAAAGGAGCCGTCGAAGTCGCAGTTCTGTGAATAATGACATTTTAAATCACACTCAGTTTAAATTTGGTTAAGTATGTTTATTTTTGAAGCTGTTCGAGAGTTCTTCAATGATTGTGTTGAATTAGGTAGTGAGGGAACGTACTCTATTAGTGTTGTTCACGTTACCTGTACGGCGACGTCCATCTCTGCGAGCTCCTCGCCACAGTCATGTCCGCGGCCTCGCAGCCTGCGCAGAGCGTTGCGAGCCTCCTCTCTCCTGCCGGACCTGAGCAGGTGGAGTGGAGACTCTGGCAGCCAGAGCGCCGCTGGCAGCAGCGCAGCGGCGGGCAGGGCGGCGCAGGCGAGCGCCAGAGGGCGGTGCTCGCCTATGAGGCCCGCCAGGTAGCCGAGCAGGATACCTGCCGTCACCTGCAGCTGGAACAGCGAGCCCAGGGCGCCGCGGACCGACGTCTGAGACACGTCCGACACGTACAGTGGCGCCGCCACTGACGTCGCGCCAATCGCAAGACCGGCCACCATCCGACCCAAGTAGATCTCCCAAACCTTGAAAGTCAGAAAGAAACAAATGAGATATTTTCATTTGTTCTCCGGATTGAGCTACTATCTAAGTGGCTTTAACCAGCCGTTATGTCGAGGGGTTTGGATGTTACCTGTTAACACTTTGGAGGAGGAAAAGGGCTTAGACGTCTAGGAGACCTTGCTTTAGAAATGCCTCGTCGGTAGAGATCCTTACTATTTATTACGAGGGGTGATCAGAAACTAAGGTTGCAAGGCGGATATCCCTGGAGTGTTATCCGATATACAGAAGTTAGTAGTGTGGGGTAAATATAAAGGTGCATTCCCACGATCCTTTGTAAACGGAGACGGGACGGGACGCCATGGGAACAGGGCCGCCTCTGCTAGCGGAGACGAGACGCAGCTACCCACACTGAGTCGGTAAACATCACAATCGTGTGTAACGGTGCGCACCCCTTCTGGTGCTGTAAAGTGCTCTTTGCCAAACGACACTAGGCAACATGGTGGGGAGGTGGCGGCAAGGTAAGCTAGGACTAACCTGCGGCCCGCGGTCGTCCCTACACTTCGGCTAATGAGGTCCCATCCCGTCTTGCCTGGCCTACAAGGGATCGTGGGAATGCGCCTTAAGACATGCCGTTGGCAACTGTGCAGAGTTTACGCTAAACGCCACCTACAGCGCTAGTTGTAGGTAAGCATAAATGGCGACTCTTTTTGGAAAACAGGGCTCGCGAAGAAAGCCGCTCATTTATTCGATTTCTATGAACAAACTGCGACCGAGCGTGGTGGTGTAACGGATAGCGTTCTGGCCTCGCATTCGGGAGGACGGCGGTTCGAATCCCCGTCCGGGCATCCAGATTTGGGTTTTCCATGGTTTCCCCAAATCACTCCAGGTGAATGCCGGGATGCTTCCTTCAAAAAGGCCATGGCCGAATTCCTTCCCATTCCTTGCCCCCATCCTTTCCCGTCTCTAAAGACCACGTTGTTAAAAAGGGACGTTAAACTGTTACAAAAAAAAAAAAAAAAAAACAAAAAAAAAACAAACTGCGTCTGAATTTCACCGGAAGCTGGTACAGATTTTTGGAGAGATAATAATGTCTCGTCAGCATGTCGCAGAATTGTGCCGAAACTTTGCGGCCTGTAGAGAAAACCTCACCGACGAGGATCGCGGTTGAAGCGGTTTCGCTGCGACATCATCGACCACCCTCCCCACAGTTCGGACCTCGCACCAAGCGACTTTTATCAGATGTTGAGGTGAAACACTTTGCGATAACGTGACTGAAAACGCAGGGACAGGATTTTTGCCGGGAGAGAATATTCAGACTCATCCCACGAAACGACAAATGCCTAAACCGATATGAAAAATAATGAGTTGGCTGTTTGGTTGTGTGAAATAAAATGTACACATTTCACTACAGGTTTTTGAACCTTAGTTCCTGATAACCTCTTGTAAATAAACCGATCCATATACCAATTTGAAGCAATAAATATCTGTCTGTTGCTATCGCAATAGTATTTTTTTAAATTAGTTTAATTGGATTTTTTGTTGTTATATTTGGATGATTTTAGTCAATGAAAGAAGGCAGAGAATGACCCTGAACCTACCCTCGGTTATTGAACTCGACCTCGTAATTAATTATAATTACGTATTTTCGCCGAACTTAAGTAATAATGATTTTTTTCCTGGTATCGATTGCTCTTTACGCTGGTATGCATTATGGAAATCTCAAGAATGAAAACCAGTCTTATCCATGGTTGAATGACGAAGGCGACCCACCAATTGCGATTCTGGCGTAGAGCAGACTCTCATAGTATGCTACAACGAACAAACACTCTTGCTTTCCAGCTTTTCAAACCTCCAGAAGTACTGTGGAACGATTCCGTATGAGAACAGAGAGGGATTCCTATCTGGTATACCAACACTTCGCTATGACTTGTGGTGTCAGCGCACGAGTGACTGTAGATCCTTCTATATGCTTGCTTCATCACTTCCCATCCTACCTATGCTAATGATTGAAGGTAAAAGTTACCTCTCACATTTTCCACATTGTGTAAGTAACTAATTATCTGTTTATTATTTTTCAGTTTCGAGGTTCGTGAGGTTGGCCATGAGCGTTAAGAGGCCACAACACTAGGCCAGAGAGGTACAACGATCTCAGGTTAAAATTTTGTGTCTGACCTAGCGGCTGTCCTGATTACGGCTTCCCGCAATCATCTTGAACGAATGCCGGCACAGGCCGCAGTTCCAGTCTCATAAATTAGGCATTTTACAAATAAAATCTAATTTTACTAAACACAGATAACACGTCGAAAAGACTGGCTGATAAACGGAGCTCTGTTTATAGTAACAGCTGATCCTGCGGGATTGCGGGCAAAAAGCTAAGAAGACGACGATTATTGTTCTGTTTCGAGCGATGGAGTCGCCTATAATATTGAAAAAAAAATAACTGTAAACAATACGGAACGTATACCGTCAAGAGAATGACATTATTTTGTCTGTATGTACTACACTTAACTAAACGACAATAATCCTTTTTATTTTAATAACAACACATTACACCTGAAAAATAGAAGATTTGAAAAGTGGATCTGAAACTGACACAAATTTTTTATTTTATTTTGATAGTGGAAACTTGGACACTGCGGTATCCCGTTTGACTACTGTTATTCTTATCCTGTTGTTTACCGTATTTATAAATGACCTTTTGTGGTATCTTCGCTTCCGAGGCAGCGCAACATTGCCTTGCCTCTTGTTTTCAAAGAAAAAAAAAAGTATTGGAAAAATCTTTGTTGACGGAAGGGAAAAAAAGATAACACACTACAACAGGATGTTTTTTTGTGCCTTTGTTTGATAAGGGAACTTCTGGACTCTGCTTATTTTCATCTTAATTAAGTATTCACCTCTAATACTCTAAACACCAAGAACACTATCAATGTAATAGTTGTAGACTGCATACTTAAGGTCAACAGTAAACCTTCGAAAGAAGGGTGTTATAATTAGTGTGAATTAGCGATTCCCGAAGGCGTGGAAATGTATAAGACTAGGAAGTTGCTTACAGTGATCTCACTTCGTTGTGTACCCAGTTCCAAATTATGATTCGCCGATAGAAATTCAGAATCCCAAAAATTAAGTGCAACCGAACTGATTTTGTCTTTAATTTACTGCGTAGACTTCAGCGGTCGTTGTCGATGTTATCTTGGCTGTCCGGGTGGAACTGCGTTAATATTTTGAAACCTGACGTTTCATTCTGTGACTTTCATCACAGTTAGTTTACCCGTACAACCAAGATAACATTGATTGTATCTTTGTTGGGTGAGAGTATGAAATTCCTAGGATATTGGATCATTGTTATCAGAGTTATTAAGTTCTAGAAAATTCTATGGAGAGCACAGTCGGAAAGATAAATTAAGGCAGAACTTTTGGTCTGCCAGATGCTGTTAACCAAAAATTTTGTTAGCAGAAGAATTTTTCTGTTTATTGAGCTAGTATCAGAATTTTAGTACGTCTTTAATATGTAAATTACGAGTGGAGAACCTCCGGATTTTAAAATAACATTAAAAATAACATTAAAAACAACATTAATTAAGGGGAAAAACTATCTGCCTTCCGAGGTTTCAATTTTTTACGACTTTACATATCCATATCAGGAATGCTTCCACACATACACGCTTTTGGCTCAATTCTAAACTTTTCTGTCTTTGTTAACAAAAATATATTCAACATCTTATTAGAAATGGACATGCATCAACATTTTATTAAAACTGGACACACTTCTCGTAAACAGAACAGTGCTGTAGAATTACTCGCCTGGAGCTGCTGAATATAAATACGAGATCCTAGGAGACATTTTTTAATTTTCTGCTTAATATGACAGTTCTAACGGCAAAAGGGCAACAGTAGTTTAGCTAAGAATCGTGGATACGTATTCATTGTAACCTAATTTCCATACAAAACAACTTTTAAGCAAGAAGTGGACAAGTTGAGCATATTTTGAATCTTGAAATTGGGATTTGAATCTGGGACCTACCGATATCTTGACAGAAAAAATCGCTTGTCGATTCAGACTGAACTGCAGGACTTACCGAGTCACTGTATGCGATGAGCGTCCACGAGGCTAGCAGAGGCAGCAGGAGCGCCGCCACGAGGCTGCGGGGACCGACGCGCGCCGCCACGACACCTGCCGGCGCCGCCCCCAGCGCCGCCCCCACGTTCAGCAGAGCGCTCACCCACGAGCCCGCCTCCTCCGACACCGGGAACGGGTTGGTGGGGCGCTGCAGCAGCGGCAGGGCCGGTGACGTGTAGGCAAAGCAAGTGCCCGCAGACAAGGCCCCAGCCGTCGCTGGAACAACCAACACAATGATATAGCTCAGAAAATAATATGGATTTCACCACTGCCAACCATACAGAAGCGTCCGCTATCGGATCGCTTCATTATGTTAATTAAATAATAAATAAAGTAAGTACTCGTACGGACCCTGTGCGAGGAGACCGTGATAGGCCCGCATAGGCAGTTCAAACCGAATGTTCCGGGAAGGCCCCTCTAGGTGTTTACGTTTAATGGCAATCAGTGGTGCCGAATATATGGACATAGTGGGAGACATGTACTAAGCTGTTAGGGATGTGAGTGACCGCTGCAACTAGCCATCGCATTCCACCGACCTGCAGAAACAGTGGGACTTCTCGTGTTTGCCGGAAACGGAAGAGAAAGAAACAGCGCGAGTTTAGATTTTCATTACAGGATTACATGATTTTACATGGTTAATAAAGAGAATTAATTCTGCCTCAGCTAATATTTCGTCTCAAAACCATCCTGTACAAGGTGAACATGCTTACGGTTCTTTGGCGCATTACAATATTGCTTGTCACCCCTCTATCTTCGATCATTCTTCACGATCCTGAAAGTCGACTGGAAGCACAGCTCTATCTCCCCTCCCAAAATATCGGCATTGAAATCGGACTATGAGCTATTCGAGGTCATTACAGACGGGAAAGGATGGTGATCAAGGAACGTGAAGGAATTCGGCCATCCCGGGATTCGCCTGGAGTGATTTGGGGAAACCATGGAAAACTCAAATCTGGATGCTTGGACAGGGATTTGAACTCGTGTCCTTCCGAATGCGATCAACTGATCCCTGACAGAAAAATGTTAGTGGGCTCAAAAGTAACGATAGACTGCATCTCCGGATCATATCTTAATCACTATGAGATCTTCGTAGATAAATCCAGTCAAGAGATAAGTCAACAGCATAGGATATGCTTAACATTTCCCTAGGTCGAATCATCAAGGAAAATTTTGAATAGCAAAGGGAAGAGCACGATCTGTCTAAAAGAATGGAAGGAAAATATTGTGACCAAATTCAGCCGATACCTACCAAGTCCTTGTTCATCGATTCAGTCACGGATTTTTTCCTAGCCACTCACACTGACTTCATGTCAAGGATAACGGTTATTGGGACTATGATGGAACATCAATAGAAGACGCAGCTATCTTCTTCGCATGTAAACTATGCACGGGAAGGAGTTCTTACGTCAGACGATGTACAGCTCCTGGAAAAGCCGCTAACGAAAAACATGGTAACACATCTCTAACAACAAATTTTAAAATCAATTATGAGATATGTGTACAAATGTAAGCTTTCTTTTTAAAAGTCTTTTCTGAAAGAACGACAGCTGAATGTATAGTCTAACCAACTAAACGCCAAATAAACAAATTAATTAGTGAGTGTTGCCATTTGTTTGTCAACTGTGTAAGCTATGTTTTGTAAAATAAATTTCTGTTCATTACCGTCCCAGAACTTGCACTTTTAATTCACGGCTTGGGTCGTATTATAGATGAGCAATGGTTGACTTGGCTCTATTATATTTTAAAAAACCGTTAGAAACTTTGCCTCACACTAGGTTAGTTAGGAAACTTCGACTGGGTTGGAGACTTTCTGAAAGGCAGAACACAGTGTTTAGTTCTCGACGCGTAGCGTTCATCACTTACCGAAGTGAAGTCCGTGGTTCGCTACGGAAGTGTTATAGGGCCACTGTTGTTTCTCATATACATTAATGATTTGTGCGACGTAATAAGGGAAAAGAAAAGATTACACTGAAGAGCCATAAAAAATAAAATAAAAAAATAAAATAAAAATAAATAAATGGTATACGCATGCGTATGCAAACACAGAGATATGTAAACACTCAGAGTACGGCGCTGCGGTCGGAGACGCCCATATAATTCAACAGGTGTATGTCGCAGGCGTTAGATCGGTTACTGATACTACAATGGAAGGTTATCACGATTTAAGTGAGTTTGAACGTGGTGTTATAGTCGGCGCACGAGAGATGGGACACAGCATCTCCGAGGTAGCGATGAGGTGCGGATTTTCTCGTACAACGATTTCACGAGTGCATTGTGAATATCGGGAATCTGGTAAAACATCAAATCTCCGACATCGCTGCGGCAAGAAAAATATCTCGCAAGAACGGGACCAACGACGACTGAAGAGAATCGTTCAATGTGACAGAAGTGCAACCCTTCAGCAAAATGCGTGGATTTCAATGCTGGGCCATCAACAAGTGTCAACGTGTGATCCATTCGACGAAACATCATCGATATGGGCTTTTGGAGCCGAAGGCCCACTGGTGTACCCTTGCTGAGTGCACGACACAAAGCTTTACGCCTCGCCTGGGCCTGTCAACACCGACATTGGATTGTTGATGATTGGAAACATGTTGCCTGGTCTGACGAGTCTCGTTTCAAATTGTATCGAGCGGATGGACGTGTACGGGTGTGGAGACAACCTCATGAATTCACGGAAGCTGCATGTCAGCAGGGGTCTGTTCAAGCTGGTGGAGGCTCTGTAATGGTGTGGGGCGTGTGCAGTTGGAGTGACATGGGACCCTTGATACGTCTAGATACGACTCTGGTAGTTGACACGTAAGCATCCTGGCTGATAACCTGCGTCCATTCATGTCCATTGTGCATTCCGACGTACTTGGGTAATTCCCCAAACGCCCAGAATTACTACAGAATGGCTCCAGGAACACGCTTCTGAGTTTAAACACCTCCGCTGGCCACTAAACTCCCCAGACATGAACATTATTGAGCATATCTGGGATACCTTGCAACGTGCCGTTCAGAAGAGATCTCCACCCCTCTTACTCTTACGGATTTATGGACAGCCCTGCAGGATGCATGGTGCCAATTCCCTTCAGCACTACTTCAGTCATTAGTTGAGTCCATGCCACGTCGTGTCGCGGCACTTCTGCTTGTTCTCGGGGGGGCCGTACACGATATTAGGCAGTTGTACCAGTTTCTTTGGTTCTTCAGTGTATTTGCTGATGATGCTATTATTTATCGTGAAATCAAAACTCAGGACGACTGAGTTTTGTTACAAGACGATATTATGAAAATAATTGAATGGTGTAAAGAATTGCAGTTGGAGTTAAACACTAAAAAGTTCCAAGTCATGAGTATAAGGAAAAAGGTGACATCATTTAGCTCTGAATATACTATTAATGGCACTGTCCTTAGAACTGCAGATGCCGCTAAATGCCTAGGGGTTGCAATTCGTAATAATTTGTAGTGGAATGAACATATCGAGAAGGTAATAGGGAAAGCAAATCGTATGCTCTAGGTCGTAGTTTAAAACAGCGCACACTGGAAGTTTAATCGATTGCATACAAGGCAATAGTTTGTACTCACTTAGAATATTGTTATTATGTATGGGGTCCCCAGCAAAACGGGTTAATGGAGGCATTGGGAAAGGTCCGAAGAAGAGCCGCCCGATTCGTGACAGGTATAAATAGTTGGAGGCCACCCACTTTTAGTGAATCGCGAAGTAATAATAATAATACACATAGGCGAACGTATCTCAACCTAATTCAATATGAACCAGTAAACTGTAAAAATTATTTTACGGACCAGTAACTCATATGGGCCTAACTTATTTACCTATGCATTTATTATTAATAAATTATCATAACATAATAAATCTAAAAACATGTTTTGAATTTTTATGGAAATACATTTGTTAAATTGCGACCGTAAAATATATTGAATAGCCTCTTAATATTTATTATTAACCAAGTGAATAATAATATTACCAGCTTTTGCCAGCAACTTCGTACGAGTGGACTAGGGGGAGGGGGAGACCGAGTTAACAGTGGGTCTACCACAATTACACTGGTAGATTTTTTGGGGGTTTAAAATAATGTAATTTCCTAAGTAAATCTTATGTCAGTACTTTTTTGTGCACAACGCTTTTGGTTTTGCTGTCCTTTGCTGAGATATACAGCCTCTGGAGTTGAAAACCCGTGATATGGCTACATATAACTGCTCATGGGAAAAAACACGATTTTTCTAAATGTACCACTGCTTCTTTCAGTGTCTGGGCTTTATTGATAGTCATCGCAAAGGCTAATTTATCGGGAACTGAAGTCTTTTAAAATGGAATTGTTGGAATTCGATGAATCATCACATCATCACCTCTTGCCACTCCTGTTTTATTATGTTGCGCCCCAATTGTTTCGTTTATATTTGTGTGCCTTTTGGCACTGTAGCGGTGCATGGAAGTTGCTCATCAGAAGAATGGGAATCCCAACTTTTAATTTGTAACAGAGCACTCTCAATAACTCCAGAAAGGATATCTGTGAGATATGGTATTTAAAAACTTGTATAGTATCCACAACACTGTCCACCTATAGTTATTCCATTATTTCGCCTTGCCCTTGTATCATCATTATTTATTTATTTGTCCAATAATTTCGCAGCCGGTAACAAAATTTCTTGTGTCTGTACATAAAATTCATGAACAGATCGTGAACTGACTACGGGAGAACCAAAGCCTGAGCGACCGGTATAACATGTTGGCATTGTTGGCCGGGAGATCCTGAAAAATTGTTCGGCCGCCTGCGTGGCAGAGTTCAGATTTGCCGCACATTCCACCTCTGTAGTGACTGAACCTACACTTTAACGTGGAATACGAACCACGGAATGTTTTCCTGGTGCTCATATGATCAAAACTTCCTGACTCCACCAGAATTTAAAACCGAGACAAAACAACGACCTCTTGAAACCAAGCGCCACTGTGCCTCCATTCCTCTCAACGATCAAATATTACAGAGACTTACACACGCTATATGCCTGTGCGTCACCGTTCGGTTAGTTTTCCAAATTTTATTACAAAATATATTATTTATCCTGAAAAAAGTGTCCTATGTCCCTTCTAATGGTACATTGTATTTCCTTGTCAAATTCATCAAGATCAGTTTAGCCGTGAAAACTTAACAGACAGAGAGAAAATAATTTCTTTCGCATATATAGTATTAGTATAGATGCCTGCGGAACACCTGTCTTATTTTCGCGCATAAGGTGATCCGTGGACCACAGGTTGAGAAACGCTGGCCTAGAGCATTACGGAAAACCACCTAGAAACAGTAGTCAGGATGACAGGTACGTCATTCTCGAGGTTAGAGAGTTTCCGTCATACCTCACCGAATAAAGTACGGCGACACGGCGCTTTAATACGTATAGCCAAACTGGATGGTAGTGTCAGTAATGTCCATGGGATTCCGGATGTTACTACTGTGTGCCGGGCCGGCGTTAGGGGGGGGGGTAAGCGGGTCAAAAGTACCCGGGCCCCGCCGGCTGATGGGGGGCCCGATCACCGACTATAGGGGCCTTCAGGCCATGAAGCCAAGAATACGCCCATTGTCACCTGGCCATTTTGTAGAGCTTAAAAAAAAAAAAAGGTCGCCCGTTTTACCCCGGGCCCGAAATTCCTAGCGCCGGCCCTGACTGTGTGTGGTACTCACCGACGATTGCAGCGACGTACTGCGGCACTTTGCTGGACGGCGCCTCGACGCCCTTGCCGTCGGGCGCCAGTGTCAGCGCCGTCCGGCTGTTCTGTTCCTGCAGCACGTGCGGGTGTCCCGACATCCTGCAGCACACCACGCACAATCTGTGTTACTTAACTTCTTCAGTAGTGAAATGATATGTTCGCACCAACAGAGTTTCTCATCTATTTTAATACCAAGGAATTTTATACTCTTTGTTTCTAATATTACGTTATTTTAATAGTTATATGTAAATCCGGATGTGCATTATTTTTTGTTTTAAACCTAATAAATGTGTTTTTTTAAATTTAATTTTAATGTTTTTGCCTTAAACCAATTTGCTACTTCACTAAGTACTTCATTTACATTCAATTTTAGGTTACTGTTAGGTGTTTTTTTTCACAATAAGGTTAGTGTCATCTGCAAATGAAATACTCTTAACTTCGTCACATAAGTTTCCAGGAAGGTAATTGATATATAACAAAGAAGTTTGAATATGTGTAACAAACAAAGGAGGTGTCCTAGTACATAGCCTTGGGGAATTCCATGTTTTATTTTCTCCCAGTTTGATGAAGCATCTTTACTTATTTCAGATTAAAAAATGGTACGTGTTACATACTCCAGACATATCAATAACGGCAGACGTGTCGCTGCTTATGTGTTACAACCATCTTCAGTTAAATAACAAGCAGTTTCAGTTATTGTGTGAATGAAGGCTTTACTTCCTTGTCGCTGCTATATAATATCTTCGCTGGTTCGCTGCCGGATTGTGCAGGCGAAAGACGAGCTTTCGGCGACGAACTCTACCGCCATCTTCAGGCATGGTGCTCACGCTGTGACGACTAGAGCTGCAATGCCGCTCTCTAGCGCTCGTCTTTCGCCTACACAATCCGGCAGCGAACACGAGAAAATTATATTGCAGTTGTAGTTACTGTAAAATGATATTTTTATAAAACATTTTCTGAAGAATCTTTCTTAACTTCCATCTTAACGTTATCAGGAGTGACTCTAAACAAATAAAAAATTAGCTATTGCAAACGACAGACTCAAGAACTCAGGAATGATGACTTCATAACTAACATCGGCCTGAAGCTTCACCCGCGTGGATCTAGATGTGTGGACAAATGTGGACGCTATAATATATAATTTAAACATATAATATAATTTAAACATATTATGTTTAAATATTTTTGCGGAAATATTATTAGAGGTATTTTTATGTTGAAATACAGCATGGACCCGAATGACAAATAATATTCTGTATTACAGCATACTGAAGTGAGGTCCGGGGTTAATCAGGGAAGCGTGATAGGGCCTCTGTTGTTTCTCATATACATGAATGATTTGTGCGACATAATAAAGGGGATGAAAAGGTTATTTGCTGATGATGCTATTATTTATCGTGACATCACAACCCAGGACGACTGCGCTTTGTTACAAGACGATATTATGACAATAATTGCGTGGTGTAAAGATTGGCAGTTGGAGTTAAATGTTAAAAAGTGCCAAGTCATGCGTGTAAGTAAAAAGGTGACACCATTTAGCTTTGAATATACAATTAATGGCACTGTCCTTAGAACGGTAGATTCCGCTAAATACCTAGGGGTAACAATTCGTAATAATTTGTCGTGGAATGAGCATATCGAGAATGTAATTGGGAAAGCAAATCGTATGCTTCGATTTCTAGGTCGTAATTTAAAACAATGCACTCCGAAAGTTAAATCGATTGGATACAATTCTCGAGTGAGTTTTCACTTAGAATACTGCTCTTTATGGGGGGGTCCCCATCAAAAGGGGTTAATGGAGGCATTATAGAAGGTCCAAAGAAGAGCCGCCCGATTCATGACAGGTATAGATAGGTGAAGGGAAAGCGTAAGTGCGATGCTGAACAAGTTAGGTTCGGAAGACCTGATACACCGAAGGCGCTCTTGACAGAAGCTAATTGAAAAATTCATGACTGACGTATTTCGGAATGACAGGGAACAAATATTGCTACCAGCAACATTCATATCCCGGAATGACCGCGAAAATAAGATAAGAGAAATCAGGGTCAGAACCGATTCATTTCGGTACTCATATTTTCCACGAGCGATTAGGGAGTGGAATAGAAAGGATTTACCGGGCGAGTAAACATAAGATCCTACAGGAGTAGCTTTCGATAAAGTTCTCCGGCCATCCTGATTTGGGTTTTCCATGGTTTCCCCAGATCGCTCCATGCGAATGCTGGGATGGTTCCTCACAATAGCCCATGGGCGCCTCCTGCCATATAACGTATATCCTTTCCAAACCATTACCTTCCCGGATAGTTGCAATGCACCCTCCGCCACACACTTTTAGTGAATCGCGGAGTAATAGTAATAGTAAGCCACGAAGTATGTAGTTTTTAGTAATTTACGTTGCCTTCACGTGCCATTTTAGTGACCTCATTACTACTGCGCGTAGCTTTTGGCCGCGTTGTTAACACCGAGTAGCAAAAAGAAACCCTAAATTCCATGAAATAGGTTTCCACTCAACTGTTTACGTTCACATGTAGGGGCTCTTCCAGCTCTCTGAAAGGTTTATTTTAACGTACTGTATTTCAGAAAACGGAAGAAACAAATAACTAGAGTTATAATAATATTAAAGAATTCAGTAAATGGAATATTTATCTTTAATGTAGTGTGATCTTTGGGGGGTATCTGTTATTTTTCAGTGTTGTCTATTGTATCTTTATTAATGAATGATTCTTAATTCAAGAAAAAATTCGTGATCAGATTTAAAATGTAATCATAAAAACTGTATGTAGTCCGAACTCAGTACCAGTAATTATCTAACAGTAGACCTAATTCTACAGCAATCAATGTATATTGTGACATGTTCCAGAAACTTCTAAAAATTCTCCAATCACTGCTCTAGCTTGAGATCGTTGACATGCTTATTAGTTTTTGTCATGTGTATAAGTGTACCAAGAAGAAATAGCATTGTGTAAGCATTTTAGTCCGTAGCCTTTAATAGTTTAATGTAACAATCATTTGGTGTTTATGATCACGGTTTTGTGCATTGTTTGTTTATTATTTACAAGGCTGTTATTTTCACAATTCGACCTCGCCGAGTGGATGAGTGGTTAATGTTCGAAGCTGGCATTCGGGAAGGTGAGAGGGGGGCGGGGGTCGGGGGTTCGGTGTCCGGTCTGATCATCCATATTTCGGTTTCTAGCCCAGGCGTTTTTTGGACGATGTCATGGCTGAATTCCTTCCCCTTCCTTGTCCCCAGACACCAAAAATAAAATATATTCACACTGTGGATTCAGATTTTCCTTGACCGTTCCAAACTAATGGCAGAAAATTTTTCTTAAGAAACCCGAAGGCTACAACCTTCTCGGTTTTTATAGGTCAATGTCATTCAGTCCGTCACCAACAAAACAAAAACATTAACTTGTTGATAACCAGTAGACATTTTGAATGTGTTATTGACTTCCTAATAATAATTTACGGTTCTAGGAATATTTAATTCTGTATATTAGGTCACACAAGTTTCTGGATTGTTTCTGTCAATAATTTTTTTTCACTCCGTTCGAAATCACTTTGTCTTTTTGCCTACTAAATTGTGCCCTCAAAATCCTTATACCGAACTAGCGTTTCTGCAAAGAATTAAACATTACCAATCTTTTCTCTTTTTTAAATATATACACTTGCCCAAGCGTACGACAGGTATCGGAAAAAGGTGAAATTTTCTGAATGTAACAACGTAATTCAGTCGAAAATGGATGATGGACTTGTGCGCTATTGCGACCTTTCCCGGAAACTCTCTGTAGTGTTGTTGGAGTAGAACGAATTGGTGCATGGAACTAACTCTTCAGACACCATCTATGGAAACAGCGACATTGCCAGATAGAAGACTAATGTTTACGACAAGTATACATCCTATTTGACGTTAGAAAATATTTCAAGCAGCAATCGTATTCAACTACACGTTACGGCGCAATTTACTGTAAAGTTTCACTAACTTATCGGACAAGTTGCGGATACACCTCTCAAGACAACTGAACACGCTAACCGCAAGACCTAACAAATTGGCTTATCTACCAAGAAGTAAGCCACGAAAAACTGAAATATTCCATGTAAGTACGAAATGGTTGTTGAATTAAGTTTAGCTTCCGTTTTGAGGAGGCTTTGAAAAATTTTAAGGCATTTTAGAACATTTCATAAAATACAGAAAATATTAGCCAAGCATACCAACAGCTTTGTTTGTAAAATATAAAAACTATAAAAGTATTTTCACTTTTTTTCTCTGAATGTACCTGATCATAGTTCGAAGTTACGAGTAATGAAGAGAATGACATAACTAAGATTAAAATTAGTAGCAAGGTTTCGTAATTCTGAAAATACATTAGTAAGACATTAAATGTAGTGACGGCGACATTAGGGTTAAACGGACAGTGGCATTGCATCACACCGATCTGTTGAGTAAACCGAATTGTGCTTATGTAAACAGAAAGGGTAAAGATTCGATAAGCCTAAGGAAAGTTTGTTTGCTTGGAGAGATTCTTCATAACTGCATCCTGTAGTTGTTTTCTTTCTAGTTTATAGCAACATTTCAACTTAGGAATAGTATACATTGAGAACTCGGAGAAACGTTGTTTTCTAGCAACCAAAGAAGTGAACAAGTAAAAAAGCATTGTACTGACATTCACTACAAACATTCTCTTCAAAAAATGGAGTTTGGAATGAAGAAAGTGCAAAAAAGTCGAAGAAGATTCAGTGCAAAATTTCTTTATGTTTCGGCGACATGGACCTAGAAATGTATTAAAACATCCACTTCAAGAAACTGGAGAACAGACACTAAACAGTATCATTGCGATAATACACTGAAAAAACGACTTCACCTCCTTGTGCTTGAAAATCAGAAAATGCAGTTGAGTCATAATAAACATTTTTTCCTAACGTGGTACAAACCTACACTTAGAAACCTTCCTACTTTAAACGTGCAGGTGAAACTCCTTCGAGCGTACGAAAATACTATCCGCTCTTTCGATTATGAATCTCATGTGATGGACAGAGTAGGATTTATTAAATCATCCAGATTTCGCTCTATCATAGTTTCCCGAAATCACTCCATGCGAATATTGGGATAGTTGCCTCAAAATGCAATAGCTGAATTCCTTCCCGTTACTTGCCTCTGGAATCCTTTCCCTCATCTAATGACCTAGATGTAGACACGTATAAAGCCGTTAGTAGAGAAAAAATTATGCCTCATCCAAAAGATGGTTCATTAGAGCGTTTAGCTGCAGTGATCTCTCGAAAACATGACAAACCGAAATTTTAATGGCACTACCGGAGATCGAACACGCCTCCTTCAGGGAAGCAAGCAGCAACGCTATCTCTCACTAACCAGTCTCGTTGCAAAATACAAAACAGTGGATCATCAATAGTGTAAGATAGACAGTTGTGTCTATCTAGCACTTGCGGGTGACACACATCGTAACCTTGAAGAACTGTCATGATGTCAAGGTAGAAGACAGTAAACTTTGCTTGAGTTAATCGGATAAGTTCTTGACTGGACTCTATTAACTAAAACTCAAGGTCAAAAACACTTGTTTTTAGTAAAGAGTACTTCAGTTGCAGATAAGCAAAATTAATTATAAAGTGCGGTCCGCTATTTTTAAGAGTCACCATAGAAAATTATGGAGAAACGTAATTTTGGTAAAAAACCATTTTTAACCCGCGAAATTAGGAGTTGAGTGAACTGTAACTGCACGCTATTAGGCATAATGTCTGGATTACCTTTAGGTAGCTACTTCTCAAACAAGCTGAAGTCCACGTGCAGGCCTTCTGGTGACGAGGTGACAGCCCTCAACGATTCCCTCCGTATCCACTTTGAATGATCACGCGATGATCACTCGGCCCACAGTGGTCTATTTATGTTTCAGAATCTACACTGTGGGCAGTGGAGGTCAAGCCGGTGTCCACTCTTCTGGTTGCTGCTTCCGTGGCGGTGCACTGTTCTGGAAGACCAGTCTGCTGGTCGTGTGTATGTCTTGTATGAGACCGGCGAGTGACTGACTAGATGGATCGAGCCCTGGGCGGCGGGGTCGCGACCCCAGATATGGACCGGCGCCGCTTATCGCAGTTCTGCAGCGCAGAAACTTTAACCCGGGGCCTCAATGTCGCCGGGGTGACGCGCGTGGTCTAGACGACAGTAAGTGGGGTGACAGGGTGGGCAGCCGGGCTTCAGGTCACATCGAAAAGACGGCATGGCAAGGTTATTCTCCTCGAATGAATTCAATTTGTAATTCTAATGAAATAGCCTGAAAGAAGGACGATTCAGTTCTTAGTAGAAAAATGGCTACTCGGAAGTGAATAACGTCAAAACAAAATAATCACAATGAAGGACGATGTTGCTCATATCGTATCACGATTATTAATCGATTTTCTTCAAACTTCGAGGTTACTGCTGGGATTATCCTCCATTTAGCCTCAAGAATGCGGGATCCATCAAAAGAGGATAACGAGAAACATTTGTACAATGCTTATATTCCCTGAACAAATGGAGACTCTCGTTTTTCTTCATTAATAGAGAACTTCGTTCTACAGAAGATGATACGACCTGGCACTGGCAGTGTCAGCTATAATACATTGGGCTGGGTTTACAGAAGTCGCTGGTTCGAGTCCGAGCTCAAGCTTTAATATTTTTGATGAAGCGTTTGTCTAATGTTTTCAGTGTTATTATAAATATTAATACTGTAGAGAAAAAAATACATACTCATCAATCAAGTTTAGTATTACAGCTAGAGGAGACAGCTGCAAGGCTCAAATATTTCTTTAGAAAAGAAAACAGTAGCATTAAAAAAAATAGTAATATAAAGTAAATATTTGTGGATGATATGTAACAATTATTGCAGAGAGAGGACATACAGTATTGTAAACAATTTCGGTAAGCATGCATCTACTACCATTAAATGATGATGCAGATGCAAAATGACAACGTGTTTGGAAAGATTTTCGGAATAAACGGTAAACCAATACCGGAATTACCGGGCCGGGGACGGAACCCTCATTCTTCAGGCTGAAGCGCACCGGGACCAGTCCAAGGAAAAATATGCACATTCCTTATGAGGAAAAAAAGGAGGAAAGACTGACAACATAAATAATTTGGGTATTATAATACGGAAAACAATAGCTAGATGTGAGTAAAAATCAAAATGGAATGATTAAATCATATTGACAAAAAGGTAGAGAAAGGTTATAGAAACTCTTAGCCATTAAAATTAAATCAAAAATAAAACAAAAGAAGCACCAGTAGGATAAGCATGAATTTTAGATATTCTTGGAAGTTCGTTGGGAACGAATCGAAGAACAGATAAGATCAAATAACTTGGAAGAAGCAAACAGCATAGCATATTGATTTCCCAGTATTAAATGAAGTAATATGAACTTTTAAAGTAGAAAACAAACAAGAAATGATGGTTGGAAGAAAGCAATAACATATAAAAATTTTATTAGAGAACTTGTACTGATTTCCAAGACATTTATATACCATTAGTGCGAAACAATTGCGAAGAAATGGAAGCGTAAAGAGACATGTGTCTGACAGAACAGCAACAGAATTGAAATACACAGTATAGCAGTTGAGCCGTCGTAGGTAGCGATAACTGCAGCGCACAATTGGCCGAAAACGCAATTCTTAGGAATCTATGAGACTGAAATGAAGGAACGTTAGGGGACGATCTAAGCTGATATAATAAAGGATTAGTAAAGCTTCTAACAAAAAAATACCTAGTTCTAAATCACCAAGCATGAATCTATTGACTAAGCATTACAAATGAATTTTTTTTACGAAATACTCCCATCAATAGATTGCACAAACTAGATTATTCTGTTATTGCTTATGTTCAATGTCCTATTTTGATGAACATTGTTACCAATCAACATCATCATGTATATTATTTCTATAAGGTATTGTTTTGTCACAAGCCATTATCTCCATTCACACCTAACCGAAATCTATAGTTGAGGTATCATTTTAAAGATTAATGTGTCCGCTTTGATCATATCATATACTGAGAAAGTAAATTTTCAAATTCGACCCTTAAAGGGTAAAAATATAAAAAAATTTAAAATGCTGTTTATTCTGTCACTAGTTATTTATCTCCCTGGATACTTAACTGAAATCGTTAAATGAAGTATCATTTTAAAAATTAAGATCTCCGCTTTGATGACATCATATATTAACTTTTCGGAATTCATCCCTTAAAGCGCAAAAGTATTAATATTTCTAAAACGCGTTTAGTATCACGAACCATTTATCTCCCTCCACATCTGACCGATATCGATAAATGAGGTATCATTTTAAAGATTAAGGTCTCCGCCGTGGTTACATCATATTTTAAGAAAGGAATTTTTCGGAATCCGTCTCTTAAAGGTCAAAAGTATTAATATTTCTACAACGCATTTTTGCGTCATGAGCCACTTATCTCCCACGATATCTAACCGAAATAGAGCTATCATATTAAAGATTAAGGTCTCTGCTTTGGACCCATCATATAGTAAGAATGAAATTTTTCGGAATTTGTCCTTAAAGGGCAAAAGTAATTACTGTGAATGTTGCGCGAGTGAGACAGTTCAGAGTCAAGCCGGTAGATAGCAGTAGCACATATTACAGAGAAATTAATAAGATGCTTGATTGGCGTCGACTTTTGCTAAGTACCTATTACACTGAACAACTGAAACAACAGAGGCGGTTCTTCTTTCATCCTATTACAAACCCCCAAACGTACTATTCGTTGTATTCGCGAAATTTTAGCACGGGTCTACTAATTTTTTATTTTTTTTTTACGCTTCGTCGACGGCTAAGGTCATTAGACGCTGGATTCAAAGTGGGGACAAGGAACGGGAAGGAATTCTGCCATGACCTTTTTGAAGGAAGCATCCCGGCATTTGCCTGGAATGGTTTGGAGAATCCATGGAAAACCCAAATCTGGATGCCCGGACGGGGATTCGAACCCATGTCCTCCCGAATGCGAGGCCAAAGCGTTAACCGCTAACCCACCACGCTCAGTCGCGGGTCTTCTAGTTTATATTACTAACTGGTGCCCACGACTTCGTTCGTGTTTGTATAGGATTTGGATTGGCAACTACCGACATCTAACCACCATAGTACACGGTAGGAGACACGATACCACTACGACACACAGACACCAATGGTCTATGCTATGTAGTTGTGGCAGCAAAGTGAAATATACGGACACATAAGCCTTTGGTCGAATTAAGGTAGGCCAATTTCAATCACCATATCTCGCACACTCCCACAGTTACTGAAATTCGGCCAATGTTGTGATTGATGGGTGACTCTGTGTTACTACCACACACAAACAACAGCGGTCTGCGCTTGAGAGATTTGACTGAAAAGTGACTCACCGGGACACATAGGTCTTTGGTAGAAATATGAAATTGCCGCAGGTCGACCACTTTCAATCACCATGTCTCCCACACCCCCATAGCTACCGACATCTAAGCAGCATAGTGCACGATAAGAGACACGATACTACCACCACACACAAACAACAATGGTCTATGCTATGTAGTTGTGGCAGATAAGTTACATATACGGAGACACATGTCTTTGGTCGAAATACGAAAATATCCTTGATCGGCCACTTTCAACCACCATATCTCCCAAACTCACATAGTTACTGAAATTCGGCCAACGTTGTGATCGAAAGGTGACTATTTGTTACTACCACACACAAACGCCAGTGATCTGCTGAAATGTGATACACCAAGACACAAACGTCTTTGGCAGAAATATGAAATTGCCGTAGGTCGACCACTATCAACCACCATATCTCCCACACCCCTACAACTACCGACATTTAACCACCATATTGCGCGATGGGAGATTAACTGCTACTACCACACACAAGCATCAATAGTTTATCCTATGTATTTGTGGAAAGGGAAGTACAAGGAGACGCAAATCTTTGGTCGAAATATGAAAACGTCCTCATCGACCAACTTTAATCATCATATCTCCCACATCCCGACAGCTATCGGCATTCCGCCAGCGTTGTGCACGACAGGAAACTCCATGCTACTTCGTCACACAAACACCAGTGATCTGTGCTAAGTGTTGGTGGCTGAAAAGTGAAATATATAAGGAAAAACACGTCTATTTTTATATTTATGTATAGATATAGATTTCTATAAGGTGTTTTGTTTTTGTCACTAGCCATTATCTCCCCTCTACTTAAACGAAAGCAATGAATGAGGTATTATTTTAAAGCTTATCGTCTCCACTTCGGTCTCATCATATTTCAAGAAAGCAGTTTTTCGGAATTCCGCCCTTAAAGTTCGAAAATGTCAATATTTCTAAAATGATGTTTTTCTTTGTGTTACGAGTCATTTATCTCCCTGGATACCTATTTGAAATCATTTAATGAACTACCATTTTCAAGACTAAGATTTCCGCTTTGGTGATATCATATATTAAGACAGGTATTTTTCGGAATTCGGCCCTTAAAGGACAAAAGTATCAAATTTCTGCAACGCGTTTTTGTGTCACGAACCATTTGTCTTCCTTCATATGTACCCGACATATATAAATGAGGTACCATTTTAAGGATTAAGATCTCCTGCTTGGTCAGATTGTATTTTAAGAAAGGAATTTTTTGTAATTCTACCCTTCACGGGCAAAATTACTATAACTACCGAAAGGTTTTTTTTTTCCATGAGCTATTTATCTCCCTTGATATCTAACCAAAATCGAGAAATGAGATATTATTTTAGAAATTAAGTTATCCACTATCATCAAATCATATTTTAAAAAGGGATTTTGTTTTTGTTTCGACCCTTAAAGGGACAACGCATTTTTCTGTCACGAGCCATTTATCTCCCTTGGTACCTAACCGAAATCGATAAATGCGGTATTATTTTAAATATTGTAGTATCCGCTTTGCTGACATTATATTTTAAGAAAGAACTTTCTCAAAATTCAACCCTTAAAGGGTAAAAATATCATTACTAAAAGTTTTTTTTTGTTGTTTTTTTTTGTACTTCGCTTGATGCCTAACCGAAATCGATAAATGAGGTATCATTTTAAAGACCATATTTTATAAAAGGATTTTTTTTAATTCGACCCTTAAAGGGCAAAAGTATAAATATTATTTCTATAAATTTTTTTTTTACTTGCCATTTATTTCCTTCGTTAACTAACTGAAATCGATAAATGACATATCGTTTTAAAGATTAAGGCTTCCAATTAGGTAATATCATAAATTAAGAAAGAATTTTTCGGAATTTGATGCTTAAAGACGTCGCGCGTATGAGACAGTTCAGAGCCAAGTCCCTTGAATGTAGCAGCAGATATCACAGAGATGTCAATAAACTGTTTTTTATACAATAAGTAGCTTTTTGGATAGTTTTTTCTGTTAGGGAAGCATTTTTGTTTACTATGCAATTCCAATGTAAATATTTTATTCGCACAGGAACACATATCACAGAGAAGTTGATATGCTGTGTGTATTTTGTTCTGGTTGGTTGTATTCTGTTAAGGTCAGCGACAGTTTATTGTACATACAGTGTGTTTTAAATTTTCATGTTCCCAAATATCGAAATATGTTGTAAGCATTTTGATGCGTACCTATTACACTAAACAAATAAATATTTTCTACAAAAGTGCGGTTCTACTTTTCATTATATTACAAACATTCAACCTCACTATTCATCGTATTTTATTCGCGAAATTTTCGCACGTGTCGTCAAGTATCTCTTATTTACCATTACAATTTCTTGAGATACAAACACCTTTTGAAGTCGCCTTAAGTGCCTCTCGCGCATTACGTACGCAAAAATAACAATTATTTGATCATACGCACATCGCAGATAAATGCAAAGAAGATTCATCTTATTAGATACACAAATAAAAAGCAATAGGTTTATTATGGTAATAAGGTGCGGGAAAAATTGCTTATTGAAGAGTTGAAATGTAAATATTTTGGCATTGTATTTGATAACAAGATTAACTGGGCAGAACACATTGGACAGGTAGCAGGAAAAGGTTTAAAATTTTGCATTTGTTGTAGAGGCTGATGTGGGGATGTACGAGAGAAGTAAAGGAATTGGGTTACAAAACTTTGGTCAGACGATTGTTTCAATATGGTAGTGTAGTATGGACCCACATTACAGCAGATCGCAGAACGCAATCAGTAACAGATATGATAAAATAGTTTGAATGGGACTCATTGGAAGACATAAGGAGAGTGAAGAGGGTCATGGATGTGTACAAGGCGTATATTGGTGATGAGGCATGGAAAGACATTGGTGTAAGAATTGAAAGTAATGCATGGAAGGGAAAAGATGACCATGACCACAAGCTGGCACTCGATTTCAGGCACAAGGGTGTAGGAATATTCCCTTTTCTAGCTAAGGGTGTCAGGGATTGGAATATGTTACCAAGATAAATAATGAATAATTTGCCAAAAACGTTGAAAGCATTTAAAGTTAAAATTTTTAAAGGGTAAATGTAGGTGGATGCAGAAAAGGGAGAAGATGGGTGTTTAGGGAAATTGCCACCGGAGCATGCGCTCCATTGTAATTTAATTTTATTTAATTAATTTAATCGCGTCCCGTACCCATATCAAACAAAACCATATAAGACTTACACAATATTACATAATGGAGGCATGTGGAAGGTCTTAATGTCACATAGTCTTCATGGGTTTGAAGCCGGATATTTTAATGTAACGATGACAACGTTTCGACAATGTCCTCTGTTGTCTTCATCAGGTAATCTTGCAGATTCTCAATAGCAAGATACGATTACCTGATGAAAACAACAGAGGACGTCGTCGAAACGTCATCGTTTAATGAAAATATCCACCTACAAACCAGTGAAGACTATGTTGCATTTATAGGCCGGGAAAATCTCCGTTGACATACACAGACGGAAAAAAAAATCCCAACACCAAGAAAAAATTATTGTAGAGTAATGAAATTTGGACAATGCATTTGTCAAGTTAACATGTTTAATTGATTAAATTTTCAAGATCACAGGTTAATTTAAGCTCAAGAAAATGCATTTCAAATGTGAAATACTGTTAAATTAATAGCCGGTGTAACCTCCAGAATTTTGAATGCAAGCCTGCAAACGTGAATGCATTGTGTCATACAGGTTTCGAATGTCACTTTGTGGTATGGAGTTCCATGCTTGTTGTACTTGTGCTGTCAATACTGGGACGGTCAGTGCTGGCTGTGGATGATGCTGGAGTTGTCGTCCAATGATATCCCATACGTGTTCAATTGGAGACAGATCTGGTGATCTCGCAGGCCAAGGTAACATGTCGACACTCTGTAGAGCACGTTGCGAGAAAACAGCGGTATGAGGGCGAGCGTTATCCTGTTGAAAAACTCCCCCTTGAATGCTGTTCATGAATGGCAGCACTACAGGTTGAATTACCAGACTGACGTACAAATTTGCAGTCAGTGTGTTTGGTATAACCACAAGAGTGCTCCTGCTGTCATAGGAAATTGCTCCCCAGACCATGACTCCAGCCCTGTAGCGTGCATTCCACTGACTACAAGCCATCGCCGTTTGCGACTCCAGTGGTGTCAAGCCAGAGCTCATTGGAGGACGGAGTGGAGATCTGTTGTGTTTTCTGATGAAAGCAGGTTCTGCCTTGGTGCCAGTGATGGCCGAGTGTTGGTCAGAAGGAGGCCAGGGGAACGCCTGCAACCAAACTGTCTGCGGCCTAGACACACTGGACCTACACCTGGAGTCATGGTCTGGGGAGCAATTTCCTATGACAGCAGGAGCACTCTTGTGGTTATACCAAACACACTGACTGCAAATTTGTACGTCAGTCTGGTAATTCAACCTGTAGTGCTGCCATTCATGAACAGCATTCAAGGGGGAGTTTTTCAACAGGATAACGCTCGCCCTCATACCGCTGTTGTCTCGCAACGTGCTCTACAGAGTGTCGACATGTTACCTTGGCCTGCGAGATCACCAGATCTGTCTCCAATTGAACACGTATGGGATATCATTGGACGACAACTCCAGCATCATCCACAGCCAGCACTGACCGTCCCAGTATTGACAGCACAAGTACAACAAGCATGGAACTCCATACCACAAAGTGACATTCGAAACCTGTATGACACAATGCATTCACGTTTGCAGGCTTGCATTCAAAATTCTGGAGGTTACACCGGATATTAATTTAACAGTATTTCACATTTGAAATGCATTTTCTTGAGCTTAAATTAACCTGTGATCTTGAAAATTTAATCAATTAAACATGTTAACTTGACAAATGCATTGTCCAAATTTCATTACTCTACAATAATTTTTTCTTGGTGTTGGGATTTTTTTTTCCGTCTGTGTATAAGGTCTAACGTCCACACATCTTTCTCCTTGTCACATTTCTCAACTCTCATACGACTGCTTTAAATATTTTAAACTGTGTTCATCCTGGGTCAGGGAGATAACAAACCTACGGGGTGGAAAGGGGGATGGAAGTCGGCCGTGGTCTTGTAGGGAACCATCCCGGCATTCACCTTGAGTGACTGGGGAAAACCACGAAAAACCCGTCAGGATGGCCGGACGGGATTTCAACACCATCCTCCCGAATGTTAGTTAGGAGGGCAAATTTGCCCTCCGCAATTCACTGCTTTGTTTAAATTAGCTATAGTTAGCAATAAATATTTCAACTCCGGGAAGGAAATTCTGTTTCGTTGAGTGCTATGAACGTAAAAACAACTGGACGGCGCTACTACCAGACATCAAGTTGTTAACACAACTGATTGCGTCAAAGATCCCTAACTGACCACATGAAAACAGTTAGCTATCGAACGAATAAGAACACCAAAAGGGTTTCCACACAGGCCATAATCACTACGGTCAAAGCCGGTTTTCCCCCAAAGTGTACAGCTCGACAAAATAAAATCCATCATCATCAGTGAAACCACAGATAAAGCTACAAATCGTAGCGGGGCTGTATAATGCCGTTGAGGCAGTGAGGGGGGGGGGATATATAACTGGACGGATCTTCATACGCTTTCAAATATTAAGTAAACCAGGGTCCCAGAACTAACGCGTTTTATGTTGATGCGACATTGGAAAACTGAGAAAGAAAAACGCGTCTGTTCGTGTGCATGCTCGTTTATTTGAAAACGATTCACACAAAAACTGCTGTTCGGATTTTGATTGGGTTTTCGAACACTGTACAAGTCACAATGCTGATAGTAAAACAGGATATTTTACCTTTTGATGTGACATAAAAAAACTGAGAAATGAATATAAAAGTTTTCGAAAATTAAAATGCTTTTATATTATAAGTTCGGACTCTTGTGTTCTGTTTGAGTGTTTGTGCGTTTAAAAATATTTTGTATAAATACTGCCGTTAAGCGACAATAAATCCGGATGCAGCTAGTTATAACTGCGATTTCATGGATGATAAATCTGTGTCACAGGGCTATCGCAGCAACCGCGTCGCTGCGTTGAATGAAGACTCAGACAGGCGTCAAATTAACAACGCCATATGTTGTAACGACAGTGAAAAATTGTTTTCATTTATCGTGAATGCTGGTTTAATTATCACTAATTTGTATGCGTTATATTTCTATCTCCGACAAGAAGTAAAACAAACTGATTTTTTTTTTTATAGCTTTAAGAACGTATATATTAAACTCATACTTGTAATTTTCTATATAACCATTTTACTCCATAATTAGGTAAACGCAAGGCTATACCACATACCAAAGCCAACAAGATTAATTAAATTCGGACAAAAAATCGTCAATTCCCAGGAATAATACGACTGCATGCAAAAGTTTTAATTTTGTTTTATTTGTGTATTTTATTAATATCGAATCATTCAATTTTCTGCTTTGAAAATTATACAGTCCCACTTTGCAGTTCATATGCCATATATACACTGAAGAGCCAAAGAAACTGGTATAGGCATGCATATGGAAATACAGAGATATGTAAACACTCGTATTATGGCGCTGAGGTCGGCAAAGCCTATATAATACAACAGGTGTCTGGTGCAGGCGTTAGTTCGGTTACTGATGCTACAATGGTAGGTTATCACGATTTAAGTGTGTTTGAACGTGGTGTTATAGTCAGCGCACGAGAGATGGGCCACAGCATCTCCGAGGTAGCGATGAGGTGGGGACTTTCCTGTACGACCATTTCACGAGTGCACCGTGAATATCGGGAATCCAGTAAAACATTAAATCTCCGACATCGCTGCGGTCAGAAAAAGATCCTGCAAGAACGGGACCAACGACGACTGAAGAGAATCGTTCAACGTGACAGTAATGCAACGCTTCCGCAAATTGCTGAGGATTTCAATCCTGGGCCATCAACAAGTGTCAGCGTGCGAATCATTTAACGAAACATCATCGATATGGGCTTTCGGAATTCATGGATCCTGCTTGTCAGCAGCGGACTGTTCAAGCTGGTGGAGGCTCTGTAATGGTGTGGAGCGTGTGCAGTTGGGGTGACGGACCCCTGATACGTCTAGATATGACTATGTCAGGTCATAATTACGTACGCATCCCAGCTGATCACCTGCATTGTGCATTCCGACGGACTTGGACAATTCTAGCCCATACGTCCCGAATTGCTACAGAGTGGTTCCAGGAACACTCTACGGAGTTTAAACACGTCCGCCGGACACCAAACTCCCCAGACATGAACATTATTGATCATATCTGGGATGCCTTGCAATGTGCCGTTCGGAAGAGATCTCCAGCTTCTCGTACTCTTACGGATTTATGGACACCCCTGCAAAATGCATGGTGTCAGTTCCCTCCAGCACTACTTCAGACATTAGTCGAGTCCATGCCACGTCGTGTTACAGCACTTCTGCGTGCTCGCACGGGCCCTACGCGATATTAGGCAGGTGTTACAGTTTCTTTGGCTCTTCATTGTTTATTGTCACACAGAGTATTATAGGCCAGTCATTAATATCCTATTATTATCCACTGAATATGATGCATAAACAAGTGTTCCATGTCGCTTCCCTAACAATACAGACAAACAAAAAATTTACATTCCCTAAGATCATTAGCCGTCCAGTTCCTGTCATACAGTGTCCTACAACCTGGCTATAATTTCCTTCAAACTTGTCCTGAAATGAAATTCATCTTCCCCAAGATCCTCCCAACTTCCCCCAGAATTTGCTTTAATAGACTCGTAACCTCAGTCTGCTTTTGATCAAGAAATGTCACAGCTGATGACATTCATTATCTGAGAGATTGAGATGTCAAGAGCCGAAATATTTAAATAATGAAATTGTTATCACGTTATTTCCTATTAATTTCAATTGATTACTTTTGTAGCTGTGACAATTTTAGCTGTTTCCGCGAAAATTTATAATCTGCATCTTGCGCATTAAGATAATATGTTCTAATGGACCATAGTTAGATTTTGAGAGAAATACTGCTGGGCAGATTCCACGTTTATGGCAGGTACTTTCAACAAGATACGTGTGGGAAGCTGTGCAAAAAATTGCAGGATAAACGGCATCTAGTTCTTTCAGAAAGGATTTGTTGAGCTGTTCCCAGAGACATGTTATAAAAGGTTGGGAGTGTGGACCCCATTTGTTGGCAGCTTCTGCGAAGTTATTAATCTGAGAAAATTTATTCCCTACTCACCGCCTTACTCTGAGGCCGACTGTTTTTAAAAAAGGAACGCCATACTGTGCTACAACCGCAAACAGTGATTTTGGGCACGGATGCCTCCATACAATAGGAGTCATGGTATGGGCTTAGTATTTAAACATTTATTCCTAACTCTTTTATGGTCTCAAGCCCTTGATAATGACTTAAGAAACACCTTTTTTCGGTGAGTGATACTCCAGTATCACCACAAGGATTAAAGAAATCCTGTGAAGCGTAAACAAATTGACGAGGGTTTCAGTCAGGATCTTTGCAGTGAGTCTAAGGTCGATGATAAAGTAGATTTAAAGAGGAAAGGAAAAAGACTGATGTGTATGCAGATTGCCACCGGATCGTGCGCTCCATCGCAATTTTATCAATTGTTATTATTATCACATTTGATTCCTACCCATGAGTCTAATCTATTTGATCTTTGAAGAACAAACAAATAAATATATTAAGAGAAGATGTGGAATGTTAAGAGCTATCTGAGGTGAAGCAAGATGACTTTGTTCAGGTCTGAGAATACTTGAGAAAGACATGATATAACAAGAAGAGAGTGAGCTATTAAAAACAAGAACTGACAACAAAATGACTTGTGGCCTCAAAACAAATATCCAATAAAAAACGAAATTCGTGGTTTGCTTATAACATACATGGCACACCTAGTTTGTAGTACGTTTTATTTATATTACGCTTATTTACTAGTTTCCAACCATTTTTATCCGTTTTCTACCATAGTTTCTTCCGATGTTAAACTCAGTAAAATAGCACCATGGCATCGTCAGTTTCTTTTAGAAAGTTAACACCTCATTTAACAAACTTTAGGAGAACAATGAGAATATGAGATAATTTAATAAAAAATGGAACAAGTACAAAAGAATGTAATTTGACTGATAAATCCATATTATATAAGGGGTTTCTGCCTTCATTCTCAAGAATCTTTATGACTAACGCCCAATTTAGCGAATGAAGACGTACGAGAACCTGAGATTTCCCTTTTAGATACCAGTTTATCACATTGTTTTCTTTTTTTATAAATCTCCAAGTAACTTGATATAACGAAGTATCTTTTTGTAAACTCAGACTTTGTCATTCCAATTTATACAAAAATTTCAGTTAAGCAATTTCTTGCCTTAAATGTTTTATGGAATGACTTAACTACGAGGGTGGTTAGAAAAGTTTTTGGAATGTAATGTTAAGAAATGACTTTGCTCAGTGAAACATTTTTATTTTTCAATGTAATCTCCCTGTACACTAATGTATTTGGTCTAGCGATGTACCAATGCCTTGATCCCATCGAAAAATTAGATTTCTCCAGGCCTGCAAAATGTCCATCAACTTCGATTTTCAGTTCTTCGTTTGAAGAGAATATCAATCCACCAAGGAAAATTTTGGGCTTGGGAATGAGATGGAAGTCAGATAGAGCCAAATAAGACGGGTGTGGATACAATTCGTATCTCAGTTTATGTATTGTTGTCATGGTAACAGCTCTTGGTTGAGGGCGCGCACTATGTTAATAAAAGATGACTTTCTTCCTAACCAAATCTGGCCTTTCTTCGAATATCTTTTACTGTAGTTTGTCCAGGAGGTAAGTGTAGTATTGTCCTGTAATTGTTTTGACAATTGAGAAGAGTATCTATCAACAGAATACCTTTCTCATTCAAGAAAACTTAACTTTCCGGCCGACCGTATTGTCTTTGCTTTCTTTTGTGGTGGTGGCGCTGAATCAACATGTTTGCACTGCATTGACTGTTTTTGGTCTGTGAGGTATGGTACTGGACGCAAGTTTCATCTGTGGTCACAAACCTGCGTAAACAATTTTGGTTTCTCCGAAAACGGGTCAAACATTGTTCGTACATTTTCACTCTGACGCGTTTATGATCCGGTGTTAAGAGTCGTGGCACCCATCTAGCGCATAATTTTTTCATCTACAATTCCACTTTTAAAATTTGATATACCCCTTCAGGTTACATCCCTAGAGCTTCAGCAATTTCTCGCACTTTCAGTCGGTGATCCTCCATCAACATCGCATACAATTTCGCAATACTTTCTGGTGTAGTGGCACGTCTTGACCGACCACTACTATCATCTACGCTGTCTCGACAAAATTTAAACTCGTTTGTGCCCTTGGAAATAGTTGAATATGAAGGAGTAGAGTCCCCCAATGTGTTCTGAAAATTGGCAAGAATCTTTGCTTTCATACCATTCGTTACAAAGTACTTAATCACTGCTGGAATCTCGAATTTTTCCAGCTTCACATATCACTACGACGAAAGACAATCTATAGCATATTATCATACCTGCCGAACACAATTTATTTCCCCCTCAGTACTGTAGTTGTGTACAGAATTAATTAATAATAGTTTGGAGCTTATAAGCATGTTAACAATTTTCTGCATAAACTGCCACATACGGTTCTGTTTTTGTGCGTCTCGGAGTTTGCATATATATATCGCCGTGTGACCACGATATGCGTCTATGATGAATCTTGATGTATGCCAGGTGATTGGATCTGATGTATCAACCACCTATTTTGAGCTCTTTTTTTTACCGCGATTTTTTCAAGAATTTTTCTCTCTGAAGAAGTAAGACATAACCTTCGAAATTTTTTAGCAACGTCCATGCAACAGAGATTATAGCTGTGACCAGTTCTATTGGCGGGTGGCCTCAAATGCGCCGTTGCCAACAGTTGTATTCACATCTTTACTTGTAAAGTAGTTTGTACTGTGTTTTAAATAATTTATAATCACAATTTGGAGTAAAATATTGATGTATGTCATTTCGTTAGCTAAGTTATACAAGTGCAGATGCATTTAATACATTTTAAGGTTTCAAAAGACCTGTTATTTAATTAAAATTAATTACGTCTAAAAATTTGATTCTAGAATCCACTGTGTCGTTTCAATCAAGAAAAAATCGAGTACCATCATTCTGACGCATTTCCTAATTTTTTTCGCACAACGGTTGTTTTTTGTGGTAACAAATCACTGCAGGTTTTGATATAATCACTGTCAAATGTGTCCATAGATTTCAATTTTTCCTCACCATCGTACATTTCGAGTACAAAATATCGTCATTATTGTCAAGTTTGAAATATTTATGGACATTGTGAATGATTGATGTACTCTGCCGTCGAAACTCTGTTGTCTTCTTCAGTCGCAGTGGTACTGCTGTCAATGACGTGCGTCTCGTTGTAGTCGTTAGTCCCGAAAAGCTTGGAGTAGAGGAATAGGTCTCTTCCTGAGAATCCATTTTTTAGTAGCACGATACTCTTGCTAAATTACCCTAATAATAAATTACTCCACTTTTGGTAGGTAAAGTTTATTACACTAAATTACTATAATTAATAAATAACTAAAATGTATTATTTAATATCGCATGCAAAAATCGCACATTACTAAAAATGAAAATATCCTCACTCGAGCACGCTGACACACTTTCTAATTCCCATTCACAGGTCACACATTTTGTGTGTGTTGAAAGTGAGGTGGAAGGTTTGTGGTTGGTTAGCGAGCCGTTGCCGCTCGTACTAGGCAACACAGGACACTCAGCGTTGCAATTTTCAAATGATAGAAAGAGATCGCATCGCGATATTGTTCCCAAGTGTAGCAATAGTACGTTTGCACACACCCACCAATTCATTTGGCCACAGCTATAGTAATAGGAGGCTTTATTATAAATGCTGGTAACAGGTGGATGGAGAGAAAGTGTTATTTTGCTGGGGTGATTTGTTGCACCTATTGGCAATCTACTATGCATGTTGTAATTATGGTAATCAGAAACCCTTCGGTCTTACAAGATGAATCCTGTTGGCATGAAATTTTACATTTATCAGTTTCTAATTGCATTTTCATCTTGTTTAATATTTTAATTTTGCTTATAACATTTTTGTGCAGTCACTCTTTTCGCATTTCGAATATCAACGAGGAGTCTAATTGACTGAAAGTCGCGGAATAACTCTTACCGCACACGAAGCTGTAAAAAATTGATTAAACTTGTCTTTTATTTTTATACATAAGAATATTACAGTTTATCTTGTTTGCAATATTGTCTGAATACAAATAATCAATGGTAAATGTTGGTCTTCTGTTGGAGAAAGTAAGTATATAAATGGTTTCTAACTATACGTTTTTGAAATATGGTTTTGAGGTTTCTAATTTCTCAACTAAATACAGAAAAACCTGTTTACGAGAAAGGTACAAAATTCATATTAACGCAATGAGAAACAAAAAGTGGAATAAAGATTACTACACACCTCATTCCCTTGTCGCATTATTGCTGGAATAATCGATTTATTAAGATAGCTATTCTTTTTAAATAATAATAGATTTGTAGATGAAAGATTTAGTCCATTACATACAATCGTATTATTTTTATGTTGTGTACTTCAGTATGGGTTGATATTTTTTTTTTGCTGTCGTCAGTCTTTCGACTGGTTTGATGCAATCCTCCATCCTTTCCTATCCTGTGCTAACCTCTTCATTTCTACATACCCCTTACAGCCCATGTCCTCAATTATCTGTTTCATATATTCTAATCTCTGTCTTCCTCTGCTGTTCTTACCTTTGACTGTTCTCTCCACTAACAAATTAACCAATCCAGCATGTCTCAAGATATGACCTACCAGCCTGTCTCTTCTTTGTGTAAGCTTCTTCCACAAACTTCTTTTCTCACCCATCATTTCCAAAACTCGTTCATTTGTTACTTTGTCTGTCCACTTAATTTTCAGCATTCTTCTGTAACACCACATTTCAAATGCTTCCATTTTCTTTATTTCCGGTATTCCTAAAGTCCATGTTTCGCTACCATAAAGTGCTGTGCTCCACACAAAGAGTTTTAAAAAGTTCTTTCTAATTCTTAGATCAATATTTGAAACTAAAAGGTTTCTCTTTTTCAAGAAGGCTCATTTTGCTAGTGCTATTCTGCTTTTAAAATCATTCCTGTTGTGTAACTTTTAAATGGAAAATAACTATCAAAATGTAAGACTGGAGATTTTCTCGGCGTTGTAAATGAATAAAACTTTCTCGGGTAGCTAGCCGAGTTAGTACATCGTTTGACCACGACGTTTCGGCGGTCACAAACTCTGCCGCCATTGTCAAGTGACTGTCAAGAGATTGTGACCGCCGAAACGTCGTGGTCAAACGATGTACTAACTCGGCTAGCTACCCGAGAAAGTTTTATTCAACTATCAAAATGTACAAATACCAAACATATGTCGCTGGTGATGCTCTGGAATTAGAGTGAAACGCGTACGACACAAAAAATAAAATAAAATATAATAAATTGACGTGTCATTAGTCCTTTGTATATATGTATATACATATATATATAAAATTAAATTAAAAAAACTGATTAACTAACTTAGTCCATAAGTCGAAGGTTGGTTGGATCCTCCGAAAGGAGTCATACTAAGCCATTGTGTCAGAGGTAGGACGGCTAGTTCCTTTCCTCTGGGATCTACGTTTGAACACAGAATCCGAAACACGGTACGGCCTGGCATAGTTCAAATGATTGAGCGCAACTCTGAAACATTCCTGCACCTTCCAGGATTTGAACCTGGGACCGGAGCAAGCGCCTGAGTCGCTGAGCTACCAGACCGGCCAAAATCTAGAAATATAAAACTGTACAAGCTTGTGATATGTCCATCTTTTACATATCTTGTAAGATATCACACGATAAATAAACAAAAATATGTTCATGTTATATTATTTATTCAGTTCGTGTCAAGGAAATGAGTGTCGACAGTTTTGTTAATTTGTTCGATTAACGATACGATCAATAACTATGACAGTTCAAATATCATGTGAGTAAATAGTGAGTGAAGTTAACTTCATACCGAACGTGGTGAGTGAGGGGTAACGTTCTGGCCTCGCATTGGGGAGAAGGCGGCTTTGAATTTGATGAAGAGTAAGAAGCAGAAGTAAGAAGGAAATTGAAAAATGTTAAAACCGCTGGGTTGAACTCGATTGCTCTTGCTGTCATTGGTGGACATTAAGAGACAGGAAAAAAAGAGGGGAAATAGGAAAAGTAATATCAGGGAAGGCGAAAGTAAAAACAAAAATACTGCAGGATAATGTACGAGCATTTCGAGTAATACAGCTCTTTATTTTAATGAATAATTATATTTATCATTCATAACCAGAAGTTAGAGTGTTCGTAACCATGTAATGTTGCATGGTAGGATTAAAGCGAGAGGAATTTAATAATAAATTCACAGTTGATTTCAGTTAGAATGGAGAAGGAAACTTTTCATTAGTATAGAAGGAAGTTAGTGACAGTAATAAGCTGCACGCGTAGCAGGAGGTGCGGAATAATTACTATAAACAGTAGAAGGCAGTAAATAAAAAATTCCTAATTTCATAAGAAATTTGTGTGGAAATATTCCACCATGGCGTAACATCCACCGCAGTTTATAGCATTAATAACTAAAATTTTTTTTTTGTTAAGTTTCCACTATAAAAACAAATATAAGTTACTCACTATAGTTGGTAAATTTATTTATTATTACAATAAAGACAATCATCATTTTACATTATGATTGAGGCGCTATAATTCGGATTTCTATAGTGCAAGATCAAACATGTCAGACTACTGAGTGGCTGTGGGATTTAAATTCATCGATATCAATTTAATCAAGACAGAACGCAAAGATGTGGTTGAAACATTTTTTATCACATTATGAAAACGTATGACTCTTCCATGTTGTTTCAATGAAATATGATAGACAGATTACGGAATTTTACATGTTTAATGAGGTCTAGGTCAGGACATAGCAATTAAGTTACTGCGATAACATTGATTTAAGAAATAAAGTGGTGTTATCTCTCTGTTCACTTTGTCACGGGTGAGAACATTTGGAGACCTTCTTGTCAGTGTTCCAGAGAAATTTCACAACGCGACACAGTTTGTTCGGCGCCTGCTTACAGTGGTCCATGCGACCATTGTATGGAATTTTTATAAGATTTCTGCTGAAAGTTGTAGCGCTGCTACTAGTTATGGATGAATGTCTATGACCGTCGGCAAATTATTTTTTTTTATGAACTGATCACCACTCATTGATTCACAGCCTATTAATCCAACATTTCTTGAAGCAGCAAACCTATATGAAAACAACAGTAACTATAAGGTAAACAATTATGTAATTGTTTCATCAGACTGGTTTTTCTTTATTTCGGGAACAAAATGAATTGCGTGAAGCATATGTGGCAATGTGAAATCGGCCTACCTTTTGGTAGGATGCAGGTTTGTTCCCCGTCGTCCCTTCCCGATTTCGCTTATCGATGATTCTCGAATTGACTTCTGGGAATAACGGTATGTTTCCTCAAGAAGATCGTGGTAAAATTATTCTAGTTCTTTGTACACAATTCTTTCCAAGCTGTAATGACCGCGAAGCAGAAGATCCGTGAAGCTTTTCTTCTTCTTCCATCGTTGTGCCCAACTCAGGAGCGCGAATGAACTTATTTAGCAGATGTGTTTTTCCTCAGTACCCAAAACCTCTTCATCCTTTCGCTGTGTTCTTTCCTTCGTTCTTCCGTCCACGTGTTACTTCTTCTGATATACTGGCTGTTGGCAAACTGGTGATTGTTGACCATGCTACTAAATCGGCATCTGTCCTGTATGATGTCGTCAGTTATTCCTATTTCCCGGAGATCCTTTTCAATTTCAATTAGCCAGTTGTTTTTAATTTTCATTGAAAGGGCTAGATTTAGAATTCTTTTTGTTAGTCTGTTATTACTCATTCTGATAATATGGCCGTAGAATTTAATTCGTCTTTTCCTGAATGTGTCTATAATTTTTTCCGAATGCTGATACAGTTCGTTTGATTTTCTTTTCATCCAAATTCCTCCGGTACAAACAGGGCCAAAGATTTTTCTTAAAATTTTCTTAGATAAATAAAAAGAACATTGCTTCCTTAATTACTATACTCGATGGAAATAAATAAATTTTTGTTATCATTTGTATCATTATGTGTATAAGACACCTGTTTACAGCAATTAGATGTGTATAAGATCAGTTGCACGTGCACAGTCATATTAGATTTATCACGTTGCAATTATTTCGTTCCCATACTGATGTTGCCATACATACCTTTAAAATACATACCTTTTAAGTGCCTAAAGAAATCAGAAGGGAGGTACCATGAAGTCGGGCCTTGGAATAAATAGCATCTTTTCTCCATTTTGTCATTAACTCCCATCTTTACTGAAAGGAGACTTTTGTTTCATATAAAATCAATAAAATCAAAGTTGTGTATAATTGTTGGACTGGATACAGTGTCATATCCATGAATCTGCATCCGTTTTAAAAATTTACGCGAAATAGACTGAATTTTTAATGAGAATAAGCAGAGGGTCCATGTTAGAAGCAAGTACTGTCTTCCGTGTCTGGCTGAATCGTTAGTACACATTTATTTGCGGATCGATCTATACTTGTTTTTCGTGTATTCTGACCCTTACTAGCAATGCTGAAAGGATGGCGCTAGTTATATCTCCTTGAAACACTGAAAAACTGCTAACACATTGGGTAAAATATCGAAATAAAAGATCAGAGGACAGGACGCGCTTAGTATTTGCTGGAAGGGTCGCCTCCCGCCTCATTCAGCTGTATTCGTTGGAAAGTAACCGCGCAAACAGCTACAGCGTATGAGAATGTGCGAAAAGGACGTACGTTTATTAAATTTTGAATGTAATCTACAGTGGAACTATTTGTGATCCTTGCTTTTAAATGCCTCGTCTCTCATTGTCTCGACATAACAATCTGGGGGAACCGCAGCAACTATTGCCGAGTTCGGATTGGTGCTCTATAACTCTATCTCCAGAACCAACACTGCATCAGGAGAGTACAAGAGATTTTCTGGTTAATCACTTCTCCTCTGGGGCTACACGGCCAGAGGAATTCTCATAGGCCGTAGCCATCAATACTTCTCATGTGGTCTCCATCTTCATTACCTGGACTCCACGCATCTGCAACGAGCCTTCACTTGGTTGCTTAACAAACAGTTGACTTCATAATGTTGTCTTAGCAAAGCTTAGATTGCTTTAAAACCTACCTGTCGTTAACTGAGGTGTATATTAAACTAAAGATTTAACTAGCTGGTCCACATCATTCGGCAACTATTCCTTGACGACGAAGGGATCCGCAAGTGCACCGGTCGTCGCATCATCACTACAATCCCGCACCATGTACGGGTAATATTATCTACAACCAACATCCTTTCACTGTAGTTATGCTTTACCATGTAACAATCTTGGCCTAATCTCGTGGGCAAATTGTGACATTCACTGTATGATTCTAAACAGGTCAGCATTAGTATTGCTGCGCGAGAGTTTCGAGCTTGTCATTTTTCCATCCAAAAGATGACGCATTTCAGTTGACTCCTTGCTCTCATTTATGTAACGGTGTTATCGATTCAGGCCATGTTTTATGCATTTTTATGTCGCCGTACAATCTTCATGTCTTTTTTCATATTGAATTCATTTAAATCGTTTGATAAATTCAGTTTAGCTAATTTTTTGTTTGTTAAAAATAAATCATCAATTTTTTTTGTAAGTTATTCCTATTATTACCTACCAAAGAAAATCTTCACACACCCTTTTGCTCGAAATCGAGTGTCAGCTTGTGGTGACGGAAATCTTTTCCCTTCCATGCATTACTTTTAATTCTTACACCAATATCTTTCCATGCTTCATCACCCATATACGTCTTGTACACTCCCTTGACTATCTTTCACCCTCCTCCTGTCTTAAAATGAGTCCCATTCCAGCACTTTTATCATATCGCCTACTGATTGTGTTCTGTGATAATTTCTATAGACAATTCTAGTAACCCTTCTTTTGCACCGCTTCCAACTCCTGTATTTGATACCAAAAATGTGGGTCCCATACTACACTACCATATTCAAGCAATAGTCTGACCAAAGTTTTGCAACTCAATTCCCTTTTTTCTCTCCTATAACCCCTCATCACTCTCTCCAACAAGTGAATGATTTTGAAAAATTTTCCTATTACCTGTCAAATATGTCGTGCCCAGTTGAGCTTGTTATCAAATGTAATATCATGATATTTACATTTCAGTCTTCAACAAGAAATTCATTCCCCACCTTATAATCATAATCAACGTTTAGTTTTTTATCTGTGTATCTAACAAGCTGACCCTTCTTTGCATACATCTTCATCACTTGTTTACCTACCCAGCTAGATATCCTGTTCAGCTCACCCTGCAGCCGTTCACAGTACTCACCATTTTGATCCTTTCATATAGAAGTATGTTACTGCAAACAACCTAACTTCTGTTCTTAAACCATCAACACAGACGTTAATTAGAATAATGAGTAGCAATGGTCCCAATAGGCTATCCTGTGGCACCCCCATTTTTACTTCCACTTCTTTTGAAACTGCATTTCCTAAGCTAATTTTTGCTTTCTAGCTTTTAAAAATATTTCTACCCACCAAATAACTTTCTCATCCACTCCAATTGTTTTTGCTTTAGTTGACACTATTTCATGACTCATTGTGTCAAGCGCCTTTGAATGGTCTATTACTTCACTATAAATTATTCCTTCGCTGTCCCTTTCATACGAAATATTTTGCATATCTATATATATAAAGATGAATGTATGTATGTTTGTTTGTTTGTATGTTTGTTTGTTTGTATGTCATTTGTTTGTATGTATGTTTGTTTGTTTGTTTGTTCTTCATACAAATCCACAGTTTTCATCCGATCTCGATGAAACATTTCACACTTATCCTTTGAAACAAGGAGAAAAATACTGTCTACATTTGGTTGAAAAATTATCTGTATAAATAATACATGTTGCCTCATAATTTCGAAATACTACTGAACGGCGATACACAGACGCGTTGGATATGGAAGTCTCTCTACTATTTTTCCGTGTAGCGGTCAGTTAGCTCAGTGGTTTCACATTACAGATACTGCCGGCCCTGGTAGCGTAGTGGCTAGCGAGCTTGCCTCGCGTTGCCAGGGTCGCCGGTTCGAGTCCGGCCGCGGGCATGGGTGTTGTGTCAGTCCTGTGTTGTCCCGACTGAAAAACGATAATATGGTACAGACAGATTCGAACAAACCAAAGATAAACTTATAGATGGCTAAGCTGACAAAAAGATAGCCATCTTTTAATAAAAAAAAAGTTGTTAAAGCGCTTGCTTGCTAATGTTTGGGTCCTGGTCTCCGGTTCAAATCTCCGTGGAAGCTAAGATTTTTAAAAATTGTTTTTGATCGTAAGAGTCACGCCTAGGCCGTCGGTTATTCGGATTGAATGTTAAACTGTAGATATCACAAATAGAGGGGTGCAATGCGAGGCAAATCGTACATAGTCTTTCAATGCTGTAGGTGTACACTTCTTTACGTTATATTGATACCTCAGTGGTGATTCGCAGTCAGTGTGTGTGTGGGATCTGCAGTAATAATACTATAAATACGGAAGTAAGTCTCTCTCACTTTTGTAACGTTTTGACAACTAAATACCTTTTCCGATATTGACGGAATTTGACAAGAAAATCTGTAGGGAGGGCAAAGAACATTTTTTTCGGTATGATTAACAGTTGTAGTCACGAAATTTTGAGAACTTATCGAACGGTGACAGAGAGACGGATGCGTGCGTTAGTCTGTAATGTTACTTCGCTTGCTCAAGCTATGCTTCTCCCGCATTATGTTAGTGTATAATTTGTTAATAAATTTCGGTTAGAGAAAAAACGTATTATTTAGTATAGATGTCGATTTTCTCTGTCCTTTTACTTTGTGTCTGCTTAAATGTTTCTGGCACCAGTTTATTTTGCCTCCTTTTTTGACATGCCTTGCGGGCGTAAACTGGCCTAAGTTGAAGCTCTAGCAGAGCACGAGCAGCTAAACCCTAGAACTCAAGAATCGGACGCGCATGCTGAAGAAAGAAGAAACGTCCAAGCTGAAACAAAGCTGCCCTTAGTTTACACCCCCCCCCACCCCCACCCACATCCCCTCACATTCGTTTGTTTTTAAATATGTTGGAAATTGATTCTCTTCAAGAGACAGGTTCGATGGTAGAATGATATAGTGATGGCTATCCGGCCATAATATGCCGACTCGGTGTTGTTTGGGACCAATCCTTCTGTACCAACAACTTTCTATATTCAATTCTGGCAAAGAAATTCTTAATCCACGCGTACGAAGTCGCGGGTATCAGCTAGTATCCTACTGAGATACGCATGAATATCATTGCCCAAAATCATGATGCCGACTTGAAAACCACACCGAGCGTGGTGGGTGAGTGGTCAACGCTCTGGCCTCGCTCTCGGGAGGACACCGGTTCGAATCCACGTCCGGGTATCCAGATTTGGGTTTTCCATGGTTTCACCAAATCACTCCAGGCGAATGCCGGGATTCTTCCTTCAAAAGGCCATGGCCAAATTCCTTCCATCCCGCCTCTAATGACCATGAAGTCGACGAGGCGTAAAGCTAGAATAAAAAAAAAAAAAAGAATTGATAACTACCCACGCTCCTCACATGTATTTTGTCCTAATCTTAGACATTCTTCATAGTCTAATTCTTTTATTATTATTATTCTAATATGCCAATAAACTGTCAATTAGTAACACTAGTACCCTCCATAATTTCTTGATCTTACCAGAAACACTAAAAAATCGTACAACTTCGCCAAAATTGCTCACAGTTCCTAAGAATATTGTCTGAAATTACAATATCCTGGAACGAAAGGTTACTTTATTACAGGTGCTGAAAGCGTATGAAGTCTATGTTTAATCTTTAATGGCAAAGAAAAATTCGTGTTTTGATGAAATATTTGTATAAAAAAGAGAAATCAGCATAGGATATTCGTTAGGGTATGGTGTCAACATTAGGAGAGGTTACCCTAACTTACAGCACAGTGGCTTCTAACTGAGGGAGAACCAGTACTATAGAAATAACAACGTGTAGGAGAGCCATTGGAGGAAATCTCTCAGGAAAGGTGACAGTGTACATGAGCTGACAGAAGGTTAGCAGTTTGGCAGATTCCGTCAGAGTACTGGCAGTTCCTGCTAGTTGGGCGCCGAAACTGTAAGTTTCGTTGAAAATTTTACTATTATGAGTAAGAGTTCGGTTCATTGCTTCGCTCTGGAATCAAAGCAGCAATCAGTCCACTAGAACCACTCCAGTTCATCCCTTCCAAGGCCAAAGCTGTTCCTTCTTCAGGGGATTTGATGGTTTCTATTTTTTATTCTGGAGACATTCTGCTTCTGGTATTCTTGAAAACCAGTGAAATCATTACGGGTGTGCATTATTCTAACGTCGTGAAGCTAGTAAAAGCAGATATGAAGGAAGAGAGAACAGGCAAAGTCATTAAAAAAGTGCCATTTAATCAGGATAAAATTACAAGTCTCTCATCGCAGTGGCTCCTTCACGGTGTGAGTTTCAGTTAGTTCCTCTAAACTTCAATTAAACCGATCTGATCCCTCCTGCATCCACCTATTTCCAAATCGTAAAACCTCAGTGTCTGGCACCTATTTTAATATATCGAATAATAAAATCATATGTGCCGAACTATTTTGATGCCATTGTAAAATCCTTTTGTGCAGGTGGCATAAAATCATTAGAACTTCGTCGGCGAAAGTGTGTGGAGCTTCTTAAAAACAACTTACATTTTTATTGCAAAATCAGTTACTCACTCGTCTGAACCATGCGAAACTTCAATCCTGTGCATTTACCTTTGCAAAAACTTTACCTCACACAGTTTTTCTTTGCGTAAGCTTACTTGCGCCTTACCTGGATAGCGTCAAGTAGTTAAAAATATAAAGCAGTCTCCTTTCGGTCAATAGTCACTTCCAAAACTTCCTCTGAAACTTATAAAAAAGGTTAGAAGGAAATCTCAAAACTACTAAATGACAACAGTTAATTAAACATCAGATAATTTCCGCGTAAGTCTTCAATGCACAGATTTTCTCTTAAATATCTTAGACTCTCCGACCATTTTATTAATTAAATTTCTTTCAAAAGAGTCTTTACACAACATATTTCACCAAGTAATAAATTTTCCTTATCAAAAAAATCCAAAACACAGTTCTGATACAACCACAAATAATTCATTAAAACTTCTTATATATTCCACAAATCGTCCCTAACAATTTATCTCATTCATTTGCCTATCTGTTATACAATGAAAGTGTATCATTGGTGTCTCTTTTACTAAAATTCCTAAGTTCCAAACATCACTCCACCCTATTGCCCAATAATGGCGTATCAAGCGTTTTCCATAAATTAAAGTTCCTAAACTCCACCGTATATGTTGCACTATTACTAAAATAATACTCAGTCTTCAGAAGTACTGAATGGCTGATTCACTGCTTCTAAACTTGGGCTAATTCCTCTCTGAATGTAAACAGAGTAATAGTTCTGCTGATCTTAGCAGCTGCGCCGCCGTTGAGAAAATGCGAATAATTAATTACGAGTACATTGATATTTTATTGCTTCCCTAAATTGACTCACATCTGGTCACACTTAAATAGACTTAGCACTTAGTAGTTTCGACGAAGAAAGCCCAACTGGAGATATTATATGAAAATCACTCCTTCTGAACAACAAATCAGCAAAAATAAACCAACTTTTTGCTCGTAAAACTCATTAGACCAACTAAGAACGTTTCAGCAAACAACCAGATGCACCCACTAATCTCAGACAATGTCACAGAATAAAACTTTACTCTCGACCAAAGGTCCCCCTTTAACGACAAATGATTAAAAATCCAAGTGTGAAGGTTCAACTAGTATTTATAGATTCTGTAAAATTGATACAATCTCTGGACGCACATGCCCTCCCGCGGAGGTTCGTGTCACAACCTTTTCCCCTACGTGTGGATTCCGACATGGCACCACTCTGGCAGTTCGTGAAAAGCCCAGAATAAGGTCCTAAACACACACTGTAAAGCCGTAGAGATGTCACAAGCTCATATGTTCATAGGTAAGTCACGACTTCTCTTTTAAATCGTGTACTACAGTGCGAAGCAACGAACTAAAAGGACTTCCCTTGTACGTGTATGTATAAACCTTTAGCACATTAAATTGAATGGCCATTCTGTTAAAGCTTGATCACACCAGCCAAAGAAATAGATGTAATATAATTGTTTAGAACAAACAGAAATATCTACGTACAGCTGCAGCGATATGACCTACAAAGATTTTTGTCAGCTGTTTCTTAGCAGTGGCTTCGAAAGGGAAGTTAACGGATTGTGTGGATGATTTATCGGTAACGAACTTATATTTGATCATAAATAAAATAAAACTCACATATATGTACTCAGTATTTTTTGTTGTTGTTGAAATTCTTAAATGAAAAAACAGAAACGTATTAGTAAAAAACTGTACGCAAAGATAACGAATTTGTGTGATGAACAGTGAAGAGTTTTTATAGAAAAACCAATACAATCCTACTAGTCTGCAGACGATCGACGAGGTGGTGTAGCCAGTCGTCAGCAGGGTATAAATCAGCCCAAAGTAGCCCTGATGAAGACCCAAAGTTGGGAGCCGAAACGTTGGCAGTAACAAAAACATTGAAGCAGCGCTAAACCCTCAAAAAATTGAGTGGAATTTTACAGAAATTATTATTAAATTCATCATCAGTCAGACACGTCGTTTTCATAGTTAACGAAAAAAACAATCTAATTAGTCAGGAATTAAAACAATTTGGAAAGTTGACGACTTGATAGTCGCCGTATTGAAAGCGTACATTCACAAGACTCAACATAGAGGCACAAGGGCTTTTAGAAAAGATAAAAATATTGCGTATACACTCGTGAAACTGTTATTTTCCTGTGTATATTTCTGTGAACTTTTTTTGTGTTTCTTTTGCACTCGAGTGGACATTCGATACTGTCTGTAAGTATGGACTTTGTTTAAGTTATCCTCGTAAATAAATGAAAATTATTAAACATTTAATGCACACTTTCATATGCTATAGACTATTATGTTTAAATAGCCTTAGTCTTTATTTGGTGCTTAGAGCTTTTATATAGGAGAACATCTTGGACAAAATTATGTGATAGCCGTTCGTATAGTTAATTTTCGTTAATAACTACCTTCCAAGCCCGCAAAGAATGACGGTTTGAACGCAGATTACTGGCTCGTAACTTAAATAATTTTTAAAAGCCTAAATAACACATTCCCTCTGTTTTAAAGAGCGGAAAACGTTAAATGCGCATGCGCAAAACGTTACGGCACATGCGCAGAACGTAGCGCCGCATGCGCAATAACGACTAATGCTAACAAATTTCTCCCTATTGTGCCCAAAGAAGTTTCGCTTAAAAAAAACCGTTCATTGTTCCACAATACAATTAAATCCCGTGAATAAGTTAATGAAATGCGTTCACAAGAGCTGTTATCGGAAGTGGAGGCTTCTGATTGATTTTTCTAAACTAAAAACCTTCACGAATTACTTAATAAAATTTTGAAAATTAATGCATTGTGATAAAAGGTTTTTGGCTGAATTTTCTATTGTAACTGACTGTGGTGCTGAGGATACCGTTTTAGTGCCCATAACCCCAATAATTCCTTCAAACGTTTTCTTCAGTGCCGAACGCGTACTATTAACAGACAGAATCAGTTCTGGAATGAATGGTAAGTAACGAATAACACAGAATGACGAGTAAGGTGATTCAAGTTGACGTCAATGGGACGAGTAAGGTGATTCAAGTTGACGTCAATGGATGCTATGCAATTATTTTAATAGATTTTTTATGGCTTCTTTTTGTATATTTATTTTCGTTCAATGTTGATGATTTCATCATGTTCTCTGATCACTGTTGCGATAAAAGCTTTGTTTTTCATGGAGAAATATTAGCCTTTTTTTTGTAATGGCTTTAGGCCTCGTCGACGTCGTGGTCATTAGAGCCGAGGGAAATATTGGTACTTGTCTTCACAACAGAGAGAATGAATTATTTAACCTTTTAAAAATTATTTAAGTTATGATTCAGAAATCTGCGTTCAGCTGCTCACTTTTGACGGGCGTAGAAACTAGTTATTAACGAAATTTTTGCACACTGATACATGCACCAGTACATTTAGTTGCTTTTTCTCAGTTATGAGCCAGAAAACCTGTGTTCTACCCGTCATTTTGTTGGTTTTAGAAGCTAGTTACTAACGAAAGCTAACTGTAAGGAAGGCTATTCGATAATTTTGGCAAAGAGGAGTTTATATCGCGATATACATCGTGACTAACATGGTGCTCATGAAAACAGCTTATTAATTACCAATAATAACTAAATTCCTCGTGATTTATGTTGTAACAACAATATTTTAGTCCAGGCTCCACTTTAATCTAACCACAATCTTAGCTAATATTGCCGCTACAAAATCAAATGGTGCAGGCACACCTGAACTCATGAAATAAATCGCAAACTTCATTTCGTGAAGTAAAGATATTGTATAAATCAGGGCTCCCACTTCGCACAACATAAAAAAACACAAGTAAATTGATCGTACACCTTCAGTAGGAACTGCAACTGGACTAAACCAACGCAGTAATACATTCAACGTATCGCGGTGTAAGCTTGACCCAGATGTTCTCCGATACGTAAACTCTAAATACAAAATACAGACTAAGGCTAGATGCAATATAATCTAGCGAAGTGTGCTTTAAATTTTTAGTAATGTTCGTTTGCTTACGAGATTGAAAAAGCTTCTATTTATTGTACAAATGCAGTATTGTATCATCATTCGTACACTCAAGTGCGAAAGAAACATAAAAAACCACAGAAAAATACATTAAAGTTTCACTTCTTACGCATGTATACACTGATACAAACATCAGTTTTTTTAAATGGACTTCTTAAACTAGAGGGCGTTGTCGTGGAAGTCTTCCCGAAGTCTTGTATATATAACTGTACAACAAAAGACGTAATATGAACAGCAGTTGTTTGCTTCCCAACTACGTATTGGCGCAGACCAAGAAGGATTAATGTAAGGTTGATAGTTACAATTTTTCAGAGGTCCATTTGAAATATCGACCAAAAAAAACTTTAATATGAACACTGTCCTTGTATAATCAGGTGATAGCGAATTAAAATATAAAAATCACTTTAGGCATTTTCAGATTCGATTTTAAAATTTAATTGCATTGGTTTATTCTATCATATGAGAAAAATATTTTGAGGATAGGATAAAACGCTTGTAAAGTCACTATGTCTTATATGCTTCCATTATTTTCTTTTTTTCCGGATTTTAACTGTTATTTTAAGAGAGAGAGACTGATTGGAAAAGAATTGTACGCAACAGGTTTTGTGGATACAAAGTTCTTCAAACCTTTGAAAGCTACAACGAGTTACATAAACATCCGCTTGGTAGACAGAGATAAATATTTGGATTAAATCTGTTGATGAACATTGTTCTCTTGTGAAAATGTCTTATTTTGTAAATTCGTATTGTACAAACATGTATAACTGCTGTGGGTAAAGTTTGATGGGCCTTACAGCTATGGGAATTGATGTTTTGTCGCATGTTAGGGCAAAAGTAATTCGTCACAAAGGATATTCATTGAAAAATGAAATAAAATACTGTAGGTTAGCTAATATTAAGAATAAAAAGTCTATAATCAAAAAATTCATTTAAATCATCTCAGTGTATTTCGATTTGGTTAATTAAATTGAATGACTGTGCATACTAATCGAAGTGGCCTAAATTGATGGGAAACGCGTTTGTACATGATTTTCACACTGTGTGTCTGAGTAAACTTGAAGATGTCATTTGCCGCTGAGGTTAACCAAAAATTGTTAGTTTGGTATTCGACGTTGAAAGTGGTGATTATTTTTTTTAAAACTTCAAAGTAAACATGTAAAAAAGTATTCATACTGAACTTCCACGATGAAAGATCATTAGTTTCTTTGAAGGAGCAAGCACACTTTCAATAAGCATAATACATTCGGCATCTAGCCACGAAGCATTTAAATCTTGCTCTAACATTTGTTGTTTTATTTCATTTATGAATCATGCATTTTTAAGGGAGGAAGCTGATTTTTGAAGTTCAGTTTCTAATGGAGAGAAACAGTAAAATGCCAGTGTATAATTCTAGTCAAATATAGGAATACTTACGATTTTAGAGAACAGCAGGTGTATAAACTTTTCAATTTTGATTTAAAGTCGTTTATCTGTCTCGTTCCCGCCTTCGTAACATTCATAACAGATTTCATCAGCTATTTTAAAGTTCAGTTGCTAAGAGGTCAAGGTTAGTGGTGAATGTTTGTTTCAAAAAAGAAATGGATCACATTAGCATATTATCTATGTTTCAATCACAATGCAAAAGTAAAGGTAACAGTGACATAATTATAAAATTGACTGGTTTGAATTTTACTTTTACGTGCGGATAAGCTAGAAATAAGTTTATCGATCCGCAATAGATATTTGAAGAGAATCAGCTTTGGCACACATGAAAACATCAATTTTTTCTCAAGAGTAATTACAGCATAGTATGTATTAGCTCAAGATCCCAGAGCCCCCAGACCTTACGTCATTTTAGCAAAGCTGAAATTTTGAGGAACTAGTAGAGCAATATGTAGTTAAGAATGTATAGCGTACTCGCCAGCATGGAAGCGGGGCCCTTTCGGAGGTAGCGGGTACAAAAGGGACCCAAAAAATCTTGCTAACCTACGTTATAGTATGAAAGCTGGTTTTTATATATGTTTTACAGAATATTGTTGAAAACCAACATTCATTATTGTAGACACTTCCTGTAGGCCATTACTTAAGCCAGACGTTTTAAAGGTCATAAAAAAGGAGGTAAACTACGTCATAGTAGCAAGCCTAAATTTTATATATGTTGCTCGGTGTACTATTTCAAGACATTTTGTAAGCAGCCAGACCAATCCGATGGACCAAATTCCTCCCAGACACGAAAAATGTTCCGTTCTGAATATGAGTGCGTGGGCAGTATTCATGGCATGAGTGCAAGTGAGAGATATCTTTGTCTGTGAGTGTGTATGTGTGTAACGTTCTGGCCATGCTTCTTTTATTGGGATATATGCAAGATATTTCAGATGAAATGGACAAGGGAGGCCAAATTGATAGTGTAGCACTAGATCTTTCAAAGGCGTTTGACAGAGTAAGCCACAAAATGGTAGTAAATAAGGTAAAAACTATTGGAGTGGATGAGAAAGTGATTTGCTGGGTTGAAGAATTTTTAAAAGGTAGAAAACAGAAAGTTAGGGTGGGAAATGCGATATCAAAGGAAGTGGAAGAAAAATGGGAGTGCCGCAGGGTAGCGTATTGGTACCATTGCTATTCATTATTCTAATGAATAATTGTATTGATTGTTTACTATCTGAAATTAGGTTGTTTGCAGATGACATAATGCTGTATAAAAGAATCAAAACGATTGAGGACTGTAAAAAGTTGCAGGGTGATCTGGACAGGATATCTAGTTGGGTTGGTAACCATGGGATGAAGATAAATGCAAAGAAGAGTCAGCTTATTAGATACACAAATAAAAACAAAAGGTTAATTATGAATATAAGGTGGGGAAAGAATTGCTTGCTGAAGACTTGAAATGTAAATATCTTGGCATTACATTTGATAATAAGCTTAACTGGGCAGAACACATTGGACAGGTGGTAGGAAAAGGTTTCAAAATTCTGCACTTGTTGGAGCGAGTGATGAGGGGATGCACGAGAGAAGTAAAGGAATTGGGTTACAAAACTTTGGTCAGACCATTGCTTGAATATGGTAGTGTAGTATGGGACCCACATTTTGAGTATCAAATACAGGAGTTGGAGAAGGTGCAAAGAAGGGCAGCTAGATTTGTTTCTGGAAATTATCGCAGAATGCAATCAGTGACAGATATGATAAAGGAGCTGGAATGGGATTCATTGCAAGACAGGAGGAGGATGAGGGGGTTAATGGGAGTGTACAGGGCGTATACTGGCGATGAGGCATGGAAAGATAGAGCAGTAGGTATGAAAAGTAGTTCTTGGAAGGGAAAAGATGACCATGACCACAAGCTGGCACTCGATTTCAGGCACAAGGGTGTGGGAAGATTTTCTTTTTTAGGTAAGGGTGTCAGGGATTGGAATGAGTTACCAAGGGGAATGATGAATACCCTACCGAAAACGTTAAAAGAATTTAAAGTTAAAATTTGTAGAGGGCAAATGTAGGTGAGTGTAGGATAGGGGGAAGTTGGGTGTGTAGGGAAATTGCCACCGGAGCCTGTGCTCCATTGAAATTAAATTAAATTAAATATGTGTGAAACGTTCTGGTCATGCTTCTGTTATTAAGTTAACATCACGAGTGAGTGAAATAAAAATTAAAATATTTGCAGTGTTTAAAAATATGTAATCAATCAGCAAAATTTAAGAAATTACAATCTTTCAGGTATAAATCCATCTCAGCGCGGCAATGGGCCCGAAGCCATGATTTAAGGTCAAAGTTAAGTTATGTTTATGAAGAGTTAGATTTGCAAAAAGAATAAGATGTTACAGCACACTTAAACAATCATAAATTAATGTTCGTAAAGCGAAACTGGGAAGTTACTCTCGGAGGAAATATCTAGAAATAAATCTTTAGTCAGCATTACAACTATTATGTTCGGAATCTAGCGGAAAGCAAGGTCACTGGGCTGATACAACGCTTCGAGAAATAGAGGTTAGGAAGGTCATATCAATATTTCGTCATCGAACTTCGTGTTCAAATAGAAAAAAGCTAAACCCGAACAATCTGAAAACATAACAAAACCTTCTGCAACAAGGTGCAACTATCATCTCGATTAATATTCGATGTTCAGCTCAATACACAGCAGAAAAGTTTCTTTAAAGTTTACGATGCTGCCTGAATTTTGTACTACACGTTCAAGTTAGTCCCGTTATGTCTATTTTTGTGTTGTAAATTGACAAAAACTGGTGGTGCGGAGTTTCAGAACAAGAGTGGGGCGAGTTGGATTCACGGGCGGTTGAGTATGTCCTGTATCTGGTCGAGAGTCCTGCCCTTGGTCTCCGGCAGCAGGAAGTAGACGAAGAGGACTGAGACGAGTTGGATTCACGGGCGGTTGAGTATGTCCTGTATCTGGTCGAGAGTCCTGCCCTTGGTCTCCGGCAGCAGGAAGTAGACGAAGAGGACTGAGACGAGTTGGATTCACGGGCGGTTGAGTATGTCCTGTATCTGGTCGAGAGTCCTGCCCTTGGTCTCCGGCAGCAGGAAGTAGACGAAGAGGACTGAAACGAGTTGGATTCACGGGCGGTTGAGTATGTCCTGTATCTGGTCGAGAGTCCTGCCCTTGGTCTCCGGCAGCAGGAAGTAGACGAAGAGGACTGAGACGAGTTGGATTCACGGGCGGTTGAGTATGTCCTGTATCTGGTCGAGAGTCTTGCCCTTGGTCTCCGGCAGCAGGAAGTAGACGAAGAGGACTGAGACGAGTTGGATTCACGGGCGGTTGAGTATGTCCTGTATCTGGTCGAGAGTCCTGCCCTTGGTCTCCGGCAGCAGGAAGTAGACGAAGGGACTGAGACGAGTTGGATTCACGGGCGGTTGAGTATGTCCTGTATCTGGTCGAGAGTCCTGCCCTTGGTCTCCGGCAGCAGGAAGTAGACGAAGAGGACTGAGACGAATTGGATTCACGGGCGGTTGAGTATGTCCTGTATCTGGTCGAGAGTCCTGCCCTTGGTCTCCGGCAGCAGGAAGTAGACGAAGAGGGCCGCCAGCACGCAGCCCGCGCCGAACGCAAAGTGCGGCGCAGACTCTCCAGTGGCGGCCGCCACGTCGCCGACGAACTTGGTGACGAGGAAGGCGAGCAGCCACGAGGCGGACGCCGTCAGCGCCGAGGACACGCTCTTCACCGCCGCGGGGAACAGCTCGCCCATGATGGCCCACGGCAGCGCGCCGTAGCCTACGGGAGTGTGAACATAAACCTATTATCATCTCTATTCACAGGACTTTGAGAATATCAGAGATATAATAACAATAATCTGTGGTTTCAAAGACACTTTTATCGTAGCCGCCTAACCTAAGTGTGCGTCCATTAATAACGTGATCTGGTCGGTCGTGAGATTCTGACGCACACACCCCTCTCCCCTGATCGATCTCGTAGTTTTTAGAGACTTTTTTTTTTAGCTCTCCTGCTTCCGATAGCGGCTATACCCTCCTAAAGTTGGTATCCCGCCGTTTCTAGACCTTATACACCCCTTAAATACAATCCTCATCCAAAATATCTAGGTGTGGTTCTTGACCAGTCATTGACATATAAGGAGCATATCCATAAAACAGCGGCAAAAGTAAAAACTCGAAATAACAACCTTCACAAACTTTCAGGAACGGGTTGGGGAGCTCATGCCACAGCTCTCAGAACATCAGCTTTTGCTCTGGCATATTCAACTGCCGAATATTGCAGTCCAGAATGGCTAAACAGCAGTCACACAAAAAATATCAACGTTCAACTAAATGACACAGTGAGAACAATATCTGGAACTGTTAAATCTACACCTACATACTAGCTGCCTGTACTCTCTAACATCGCCCACCAAGTCTCCGAAGACAAGCGGCATTAAAAAAGGAATGGCAGAAATGCTTAAGTTATCCACAACTTCCAATTCATCAGGACTGCACACAGAAAGCTCCAAATACACTAAAATATAGATATTCAACATGGAACTTTGGTCAAGAGTTGGTCCAAAATAATTTCAACATAGGCGAATCATGGTGCGCTGCGTGGACTAATTCCAACCCCGACAAACAGGCGCTAATCCAAGACCTTACACGACAACCTCCTGGATTCACCCTTCCTAGGAAAACCTGGATGGCACTCAACCGAGTGAGAACAGGCCACGGAAGATGCAACTACTGGTTGTACAAGTGGGGAATGACAGAGAATCCTTCTTGTGACTGCGGTAACTATGAGCAAACCATTCACCATATCGCCATGGAATGCCATTTTAGGGGATTCAGTGGTACAATGAATCAGATTCGCGAAGCAACAACAGAAGCAATTGAATGGCTGCAATCGTTAGACATCAGTCTGTATTAATAGTTATATTTATTGTAAGTTAATGTAGTTACTGTTTTTGTATTTCTTCTACCATACGAAATAAATAAATAACCCACCTAAAGTCGACATCCGTGTCGTCCGCTGCTGAAAAGGTTGGGCCATCACTGATGTAGACTCAATTATTCCAGCGAAATATTTGGCTAATTATTCAAACGTCTAACTTCCTGTTACTATCGGTGCAGAAGTCAGTTTTTCTGTAACGATGAGAAGAATAGTGCGGTACTGGTAAATATGTTTTCTCTGGTATATCTCAACAGATGTGATACGATGACGATAAGTCTCACAAATTGGATTGCGAACTGGTAATAATTTGTATGAATATTGAAAACTCCGATGCTCCCTTTATATGTGGAGGGAATTGCTGACTTTCAACCGTAATGGGTTTCACATATCCTCATAAAGAGTCTAGAGTCAGCGCCTGATATTCAGCATTCGTTATACAAGTCGACAAGGGAATCGGGAAATGCACGTTCCTGCTTATAAAGTAACAGTACAACCAGGAAAATGTTTATTAATTACGTCTACGTATTGGTAACTTGTTTACTGTTATCAGGTTTTACCGAAATGAAATTTAGTGAGGGATACCCAGTTACATCAGGGTAAAATTAATTTTTACTTTTAGTTCCGTAAATGTATGCACATTAATCACTGATCAATGCAATATTAATTTACAACTGGAACTGCTAACATGATTAGATAGACATAAATTAGTCATTCCCATGAATAAATCCGTTAATATCGTGCAAGATGTAGTGAAGTAAATATCTTCAAATTGGATACTGAATTCTATGCTTTCTCGAACATTATCAACAGAATCTATCAAATTATCCAAAATACGGATGAAATGCCTGACTATTTAAAAACCTTTTTTGATAATCTTAAATAATCTAAGCACTCAGTTATTTGTGGAATTTTAATCGCATATTTTAATATTTATTACAAGAAAAAATTATACCAAAGTCATTAATCAACAATCATGTTATTTACTAACTGCTATCAATAATGACGCAATTGTTTGGAATGTTTTCTTCGAGGGAATAAGTCCCAGTCCAATACAATTCTTCTTACAGCAATATCACATCATTAACATTCAAAATAGAAAAACACGTACAGAAAATTTATTTGTGTTTTGTCCGTTCAATGTTTGAGTTGAAACCAGTCCACTGAATTTTTAAACGCCTGTGGCTAGCTTTTCAAAAGGCGGACCAAGACATATTCGCATACTTTCTCTTGATTTACAGCCAGGTGCGGTGTATGAAGAAAATACGCTGAATTTATAGCGAATAGAAACATTATCGATTATTTTTCCTATTAGTTATCTCTTTATTATTATTATCATCTATTAATTTAATTACGATGGTGTTAACGCTCCTGTGGTAATTCCCCTAGTCATCTAATTTCCCACTTTTTAAAATTATCTTTTATAATTGAAGTGTAAAATTCCTCCCCCGAAATATTAATTTTAAATTGATTAAGCGTCTTTGGTAAATTATTCATCACTTCACTTGGTAACTTGTTCCAATCCCTGGCATCCTTACCAATAAAAGAAAATTTTCGTACTCCATTATACATGAAATCGAGATCCAGCTTATGTTCATGATCTTCTTTCCCCTTCCATGCACTATTCTCAGTTCATTGACCAATATTTATTTTACAGCACTTCATGTTTCACCTGGAAGGTGTTACCTGGGGAGTAGAAGATCATATAGACGACGAGTGATGTGACTGGCAGCCAGCGAATGTGGGAGACGTCGAAGGCCGCGGCCGACAGTTGGAAGTACACGGCCAGCGACACCTGCGGAAACATCAGCACTCTGTACCATCCAGCTCCAACCTCGTTTCATAACAGAGTGGCTTCAAATTGTACAGTGAGTGTTTCCTTTTTCAGTTCACTGAAGGCCATGAAGATCAGCTAGGGATGGACTGATCACGTTTTTGACTTTACGAGCTTAAAACTAACAATCGTCGAACTTTCAGAAATCGCCAGAGGTTATCGCAACAAAATGATTTAAAAGCAAATGAAACTTCTTTGCAGCGACAATGATACTGTAAAATGTAAATGGAGAAAATACATTTACGATGAGGAGAAAGTGCTGGAAAACTTATAAAATGTGTTATTTCCTTAGCGCTGATAATGTGGCAAGGATCTTAGTACCATAACACTGTGGCTGGATCTGATGGCCTATACCGATAGTGGTTTAAAGAAGTTAGATCCATTTACAAGACTTTTTTCGAAGAAATACGGTTAGGGAAACACTAATTTTCTTTCTACTATGAAATATCGCTGAAATGTTAAGTTCTTACCATATTTTTCCCTGATTTAGATTTCTTAACGAAAATTAAATTCATCTAATGAATAAATAGTCATAACTATTTGTTGTATGTCTTAAATAACTTTATTAGCCTTACAGTAAACATTTGCTAATAAAATTACTGCTATAAGGAGGCCATAGTTTATCGTCGAAGAGTCATGAAGCGCCAATAAAAGAAAAACATAACGTAGCCTACAAGCGGGCTGGTGGCTCATTGGTTGAGGCGTCTGACTGTAGATTGGAAGGTTGCCAGTTTGAATTCCTGCCTCAGTAGGGAGTTTCGTTAACCATTAACTGGACCTTTAACTCGGGCCCAGCTTGCTGTGTAATGTGAAGTACGCAGGTACGCATCCGTTTTTAGCCTCTAGGGCTAGCAAACCCACGGATGTGTACAGTTCCAAGGAAAATTCAAGCCAAACGAAGTCTTTTTTTTTTGCTGTCGTCAGTCTTCAGACTGGTTTGATGCAATCCTCCATCCCTTCCTATCCTGTGCTAACCTCTTCATTTCTACATACCCCTTACAATCCACGTCCTCAATTATCTGCTTCATATATTCTAATCTCTGTCTACCTCTACAGTTCTTACCTTCAACTGTTCCCTCCACTAACAAATTAACCAATCCAGCATGTCTCAAAATATGACCTACCAGCCTGTCTCTTCTTCCTGTAAGCTTCTTCCATAAACTTCTTTTCTCACCCATCATTTCTAAAACTCGATCATTTCTTACTTTGTCTGTCCACCTAATTTTCAGCATTCTTCTGTAGCACCACATTTCAAATGCTTCAAGTTTCTTTCTTTCCGGTATTCCTAAAGTCCATGTTTCGCTACCGTAAAGTGCTGTGCTCCACACATAGAGTTTTAAGAAGTTCTTTCTAATTCCTAGATCAATATTTGAAACTAAAAGGTTTCTCTTTTTCATGAAGGCTCTTTTTGCTAGTGCTATTCTGCTTTTAACATCATTCCTGCTTCGGCCATCGGTTGTAATTTTGCTTCCCAAGTAACAGAACTCACTCACTTCTCCTATTGTATCAGATCCTATTTTTATATTTAATCTGCTAGTATTGGTGTCATTTCTGCTACATTTCATCACTTTTGTTTTACTTTAATTTATATTCAGTCCAAAATCTTCCTTCAGTATTTTGTTCATGCCATTCAATAACTTCTCAATATCCTCAGCCCTCTCTGCTAACAAGACAATGTCGTCAGAAAATCGTAGCATACTGATTTTTTCTCACTGAAAACTTATGCCACATGGAAATTTTTCTTTGACTTTCTTCATTGCTTCTTCTCCATACAAGTTGAATATTAAAAGGGATGGACTACAACCTTATCTCACACCCTTTTTAACTGATGCATGTCTCTCGTGATTATCTACTTTTATCACAGCCACTTGATTCTTATATAGTTTATAGAGGATTCTTCTATCTCGTTACTTTAGACCTGACTTCTTTAAAATTTTGAACATCTTGTCCCACCTAACATTATCAAAAGCTTTTTCTAAATCAACAAATGCCATAAAAGTATCTTTGTTTTTCTTGATCCGCCCTTCAAGTATTAATCTTAAAGTCAGAATTGCTTCCCTTGTACAGCGATTTTTCCTAAACCCACACTGATCTTCACCTACTATCTCTTATACTGCCCTTTCCATCCTTCTGTATATTATTCTGGTTAGTAATTTTGAAGCATGTGATGTTAGACTAATTGTGCGATAATTCTCACATTTGTCAGCTTGTGCTTTCTTTGGAAGTGTGAAGATGATATTTTTTATTAAAATCAGTTGGAATTTCTCCTGTTTCATAACTTTTTGATATCAGCTTGAATAATCTTTCGATTCCTTCCTCCCTTAGAGATTTAAGAAGTTCTGCAGGGATCTCATCAATTCCAACTGCCTTATTTGCTTTCAAGTCATTCAGAGCTTTATTAAATTCTGTCCTCAAAACAGGATCTCCTAAGTCATCCATGTCGACATCGCCTTCCTTTTCCAATACACTATTGTTCAAGTCGTCCCCAACATACAGTTTATCAATGTATTCCTTCCATCTGTTAGCTCTATCTTCTGACCTTAAAAGAGTAATATGATCCTAATCGGCCAAAAAATACATACACACAACAGCCTACATGCTAATGTTGCGCGGAAAGGGAAAAAAGGGGCTGTTGTAATAATATTTACATTGACAACAAAAGGCTGAAGAATATTCTTTTCAGTAACTTAAGCGACAGCGTGATTGCTATAACGGAAAATTTTAATAAACAGCCACGTCGGCTAACATTTATGGGCGACAATCGCGGAATGTTTCCTGAACAAAAAGAGATTTGTCTATAGATAACAATAACGAAATATTGACCACAAATGATCGTCCACTAGTTATATCTCAATACTAAATATCCAGCCAACTAATGAAGTAATGGAATAACTGTAGCTGGAAAAAATTGTTTCCAGAGATGGATTAACGAAGAGGCGCTTATCAACCTTGACAATAGATCAAAATGATGTTGATTCTGTCTTAAGATTAAATAACGATTAAGCTTTGTTAAATTGTTCTGCGAATGAAATATTATATTAGTGTAATATATTAATTAATGTATATTAGGTTCTAATTCCTCTATTTCAAAAGATAGTCTTGTATCAGGTATGAGTATTTGTAAATTATTTCTTCAGGTCCCTATCCGTTCTGGATGTCGGCAACCATCTTGGCTGTCTTGTCTCTGCTCTTTGATGCTCGGATTAGCTCCGTAGTTGCCTTGGAGGCCCATGTTCTCAGATTTTTTAGCCAGGATGTTCTTTTTCTTCCAGCACTTCTCTTTCCTGGTACTTTCTCCTGGAGAACAGACTGCAGGAATTCATAACGGCTTTTATTCCTCATGATGTGGCCAAGGTACTGAAGGTTCCGTGTTTTTACGGTGGTCAGTATTTCCATATCTTTTTTTCATTTTACGGAGCACTTCAGCATTTGTGGTGTGGTCTGTCTATGGTATTCTCAACATTCTTCTATACAGTCACGTTTCAAAAGCTTCTAACCTTTTACTGATAGTTTCGGTTAATGACCACGTTTAAACGCAATACAGGAGGACAAGAACACATAGCAGTGCAGGAGTCTCATCTTCGTGGTAATTGATAAATTACGGCGTTTAAAAAGATTATTCGTTTTATTGAAAGTAGCCTTGGCTTTACCAATACGTGACTTTACTTCATCAGATGGATCCAATTGGCTATTTACTGTGGTGCCAAGATACGTATACCTTGACACACATTCAATGACCCTCTGGTTAATCATAATATGGCATTGGAAGTTGTTGTTTTTACCAGTGACCATTACTTTTGTCTTGTTTGCATTAATGTCAAGTCCATATTCGTGGCTGCTTTGTGACACTCTATCTGTAAGATATTGCATACTACTATGTGAAAACTACTTTCGTTTAATTTAGAGTAATTCCGTTCATCTCACTCGAGAGACTTTACTAGAATTAAAACTATTTTGGAGATTTTTACGTATTAATATTCTGAAAGAAGTTTTAGTATCTATACTATTATAAATCTGTAAACAAGCTGCGTCTGTCTCTTTATATGAACGGAACCCGCGCAAAAACTACCGCAGCAATTTGGATGATGTTTTCAAATTTTTAGAGCTAATGGTTCAAATGAAAATCTGTGGAAATAGCTAATGACTTATACGTACCGAATGAAGGAGGAAATATTTAAATACATTTCTAGATCGGTAATTATGATATACGGATCACAATGTAGTTGAGACGTTCACTTCTATCAGGAGAACTGACAATAAAATCACACTCTCTATTTTTAGGATCATGTTTGGTTTCTTGACTTCGGCTATTTATCTAAACTGTTATCAGAAATTTAAAACATTAAAATTAACGGAATATGTGACTCAAATGTATCAAGCGTCATTAATATATAATTTACTGTAAGCACAGTCGCCGTGATTATTAACATTTTTGACAGCTACAAACTTTGTCTCTGGTACGAAATGTTTTTAAATTCTTGGTGAATCCTGTACAATATTAATGAAAAACGGTAATGTATGATATGGATGCGGAAATCAATTTTTTATTGAAGTAAGGTGCCTACAATAAACATTATTTTATATGCAAATATTCCGTAATAATATCGCACAAGGAACTTGTGCACAAATTTTGGCTGCTGTTCAAACCACAGCCAGTAGAATAAACTGTTCTTTCTATTAAATAACCATCAAACATCTAATTTTATGATGTTGTAGCTTTTATCGACTTAGAGTTGGAACGTTTTACGCGCTATTGAGTTTTTGACAATAGCAACATGGAACAATAAAATTAAAATGTAACTTGGAATTCTATAACCGTATGCTACACTGCGTAAATTATAAAATTAAATCCGCGGTGCCTTATGCTTCAGCAAAACGTATCAGGTGTCATTCTGATCCAGGCTGCATTTCAACCTAACCACAAACGTCGTTGATGTTTTCCATCCCAAAATTAAAGTTTCTGTCCAACATGCGCATTAATACATTCATGGCATCACTTTCGAATCTTGACCCGTTGGGACTACTTATATGCGGCTGAAACTGCTTCATTGAAAGGAAATTAAAAATAATTCTTGGCTGCATTTAAAACCAATTACAAACTTTGCCAATGTTTCAGTTCAAAACATCACATGTCCATTAAAATATTCACTGTTTCGCGATAGAAACTAGACCCTCTGCAACTATTTACATACAACTGAAATAATGGCATTGCCAGTGAAATAAGAACAAAGTAAGAAGTAATTGTGCTATTCATTTAAAATTTGTCACACACATTTCTCAGGTCATAAATTTCGAGAAAAGTGTACACAAAAGCAAAATGAAACGTTACCATGACATTATGCCTCTCCCAGTTAATATTTGGTAATAAAATATAGTCGGTGAAGAATTTCTAGAGGATTCTATGATAACGGTGGTGCCACAATTTGATGATGGATTCTTATACAACTAGACGAAACAAATCGAAAATAAAGATAAATGTTTTTTGATATCTGTATTAGGTCTATACTGAAAGGTGATGTGTTTAGGCTGATATGCATCCTGGACCAGAAGGTAAATTGGCAGTGCCATAGCTTTTAAATTTGTCACATCCGTTTTTGAGGAAATGTAAAAAAAAGTATATAAAAACAAAAAAAAATGTACCTGGGACGTGATGCGGTACGGCACAGAATTAATAATACAGAAATATAACAATCTCTAATGACATTATTCACGCCACAGGTAGTATCTGCACTCTGTGACAACTAATTTAAGAACAAGTTTTCAAGATGCAAGCATGTGATTAAATTCCTGGGATGTATTTAATAAAGCATATTCGTTGCTGAATAACAAGTATGCAAATATCCATATTTTGAGTTATTTTACATGATTAGTATATATATATATATATACATTTCTTTTTTTGGTTTTAAGGTTTGTTTGATAGTTTAAGCTCGCTTAATTTTTCGGCGGTAAAACACTGGTAGTACCAGAACATAAATTTATATTGGCACCGCAATTTGATGATGCATTGAGACGTTTCCAGGCTTCTATTAGTTCTGGCGATATAGCATCACATAGATTGTGTGGCTAGATCGAAATGTGGCCTGCATCAGAAAATAAAATATAATAAAATAAAAAAATCCGCGGCGCCACAATTTTACAATTCTTCTTAAGGCGAAACATTTTGAGATTTCGCTTAGTTCTAGACATATCATGTGTCAAAGGTTTTGTTAAATTGTTAAAATGCGGCCAGGAGCAAAAGAAAAATTTGCTTTGCCCTTTTAAATTGGTGATGTATTCTTATGAAAGAATACGAGACATTTAGTTTTAGAGATACGCTATGTCAAAGGCAATGTAATTAGGATGAAGTGCGACCTGGACAAGAAGTAATATTTCCATCTGTGCCATGAATTTCGGAATATTTTGAATTACGATGTTTAGAAAAAAGGGTAGGTATGGAAAGATTTTGTTCTTTACTTCGATATTATATTTGGCGTGAATAACAACATTTGAGATGGTTTTTGTTCTACATTATTAATTCTGAACCACATCGTAAACTTCCTGTCGCATCACGTCTAGAGTACGTTTCTTTTTGCTTTTATATACACTTTTGGCACTTGCAATTACTATTCTGGTCCAGGTAGCATATCAGCCTAACTAAGTAATATTTCAGCCAATATATCTCGAGAACCAAGCGAGATATCAAAAAATAATTATTCTTTACTTTCGATTTGTTTGTCGAGTTCTGTAAGAATCCATCATCAGCTTGTGGTGCCCTGGTAATGATAGGACTACAAATTTCTACATATACCAAAAGACACGCGCTCGAAGCAGCGGGCAAATGCTAGTTATATAATAATCTTATACATTAGTACCGTCATCAACAACCCTTTTATCAACTAATACGAAGACTACAGCCATGAATAAGGAATCAGTTTATAGTATTTTTTCCGACACTGACACAGCATACTCAGTTTGTGTAAAAACACAGTTTGTTTTTAAATTAAGTTAAAAGTGGGTCCACGGGTGGCAGGGAGGGACACTATTTACCTCTCCATGCCACCTGGGGTGAGACGCAACCCGCCGTAACCAACAGCCGCACAGGTGTTAGTTTTTTCTTCTTCTGGTTAACGTCTCTTAACAGCGAGGTCTTTAGAGACGGGAAAGGATTGGGGGGGGGGGGACAAAGAATGGGAAGGAATTCGGCCATGGCCTTTTTGAAGGAAGCATCCCGGCATTTGCCTGGAGTGATTTGGGAAACCATGGAAAACCCAAATCTGGATGCCCGGACGGGGATTCGAACCGGCGTTCTCCTGAATGCGAGGCGAGAACGCTAACCGTTACACCACCACCCTTGGTCAGGTGTTAGTAATAGGCGACCTTAATTAAATCTCATTCAATCAATATTTCAAATACCGAAAATGAAGAACAAAAATAAATCAAGATGGTTGCAGATATTGCATATTAAGAGGTAAATGCGTTCACATTAATAAACTCGTTTTTCTATTTTGTGTACACACTTCGCTGTATATTTAATTTTAATATCCCAAGAAAAGAATGAATTTTTTTTTGGTGGCGGTGGAGAAGGGGGGCGTGGGGGGGGGGGAGGGTAAGGGAAGGTTTATTGAAAGTTTCGTACAGGTTTACTGGGGTAAACGGTGTTGGTTGTCACAGGGAGCGATTTAAAGACTTCATAAAGACTAATATGAAGATGTGTGATACGGTACTGAAAATAGTAAATGGGAAACCTCTACCTTTGACTGCTCATCCTGGAGGTCACTTGTTAAAAATGGAACCTCGTTATTTGAAGAAAATCGCCGGCAATCAGCGAATTAGAATAGGCAGCGCTGAAAGAAAATGAACAGTTGAGGAAAAATGGAAGCATCTTGGCTGAACCTCCCGGGAATGCCTTTGAATGGCGGGAACTTGTGTGCTTCTCGCATTGGACTCTACAATTACCTTCAGACCCATGGATGAAGAGGCGTTCTGTTTGGAATACCAACCTAGTAGATCTCGACTGCTTGCTATGATGATGATGCTGTTAACACTTGTTCTTTTAATCGTCTTGCAACAGCTATTGGAAGATAAATTCTAGAATAACTAAGAGATAACTAAGAGAGCCCCTCCTCCCAAAGAATTTTACTGCCCAGCAGTCAGCTTCATCCAACACTGGTTGCTTCAGTAAAGTTTATCCCTGAACAGGGCGTCAAGTCATCAGTGAGCCCATCTCACCTGCGCGACGCACATGCCTGTCGCCGAGACGATGAGCAGCAGGCGACGGCCCAGCCGGTCGACCAGCAGGGGAGTGACGCAGGAGGCTGCCACCATGACCACCCCCACGATCATCTGCGACACGCTGCCGTCCAGGCCGGCGCCCGCCTTGCGGAAGATCTCCTCGCCGAAGAAGAGCACCGCGTTGATGCCGGAGAGTTGCTGCAGAGTCACCAGTCCCAGTGACAGCATCAGGGCGCGCTTGTTGCCTCGCGTGGCTACCAGGTCGTGGAAAGAGGCCCTGCTCTCCACCTCGTTCTCTATCGTTGCCTGAGGCATCAACATAATTCACATAAACTTTTTGTTTATTCTGGCCCTTTATGACTAGTCTAAAGAAACGACATAAGAGCTGATAGAGAAATAAGGAAAATAAAATGGCAAGGGAATCGACCATGATCATTATCGAGAAACCATCCTGGAATTTACTTGGAATGATTTCAGGAAACCATGGCCAACCGAAATCTGGACCGGTGATCGAATACTGCAGCTCCTCTCGAATATAGCCCCAGCTTTAACCGCTCACTCACTGGCATCGGTTAGGAAATTCACATCAGTGTCATTTAATTATTATTTTTGAAGAGACTATATATAAGCTTCGACCACTGAAGAAACTATTATAGAGAGAGGGGCTATCTGCCTTTCAGTTGTTCTCCTCGTGTTGTTTCGTTTAAGAAAACCTTATTTTTTAAATGGAGTGGATATCACAGTACGATTATCTGAAGTATCTAAAAGCAGTGACCAGTATGATCAATGCTATGACATCACGACACCTGAATTAAAGGTACACTGACAATACCGTTCACAAGGTAAGTATCGAATGCTTTAATGCACATAGCCAACATCATATTACTACTCATTAAAGAACCATTAATGTTATACCGGTTGCAGTGACAATCATTTAGTCCTATTCATTGTGTTTTCTGTTGCTGTATTCACTTGGCTCGTTAACATGCGAAATTCAGTAATTTGGCTGAATGTTTTGGGGCCGCGTGAACATAACAAAGTCATTTCTCATCTCTAACCAAATGATAATCATAATTTTAATGTTTAATGTTATGTAGCTATGTAAGCAAATTAGATCATCGTTTTTGCAACAAAAAAAATCTAGTTTCAAATACAAAATAATTCAACAGACCGAGCGTTGTTGGTAAGTAGTAACGCTATGACCTCGCATTCGGGAGAACGCCGGTTCGAGTCCCCGTCCGGCCATACAGAATTCGGTTTTCCACGGTTTCCTCAAATTACGTCAGATGAATGCCGGGATGGTTTCTACAAAAGGTCACGGCAAAATTACTTCCCGTTCCTTGCACCCAGTCTTTTCCTCTCTCTAATGATCTCGACGTTGACGAGAAGAAAAGCCATAAACAAAAAGTAATATTGGTGGATATTGATGTAAAGCTTACCGCCAAAAAATGTATGGGAAATGTAATTTACCATTTGCGCAAAATTTTTTTGTTATCTTCAATGCTCAGTTGTCTGATAAAGACCGAAGATTTCATTTCTGATCGTGTCATGCAGGAATCTTTTTGATCAGTCACTATCATTTATGGAGTCTGCCATTAAACAACGCCCTTGGTCTTTTGCCACTTAGTATAGGTAACGGGAATTTGTTATGTATTAGTTAAAGGCTAATGTCAGGAAGTATTGGTACAATGCCTATGGGCACTGCATATCCCCTGTTCGACTGAGACAGCTACAGAGGGTCGCTGGTAAATTTAGAAACAGAAAGAAGTCGAGTAAATAGATAAGTATTTAGATCGAGATGTGTATAGCGGCAGGAACCGCAAGTGGAGAGGCAGTTGCAGGTAGAGAGATGCAATTTAGAGCAAGAAACGGCAGAGTCCGACAAAGTAACCAAGAACACTGTAGAGCCTCAAAGAGCAGATTCCGCGAGTTGAGAGTCAGTCCCTTACAGTATTGAACTAGGCGTTGGCCAGTTAAACGAATGGAGAGAACTGCTCATATAAACTGTTAACTGAAAATTTGTTTTGCAGTATAGAGATCAGTGGCATTCAGTGGTATACAATAAACGAAATACATAAAATGAAGTGCCTGGCAGGAAAGTTACGCAACAAAATTTCTTTATGAGCGTCGGACAGAACAAGTTAAACGGTTTGGTGAGGGAAGAAAATAAAACGGTATCCTTACTTCTTCGAAGCAAACTATAGACAAGGGAGGTAGCGTGACTGCGTTACCACGGTGAGAGAGAGATTAGCCCCATGAGATGGCTATCTTTGCGCGGGCAGAAGTAGGATGAATTAATTGGTGTAGCTTTTGGCGCGGTACAAAAATGAAGCAAGTTCCAGATGTCCTTTGTCCAATTACATCTCTTCACAAATGTATAAATAAGCCAGATAGACAGAGAAAGTGTCGCCGACAAATAAAAGAATTAGTTAAGGAAAAACAAATGTGTTGCCATATGCTGCTCACAAAAAAATGGCAACCAACAAAAGAGGGGAGCGGTAATTAACTGCATATAATTGTAGGGATGTGGCCTGTGACCTTGACCTATCACCTACGCACGTGCCTCCATGATTTATGTAAATATAGAACCCCTGTTGTCCTTCTACTACGGCAGATATAAATTGACGCCCACTGGATCATGTGAAGGTTAATAAACTAGTTTAGACATGCAGGGAGGGATAGAAGTATTGTAGATAACTCTTGTTGCAGGAGCATAATTCAAGCTTAAAAAGAAGAGAAGATAGACAAATGCCTTTTAGATTACGTGCCTCAGGTCTCACATACAATTTGAGTTATCTTGCAGTTAGTACTTTCAGAGAACTTACAGTCAGTGCATTATTTGTGAGTTAATTCGTACACACACCTAAATTCATTACAACAGAGACTTAGTTTAGATAAAAGATTATGGGATTCCTTTAATTTAATTTTGGGATAATATGAAAAACAAGTGTGAATAAGTTTCATACACCCTCATACAGCCCGTTAATCGGGAGTTGCCTACTCAGATTTTTAGTGTATTTTCTATCCGCTAAACATTTATCAAATCGACAAACAATATTTTAGACATTTTAAAACCACAAAGTGACACTCCCTTTCCTCTCTGAGCGTAGACAAAGATGTAAGGCCCTACAAGAAATTATCTCTTTGTTCTATAACGACCAGAATTATAATTATTTCTAACGACACAGTGCCTGTCATTTAGTCCATAATTAGCGTAAACGAGTGCAGGTAGATCAAAACATACAAAAATGAATTAAGTGTTATTTTCTTCGGTCTGATGGACCTGCATCTCCCGAATCTCCCCGGCGACATCGTGGCTGTCTGCCCTCAGGGTGTGCAGCGCTTCCTTCGCCTCCTGGTCTCTGCCACGTCGCAACAGGTGTTGCGGACTCTCCGGCCGGAAACAGAAGACGGCAGCGAAGATTGCGGCTGTGAAGGCGCCCAGCGACGCTAGCGCCACGTACGGTACGAACGGGCCGGTCGCGAACGAGAGCAGAGCTCCAGTGGTCACCGAGAGCTGCAGCAAGGAGCCCAGTGCCCCCCGTATCGCCGGCTGCCAGAGAGACACAACATGCAAAACATTAATTTTCCATAGATCACAATATAAGAGACTGGCTATGAGGGATGTGGAAAGGTGTCGATTGACAGTAACGGCTGTTGTGGCAACCTAAGTGTCCTATCGTAGCAGATAATATAGTGAATGAACCTAAAATATATATATAAAAGAAAAATAATAATAAAAATGCAGCACGCACAAAATTGGTACTCTGCAATTTGATTTAAGAAGTGAAATATCAGCTCCTTTGCACGAAGGAAATGGTGAAGGGGACGCTGGGTGGGGGAAAGTTGTACGTCGGGCATAATTTTTAATAATTAAGTTTCGCAATGTCTCTGCGATCTAAGTTAGCTTTTTACTCGCCTATTGTTCTGTTAGTGAAGTGTTTTTGAAACGGTGTACAGCGAATACGAATTTAAGTAGGGGGTATTTAAACTATAGCGCCATGACAGTAAATATGTAATACGTTCCTGCCATTAAAATGGAAGACCTCATCTACTAAAGTAAAAAAGCCTGAAAAGTATATATCCCTTAATATAAACCAATATATAATGCAAAGGAAGAGGTCAGTGATGTAACTGTAATTGTAGAAGAAATGCAATGCAAAGTTTATGGCAGAAACTGAACAAACGTCGAAAGACTTTATTTGATATTACGACTCTGGAATAAATATCGTCGTTGAATTTTAAATAAGCTCTAGGGTCTACAGTTGAATCAATTGTTTTAAAGAGATTAAAAAATACAATTACAATAATAACCCTGAAGTCTGTCGTAGAGTTAAACTGACTAACAATCTGATCGCATCTTTATATTATTATTACTCTCGCAACATTCAAATTCTCTCCCATATGGGAACAAAATAAAATTTTGATGCTTATGTTTTACTACATTGATACCTATCTTTTACTTCTGGATCGTGTACAGACATCGCTTTTAAAACATCTGTTTGATAAGACTTGGGTAATAATGTGTAATCAGATGATGTAGGCGACACAGGCGGAATTTACTTGATCATGATTCATTTCGGATTCTCATCACTTTGCAATCACTGGTCACTTTTCTGTTGATATATTTTTGTTTATATTTCTATTCACTGTGACATAGGATGCTGTTCACACCATGTGTTGCAGATATATAAACTTGTTAATGTCGTCATTATGGGCATCAACCCATCATCATGGAATGAACTGACGTAGTTTGTGCTAAGACGAAAGTACACTTTAAGGGAATTAAATATGGAAAACCAGTTTGAAACCTACGAAAATAATATGTGTGGTGCTAGATAAAATTTGTTTTGGGGTGTGTGAACGGATATTTTCCCGGCGAATAAATGCAACGTAGTCTTCACAGGTTTGCAGCCAGATATTTTCATGAAACGATGACAACATTTCGACAATGTCCACTGTCGTCTTCATCAGGTAATCGTATCTAGCTGTAGAGAATCTGATGATGAACGATCACGTGGTGAAGACAACAGAGGGCGTTGTCGAATCGTTGTCATCGTTTCTTGAAAATATCCGGTGACAAACCCTTGAGGACTATGTTGTTTTGGAGTGGTTTAGGCAAATTTAATAATTTTAAGGTGGTACTTTCTATTACTCTGATAACAGAATTCCAAATATGAGTTATAATTAATTCTAACAGATGCTTTTGATATACTTATGGCTTAATGATGTTCTGTCAGTTACCAGTTCTGATATTTCACATCTAGTTCTCGTGGTAGGGTACAACACGGTCGACGTTATCCTGAAAATATTCCAACTGTTGGAAATAACGAGTGATGGCTGCAGCTGTATGGTTAAGAATTTCAAGACAGCGCCTTGTGTCTTTAGTTGCTGGAAAAGTTATCCAGTTCATTTAATTATTTCTTGATTATGGTGATTAGCATTTACCACACGTCATTATCTTTACATTACAAATGGTACATACTCGTATACTTATTTAGATATCATTGTATAATTATGTTGATTACTATAGTGTCTGAATATTACAGAAAGGGACACACTGTATTTAAACTATATATTTTTATCGTGCTGCTGGTACGCTTTCAATGCAATGTTCCATTAATGTCTTATAATTCAGTTAATACACAATTATTATGAACGACGAGAATCGGATTCAACAAACTGCGGAATTATTCAAGAAGACTATTTTTTGTTGGTAAATCATCAGCCCTTGCATCAGTTTTGAAGTTTACCTGTGATATCTCTCCAATGTACATGGGCAGCGCTGTGAACGAGATTCCGACGGCTACTCCAAGGACAACTCTCGCCGCATACAGCAGCCCCAGCAGGTTCTCGGCGGCCATGAGCATGGCCCAGCCTAGCAGGTAGGGCAACGCGCCCCAGAGCAGAGTGGCGCGCCGCCCCAGACGGTCAGCGGCCCAACCGCCGACCCACGGGCCGAGAGCAGCCCCCAGCGCCACCAGAGACCCGGCCCACGACTTCTCGGCCTCCGAGAGCGCCATGCGGGCCAGCGCGGGCGACGACCAGCCCAGCACCGTGCCCGCCGCCAGCGCCGACAGGTTCGCTGCACATTAAAGTCTTCTTAAGAAGCATCTCGGTAATTACCTTCATCCCAAGGTTTAGTTCTGTCGCGGAAGCCATGATAAGCTTTTGGCTGCATGAAATAACTACTCCGAAGAATCTCTTTCACTTAGGTTTATTTTTTCCGCGAGCTATAGAATAACATTATACAGTACACAAAGAATAGGCTTCAGCTCGACCAAAGCACAATTATACAAATATTCCAGCGATTCTAACTTTCATTTAACTTGCAACTCTCTGTTCAACTAACTAGCTAACTCGTCTCTGCCGCTTGTTTACATATATGCTGCAGAAGGATCAAAAATAATCCATAGAGTTCCGATCGATGTTTCTCGAATTCTATCAATACTTGACCAATTAAGTCCATACAAAAATAATTATAAGTTGTACAAAATCACTCACAATCATTAGCAAACACCTTGAAATAAAAGTTAATACTATTTACATATATTCACACACAAAATTATCAACATAAACCAGTCCAAACCGTCGCAAATTGTGCTTCAAACATCGCAGCTCGCATAAATATTTACAATTACAGACTTCTAATTAATATTTCATACATAATACTGTCCTTGAACACATTGCATAGCATTTACATAGTTTATATCTATTTATATGACAAATTCACAACTAATCACAAAAAAATATACAAATCCACAATTAATCAACTCTCATCTTGCTATAGATAATTCATCAAATAACATTTCATACAAGGACTGGGTCTGAGGGTTGTTATGCTCTGCTTCATCATATGGTACCTTGTAACTAATTACTATCATATTTTTCCTATCTTATGCAGACTCCGAAGGATTATATTCCAGTTCTTATCTACATAGTTACACCCTGAAACTTACAAAACTGTGGGTGGCAGAGGGTGTTTTGCATCGGAACGAACTCTGTGCATTCCAATCGCGAATAGCACGAGGGAAGAAGTTCATAGTTTCTGTATGACACCTAATTTCTCTAATCTTATATTTTCTGCCGTAGCTTTGTGTGAGAAGTATTTCGTAGCACTCGTAAATGAAGGGTGTTGTTTGTATTTTTAGCAATAAATTAAATCGAAAACAACATCGTCTGCCTGCCAGGAATCCTAGCCTGAACTTTGTATCAATTCTGTGACGCTTTCGTAAGGACTGTAACACGCAGTCACGTATCGAGTGGCTTTTCTCTGCATCTTCTGTATGCTATGCTACAACCCTTTTTATTTTTAATTTTTTTTTATTTTTAAAAGGAATTCGGCCTTAGGCTTTTGAAGGAAGAATCACGGCATTAGCCTGGAGTGATTTGGGGAAACCATGGAAAACCCATATCTGGATGCTCGGACGGGGATTCGCCGCGTCCTCCCGAAAGCAATGACTGTAAATTTTAAGTGTAAACTAGTTAATAAAATTTTTATATTCTTAATCACCCCTTTCTAAACCAAGCATACTCGTAATTACTGAAGGGCTTAAAGAATTGAAACAACGAATTCTTTTTAAAATATTCTGGCTCATATTTTCCTGCAAAATAATGTTAGTAACTGACATATGATGAATTTAACATACCGTGATTTCTGAAGCTGCAAATAAGATTATTGAAAGGTGTTTATTTTTGAAATTTCGTTGCTCAATTTTTGTCCTTCCTTGGTGTGAATTTTTGATAATAGCTCGAAGTCTCACGTCTCAACAGCAAGTGTTAATATTAAATTAGAGGAGATAAAGTTTCAGCTAACACTGAATGTAATTTGACCAATATTTCAATATTTTATAACTGTTCTCGTAAATTTCACCATGTAGATCTTTTTTTTTTTTTTTTTTTTTTTTTTTTTTGATTGAGGAGATGTTAGATGGCAGTTACCTTTTTGATGAAAATCTGCTCTTTGAAAAGTAATAGTGCCTGCCAGATCCATGTTGAAATGAAAGCATTTCTAGAAAAAATAAAAATAAAAAAACGACGCAAGTGAAGAAATATGAAGGTTTCGAAAACAGTCTAAGTACGAATGGATTTAGTTTTAGTTATGGAAATATACTTGCTCATGTAATACCGTATGTTTCAAATGTCAACAAGATGAGACCTTTACTTATTGACTTCATTTACACGAAGAAAATAATAGTCGATCCTTCGCAGCAGATTTTGACTGATGCAACGAAATTGAGACAATTTCTTAATGTAACACAAACAACAGATATTAAATTAATAGGAGAAATACTGAAGAAAGTAAATGGGATAGAATTCATTATAAAGTAGAACATGTAATAATAAATAATCTTACATGTAGACATAAATAAAACGAACAAACAACAAAAGTGAATTAGAATATATTAGCAACTAACAAGAGGAAAGTCTGTAAACTAAAAACTAAATGTCAAGGGAACAGATAAGACAGTTCTGGGACGATAAAGAATTTCTTAGGAAAAGTAATCTATTGACTAGACGATCCGTGCGAAAATTTCGGGAATAAAATACGATTGATAGTGAGGTTGAATATCTGTAATATAATGAAAAGTAGAACCATACTTATGTAGGGAACAGATATTTATTTAGTCTCATAGGTACGCATCAAAATACCTACAACATATTACGAAACAGTTTGCAAAACTTAAAACATACTGTATGTACGATAAACTGTCACGAGCCTTAACAGAATACAACCAACCTGAACAAAATGCACACAGCATTTGAACATCTCTGTGATGCTGTGCGAATAAAATGTTTACACTGGAATTATATAACAGAACAAAAATGTTTCCGTAACAGAAAAAAAATATCCGAAAAGCTACTTACTGTATAAAAAAATAGTTTATTGCCATCTCTGTTATATCTGCTGCTGTAATATAGGGACTTGGCTCTGAACTGTCTCATACGCGCATCAAATTCAGAAATATTCTTTCCTCGTTTATAATTTCACCTGATTGAAGACCTTCATCTTTAAAACGATTTGTTATTTGTCGATTTCGGTTAGGTATCGAAGAAAATAAACGGATCGCAAATAAAAAAAAAAAAAAAATAAATAAATAAATAAAAAAAACTTGTTGTAGAAATACATTGATACTTTTGCCCTTTAAGGGTCGAATTCCAAAAATTCCATTTATAAAATATGGTGTGACCAAAGCGGATACCCTGGTCTTTAAAATGATACCTCATTCATCGATTTCGGTTAGGCATGCAATGAGGTAAAAAAAAAAAGTAAAAGTTTTAGAAATGATAATATATTGTTGCCCGTTAAGGGTTGAATTTGGAGAAAGTTCTTTCTTAAAATATGATGTGACAACGGCGGAGACAATAATATTTATTATCTATAACGGTTAGGTATGAAGGGAGATAAATGGATTGTGACACAGAAATATTGATAGTTTTGCTCTTTAAGGGTCGAATTCCGAAAAATTCCTGTCTTAGTATATGATGTCACCAAAGCGGAGATCTTAATCTTTAAAATGATACTTCATTAAATGATTTGAGATAGGTATCCAGAGAGATAAATCACTCGAGACACAAAAAACGCATTTTAGAAATACTGATATTTTTTCCCTTTAAGATTTAAATTCAGAAAAAATCCATCCTTAAAATATAATGTGACTACAGCGGATACCTTAATCTTTAGAATGTTACCCTTATCTATTTTGGTTATATATTAATGGAGATAAATGGTTCGTGACACAAAAAAGCGTAAAGAACCATTGATACTTTTTGTCTTTAAGGGTTGAATTCCAAAAAAATTCTTTCTTAATATATGATGTCACCAAAGCTGAGACATTACTCTTCATAATGCTATTTCATTTATCGATTTCGGTTAGATAAAGATAAATGGCTAGACACACAAAAAACGCATTTTAGAAATATTTATATTTTTGCCCTTTAAGGGTTGAATTCCGAAAAATTCCTTTCTTAAAATATAATGTGACCCCGGCGGAGAGCTTAATAATTAATATGATACCTCATTTATCTATAACGGTTAGATATGAAGGGAGATAAATGACTCGTGACACGAAAACGCGATGCAGAAATATTGATAGTTTTGCCCTTTAAGGATCGAATTCTGAAAAATTCCTGTCTTAATATATAATGCCACCAAAGCGGAGATCTTAATCTTTAAAACGATACTTCGTTAAATGATTTCAGATAGGTATCCAGGGAAATAAAAGTCTCGAGACATAAAAAACGCATATTGACATTTTTACCATTTAAGGGTCGAATTACGAAAAATTCCTTTCTTAAAATATAATGTGACAACGGCGGAGACCTTAATCTTTAATATCTATAACGGTTAGATATGAAGGGAGATAAACGGCTCGTGACACAAAAACGCGTCGCAGAAATATTGATAGTTTTGCCCTTTAAGGGTCTAATTCCGAAAAATTCCTGTCTTAGTATTTGATGTCACCAAAGCGGAGATTTTAAACTTTAAAATAATACCTCATTAGACGATTTCAGATAGGTATCCACAGAGATTAATGACTCGTAACACATAAAACAGAATTTTTGAAATAGTGACATTTTTGCACTTTGAGTGTCGAATTCTGAAAAATTCCTTTCTTAAAATATGATGTGACCAAAGTGGAGTCCATAAGCATTAAAATGACACCTGATTCATTGATCTCGGTTAAGTATGAACGGAGATAATGGCTTGTGACAAAAAAATCACATTAGAAATAATATATACGATTACTACTGTATCTGCTCGTTGAGATCAAGGAAATTAACGAAGAATAGAAGCAACCCTTCTCCCATATTATCAATATTATTATTTTAGCGGTTATGGTGTGATCCTAACGGATTAGCTTCTGATGAGTGCAGTGGATTACTAACTTCTGGAAATGTAAAATATAGTGAAAGAAAAATGCCTCAGTATAATCCAGGCTGACAATGCTGCAGCCTATTCCTTCCAAAGATTCGTTGAGGAAACGTAAAGGGAAAAGAAGGGGATGGGGAGAGATGAGGGCACTGGGATATCTCAGAGTGAACATCGTAATACAACGTTCAATTTTCTAAGTTCTAATGGAGAACTTCCTAAAACGTGCATTCAAATTGCAGCTACAATTTCAGAGATTTACATTAGACATTGACCTAAATTAAATTTATGTAATTGCATCATTTTATGTTTACAATTATGTTCCTATGTGTTTGAACTTTCAAACTGCAAAGACCGAATAAAAATGTTAGTTTATATAATTTGTATATTCAATTTTCAGTATTTCGTCATCCTAAATTGCGTATAAATAATTGAAAGAAATTTTTTATTTTCAGCTCCACGCATTACATTCTGTCTGAGGTTAGGGGCAGTGATTAGACGATGTCTTACTCCTATCATAACTGCCTGACATTGTATACATAATCGCATAAGAGTTATGCAGTGGGACTTACTCCCAAAAACTGACAGCTATCGACAGTTAGGATGAAGACAAACCTAATGGTGACGTTAGATTAGGAAACTTTTTGTGTGTTTCTCCTGTCATAGCACAGGTGGCTGATTTAACTTTTAAGACGGTTCTCAATGAAATAAACTCAGTTGCCAACTCATGAACAGAAAGGAAATGACCATTACATCACAAAACTACTTTGTTTATTTCTTTTAACACAATTCAGTTGATAACCAAGCTGTTTAGTAAGCAAAAACATTATATTTCTCTGGGGTTTGCATGAAGTAATCCCGATTTACATTTAAAACAGTATTAGTTTGATCTGAAGTAGGATTAAACCGATATATCTACGTAGTTCTGAAATTTATTATTTAAAACAAAGAGTATAGAGCGAAGACTTTCGCCTTTTATTTTTCTCACCGGCCACGGCGGCTGAGTACTGCCGGAAGATGCTGTCCCGGTCGTGGGTGCTGGTGGTCGCCATAAGCACTGCACTGCAGCCCAGCGGAGGGGCGTGAACACAGGCCATCTGGCATAACACCGCCTCCGAGTCGACTAACGTTATCAGTCATGTCATGTGCACCAGCCTCTGTAGTTACTTTACAACTGCTGAACACTGAAACTTCTTTATTTCTCTTCGCAGTGATCTTACAACCCCTGTAATTTCTTCCATAAGTGCGGTACCGAGTGTGATGGGTGAGTGGTTAACGCTCTGGCCTCGCATTCGGGAGGACGGCGGTTCGAAACCCCCGTCCGGGAACCCAGATTTGGGTTTTCCATGGTTTCCCCAAATCACTCCAGGCGAATGCCGGGATGCTTCCTTCAGAAGGCCATGGCCGAATTCCTTCCCATTCCTTGTCCCCAGTCCCATCCTGCCTCTAATGACCTCGACGTCGACGACGCGTAAAGCCATAGGTAAAAAAAAACAGCAACAACATAAGGGCGGCCACTGTTGGAATAATTTCAGGACTGTCTGCCTAGAGGTGATTAACAGCTGGGCGCCTTGCCGAATCAGACCAACGGTCTGACTGACCCCATTTCGGTGACCTTCTTTTATAACGTGGGGGGTAAAAAAACAATAATGTGGGGAAATGTATAACAGCTAGACTGCGAACTTGAAACAGGCTGCGTTTGGTTAAAAAAAAATCTTAATCAGATTCGAAAAAATTAATGGTGTCCATTTTTTCGCGGATATCAAAGTCCGGCTTTATCAGTGTAAAATGTTGGCTTCCAGCTGCTGGGGTCGCCGGTTCGAGTGCGACATCGGGCATGAGTGATTTTAATTAAATGTTGTATTCATCCTGTGATGTGCACATTATGCTGAACAAAATCACGTGAGAAATAATACGTGTACTGTGGCAAGAAAGTCGTATACTTGAAGAATCAATGTACACTAGTTGATTCAGTAATAAGCACTGTAAAACTGACTAAACGGCTAGTAAAAATCCATTCTTTATATATATTATAAAATCCGGTTGCGTGCTCTTCATTCACGAAAAACGCTGAAAGAATTTAAAGTTGAACTTTGTAGAGGGCAAACGCAGGTGAGTGTAAGAAATGGGAAAAATAGTTGTGTGGGGAAATTGAACTGTAGTGTTCGCTCCATCGCAATTAAATTACATTCACACAGTTATATGCCGATTGAAGCTTTCTGCCCAAGTAAATACCGATGGCACAGTGGTTAAGGCGTCTGACTGGAGGTCAAAGGGTCCCCGGTTAGAATCCCTGTCTTGGTTGGGTTTTCAAGACCCCTTAATCCGACCTACACTTCTGGCAATGAAAAGTACGGCAGACAGCTTCCGTGGTTCGGATTTCACGTTAAACTGTAGGTGCCGTTCACCCCGTAGCATTATTGGTTAGGATAGGTAAGCAGTAAAAGAACCGGCTACGCTACCTCCAATACGAGACTAAGTATACGTCCTCCGAGAGGGTCCAACCAACCATCGGGTTGAATACCAACTTTAGTTTTTTTTTATTATATATACAAACAAACGAAGTTACCCCATGGCACCCTGCCGGAGGATGCTTGGCATGATTAATTTGCTGGTTTGAGGAAAACAAAGATACAATATATTTCGGATGTATCTCATATACAATTATATATTTCTTGCGAAAAAAAATTGGTAACTTATCTTTACTATTGTTATAACATTATTTACCACTTCCGTCCCTTGCTCTCAGTCCATGACATTGAGCATCCTGTCACTTCAGATCTACCACGCTCCTTCCTAGCAAACTGAAAGTGATTTCAAGCCGGAGTGAATAGGATTGGATTAGCCATCAGTTCTCTCATATTACGTTAGGCGCCATCATTTTGGTCGGTGGGTCTAATTAATATAATAAATAAAAATACCAAAACATACAGTTGGTAGCAAAATACGCCTCACACTTCCTTGTGGACTAAAATTGCCTCCTATTATATTCATAATGATTGGCAAACTAGACACTATTACCTATAGGTGATGCCTGCCACGAACCTTACTTCTTTCAAGTTTTTGTTCTCATACAAAGAAATATTAGAAATATAAAAGATTTCCATTATGTTTGCCATGTTGTTTTGGCTTTGACCTGTAATTATTCGATCACTGTAAAAAAAAATAAAAAAAATCAATAAAAAAAAATAGAGCAGTCACAATTATAGGCTCTGAAGTTTCGGTAGGAAACCAGGAGTACGCTTTAAATTTCTAGCAAACTGTTGCAACGAAAACTTGGAACATTAATTTCAATATAACTATAATAAATATTCATCCGGCAAGTCTACCTGTCAAGTTGTGTATCACCCGGAGTTTTGGGATATTAAACTGCTATCAAAAGAGAATGTATTTAAGTGCTCGAAGTGGATGAAGGAAATATCGAATCGGAAATATCAAAATATAGTTTTATGGAGGGAAGGTTCCAGGATTTTGGATTGGGAGCGGCTTATGCGGATTTTGTTTTGGGGGAGGGGGCTTTAGTCGAGCAAGAGTAGTCTTTATATCTTTATAGTCTCCTCGGATTGTTGCTCCTTAAAAGAACAGGAGAACTAAAGAAAAGTAACCAAAATTACAATGTTGGTGGAGGACCTAGATACATTTGGGGGGGGGGGGGCTGAGCCCCCTAGCCCTTCATCCCCCCCCCCTGGTTTCATATATTCGTTCACTTCTGCTGGCTGATGACAATTGTTTGTATCGTTGTGTGTGTGTGTCCTTTTTTTTTTTTTTTAAACTGAAACCGTTACTTTATATACAAGAGAAAATGAGAACAATAACAGCATTGTCATGTTTTGCCTATTCATGTAATGATAACTGTTGTATTGGACTCGCCAGTATGGCTCTTTGCGCGCACTGGATCGGGGGAGGTACAACGGGACCGGGTACGAACGGTTTTAGGAGGTTTCCTGCTATCATCTAGAAGAATGTTTGGACGGTCTCCAATCTCCGTCTCATAAACTACACATTGCACAAACAAAAAGTACGCTAATAATACAAAATACATAAGTTACACGTTTCTCAGACAGATGGCAACATAGTACATTAGTTACGCCTGGCCTAACAGGCCCGGTTAGACTTCGGGCAGGAACTCGGTTCCTTCCTCCCCTCTAATGGTTCACACTCGCCACCGAAGATGGCCGGATCGGAAAAAAAACCCCACGTTGGACACAGATGTACTCCTTGCATCATCAGAACGTGCTGTACGGATGGAGGGGATTATTAGTTCAGTAGGCCAGGACTTAACGAATACCGAATACATCGTCAGAATTCTGTATCGCTGAATTTATTGGTTAACAGAGTACGAAATTACTTAATGCCTATATTCCACTCTATTGCCTGTTTAATTATGCACAGACGTCTGAGCGTTAAACCAGGCTTGTATCACTAGCATTCGTGCAGCAATTTAATTTAATTTAATTGCAATGGAGCACACGCTCCGGTGGCAATTTCCCTACACACCCAACTTCCCCCTATCCTGCATCCACCTACATTTGCCCTCTACAAATTTTAACTTTAAATTCTTTTAATGTTTTCGGTAAGTTATTCATCATTCCCCTTGGTAACTCATTCCATCCACGACACCCTTACCTAAAAAAGAAAATCTTCCCACACCCTTTTGCCTGAAATCGAGTGCCAGCTTGTGGTCATGGTCATCTTTTCCCTTCCATGAACTACTTTTCATACCTACTGCAATATCTTTCCATGCCTCATCACCTGTATACGCCCTGTACACTCCCATGACCCTCCTCATCATCCTCCTGTCTTGCAATGAATCCCATTCCAACTCTTTTATCATATCTGTCACTGATTGCATTCTGCGATAATTTCCAGAAACAAATCTAGCAGCTCTTTTTTGCACCTTCTCTAATTCCTGTTTTAGATACGTAAAATGTGGGTTCCATACTACACTACCATATTCGAGCAATGGTCTGACCAAAGTTTTGTAAACCAATTTCTTTACTTCTCTCGTGCATCCCTTCATCACTCTCTCCAATAAGTGCAGAATTTCGAAACCTTTTCCTACCACCTGTCCAATGTGTCCTACCCAGTTAAGCTTGTTATCAAATGTAATGGCAAGATATTTACAATTAAAGTCTTTTGCAAGGAATTCTTTCCCCACCTTATATTCATAATTAACCTTTTGTTTTTTATTTGTGTATTTAATTAGGTAAATGACCAACAGTGGTGCAGAATAATAACGAAGAGTATCAGATGGCGCACATTTAATTACAAAAAGAGCATGGAAAACTATAATACATAGGTCTTGCTGCTACAATGAAAGAATTTTACGGATATCCCCCCAAAAAATCGATTTGGTTGATGTGACAGCACGGTTTGATAAGAGTCCATAGAGAGCGTGACAGATTCAGACCACTTCCTAGTTTTATCAAAATTCGTATCTAATTAAGATTCAATACTTTGGCTTTACGTATGAAGTGGTTTTCTAAATGAATTCAGCGGTTCATTGATTCTGAAACCCACACAGTTTAGCCAAAAATGATAAAATCTTTTACTTATGCGAGCCAGTTAATGTAAAATATCTTTTCAATTTCTGCTAGACTACGATCAGTTGCAAAGAAAATTTAATACTTCCTTCAAGATACTCTAGAAAATATTTCACTGTCATGATGTCAAGATTTTCATTAGCAACTGGTGGAAATAGAAGGAGAAAACGTGTGACGTTGAAACAAAATGGAACTAAAAATTAACTGTTAAATCTGAAGCTTGCTACCGAAATCGGAGAACATGCCAAGCGGAAGTTCAAAAGTATCTACTCTTTACTGTTTTTGAAGTTTAATGAGCAAATAAATAGAAAATTACACGTGGAATGTGAAACATAAGTCTTCTCCACGTGGTCGTTCTGCAAAGTAATTGTTACTTAATTTTTTGGGGTTCTGTTTTCTCCAACATGTAGGCCATCTCCAATCATAGTACTATGTGAGTATGTGGAAGAAATGTATACCACCTTACAAAAAAAACTGTCAGTGAATATGCTTGCCAAATTGCATCTGAACAGCTCCCTTAATGTCTATAATAAAGAACTTTATTCCTGTTGTATATTAGAGGTAACAAGATATTTGTAAGAATATTTTAATAACTTCATTCTTAATATGATGCTAAGATAGATATACCACAGATAATCTTAAATAAGTAATGCACTGGAACCAAAACTACAATCAGCCTAAGGAGGATGTATGCGGTGATCCAGCAACTAAAAACCTATAGCCTAGCAAAACACTTATAACCTGGAAGACTTCCTCATAATCGGCTGGAGGTAAACAAAGATGTTTTTGACAGTTGAACCTTTGACCATATTGATACATCCACGTCATTCATGGTAGTCAGTAAAAAAAAAAAAATCACCAGTTCTTTGAGACCGTCGATGGGATGAAGCCAAATCTTTTAGACTAATACCAGTTTCGAAAAGGTTCATCAACCATAAGTCTGTAACACAATGAAAATATAATGTACTTTATATATAAAAAATCAACTTCAGAGTGTACAATGTGATTGTTTCTGAAATAAACGAACGCATGAATCAGTCTACTGTGAAAAAATAAAATACTCATGTCTAAAGGCTTTGTTGAAAACGCTGAAATAACACGTTAACGCATTGCCTTAGTAAGTTTTAGTTAGCATATTTATAGACATAAAATAAAATAAATAAATAATAAATAACGGAACAACTAAGGCAGATTCTAGAATAAAGTTCTTTGGACTGTGAACAAACTTAGAGTGATACGCAGAAATCCAGCTTCGTGACAGGAAAATAATGAGTCTTTGACAGCAAATGAACGTGACCTCTGATCATGAGCTTCGAGATCTGGGAGATGTGAAGCAAAGTCTACACAAGTATGAGAGAATTGGAACTGATTAAGATAAACGACTCACACATTGGAAAGTGCTTTTTTACTTCCTACAGTTGCTGCGAGGGCCAGTGAAACCACATTCGGTTTATTTTAGTTGACTTCTGAATTATCGTCATTAATTTACTAACATTTAATTCAAATTGGGTATCATCTGAAACATGGCATTGAAGAGTTCGCTCACAATTAAAGGTCAAAATTATTTTTTTACTATGGCTTAACGCCTCTTCGACAGCTGTCATTAGAGGTGGGATGGGACTGGGGACAAGGAACGGTAAGGAATTCGGCCAAGGCCGTTTTGAAGGAAGCATCCCGGCATTTGCCTGGAGTTATTTGGGGAAATCATGGAAAACCCAAATCTGGATGCCCGGACCGGGATTCGAACCCACGTCCTCCCGAATGCGAGGCCAGAACGTTAACCGTTCACCCACCACTCTCCGTAAATACTATTAGCGTATTTCTTTTCATCTATGTTATAAGATCCATAAACGTTTCCGCAAACTCAGCACCTGTATCGCAAGACTAAAATTCAACCATGGCTTCTTCAGGAAACACCTCCACAGAATACTTGCCGCAGACAGCCCTAACTGTCTTCGTGTAGCAATACAAGGTATAAACTGCCTTGTTTTTGGCTGCCGTTTGTGCAAGATGAAGATTGACCATTGCATAAATAACCTCACAATGCAGGACTTCAGCTGTCCATTTGCGCTTCCATACTGTTAGCATCGGTCATCTACACACTGTTTATGAGATAGTGTTTCATAAAACGATAAATATTGGTGTAGACATTTAAACGAGCAATAATTTCACTTATGCACTATAATGTGTGAAAATATCATTGTTTTGTAGATTTATCTTGTATCATTTGATCATCTTAAATACAAAGATATGTACACACCATGAGTTTTACTCTAGGTCAATATTACTCTGCAAATGAAAATGGCTGGATGTGCCTAAGCCTAAATGCCAATGTAAATAAATAAAGATCATCAGGGATAATTTATATTTATAATGAATCTGTAAATAGGAGAAAGTCTGTACAGTTGAGATATTTAGAAAAATGATTTGGGATACTATTAATGAGCTTCAGAGAAAGACTTAACTGTTTTTTTTTTTTATTTTTCTAATTTTATTTATCTGCAAACAGGAATGATCGGGGTTCACGAAAAATACTGATCTGATGGAGTTTCGTTTGACCTACATTCCATGGCCTAGCGGGTAGAATAAGCTATATTTAAATATGATGTGATTTTTTCAAAAAACTAAGAAATTAGTTGGTGTCAGTTTTACGTTCAACGAGATACAAAGAATACCGGTCGGATTTTGATGGGGTTTCGATAATATTCAGTCACGCGAGGGTAAAAGGTTTGGTTCATTTTGATAAGAGGTTGAAAAAATGAGAAATAAAAGCTATATTTTCCTTGAACGTGATTCACGAAAAATCTGCTGGTAAAGTAGGGTAAATTTCGGTTCCATGATAAATTTAAGATAATTCTTCGTTGAATGCAATTCAAGCAAAAAATACAGGTCGGATTTCCAGGGGGTTTTGATTAATTTATAATCCGTGGTGACGAGTATGTTTAATGTAGATATAATATCGGAAAACTGAGTATAAAGTTTCCTTGATTGAGATTGATTTAAAAACGACTGGTCTGATTTTGACGTGGTTTCGATTAAAGTACAGCCCGACCTTCTATGAGTAGAATAAAGTATGTTTCACTTTTATGTGACGTTGAAAAACAAAGGGATTAAAGTACAAGTGTCACGATTGAGTACAAATTTAAAGCTAAGTTACTTTCAACAGTTTGGCGTGATTTCACCTTACGAACGACTTCATATTACTTGGAGAAATGAAGTAGCAAATTGCGTTCAGTGTCCTACAGAGGCCGTGGATCTTAATGTTCTTGATCGTTTTTATTTAAGAGGGTGTAATCTAACAGTCCATGCGAATGAAGTTGCGGGCATCTGCTAGTAATTAATAGAACAAAAGTTTTGAAATATACTAAAAATAATCTGCGTAGTTATATAAATAAAGGTGCATAGTTAACAGATTAAGCCGACACTGGTCTACTTTCCTGTGGTAGGCCCTACTAATTTCGTTGAGGGATCTGATGGTGGAAGGTAAGAAAATGCACGAATGCGGACATTCCTTCAAATGTAATATCCCAGAGAACCTTATCAGCAAAATCATGTTAGTATGGTTTTAAGAACGAATTGTAGATCTGTAGAGGTACATGTCTATAAGGCTGCTATTTATCAGGAATGCGAGATGTCTACTCTAACAGTGGATGAGTTAGTTTCACATAAAATAAAAGTATAGAGCTTCATAGCGAACTGGATTAGATTGTGATCAAACTTTTCTCTGTTGATGTTTGGCTATTTGAGATAAAGTTTGCAGAATCACTGCACGTTTTACTGATAGCCCGTCACAGAGATCTGGAATCCTGGTAACAAGCAGTGAATGGCGTGATCGATAACAGTTACACATGATCTCTGGCGAAAGAAGAATAATTAAACTGCACTGCGATAGTCTTCTATAATGTATTCAATGACAATAAGATGAAGAGAAATTGATGTTTGTAAAAATATCATTACAGTTCGAGATTTACCGTATTATAGACTTTCCAGCAGTTTCATCGAAGATGTTAGAGCGTCCGCAAACAAGACTTCGATAATACAATCCAAATACAATTTTGCAAAATAATACTGTTTCAGAAACACGATTCAGAAAAAGAATCCGAGTACAAAGCTTGCACGGTAGATGGTCGCGGATGATACCAACTACGGTAACAAAGTTAAATTATAGCAAAAAAGGAGCCGTTTGGTCTATTTTTGAGACAGATGTGTTATGCATTATACAAATTTGTCCAGGGACTGCAATTAAGCAGAGCACTGTTCCTCTCTTTGCTCTACTCAAAGATTCCTTTTATCTCTGCCCTTTCATATTAGAGAATACTGTTAGAATAAAATTCATCGTGAGTCTGCATTATGACCTTTTAGTGATTTCTGGATCACCACAGAAAAAATTTACAGGTGTTCGCCATCTAAATTCCAAAATATTGGTTATTTTTTGTGCCATAAATTTGATAAACTATATAGATCATCTCATTTACCACTTTCCACATTTACTTCGCTTCAATATAAAGCACCTCTTGCTGAGGATTGAACTTTCTGTGTAATTTTCCGTTAAAGTTGAATAAAAATGTACTAGTACCTTAAGGGTGAAATGGCGAGTTTGCATCCTCGATATGTATGGACGCAGGGAAGGCGTTGACGATCTCTCGTGATTGCGGGAATATCTTCACAAAGATTGGGAATAGTACGTACCTGATGATCAATATTTTTAGTAGGCAGATACAATTTATTAACGAACCGCCAAGTATACTTGCATGATTTTTATTAAAAAAATTAATGAAAGTTTATTTAGCCACTGGGTTTCACTTACAATTATTAAAAGGAGGATGTGCTAAGTTTATTTCATGAGAAATAGTGGTCAAACAAAAATTAATCACTTTTGTTGAAATGATGTTAACAGTATAATTCAATACAATAGAAGTATTCGTTCCATTTCAATTTATCTGAGAGATAAATATTCAGATTAGAGGAAGTTAAGGCGTGTATGGCGCAAATGAAAGTGAACAAGAAGCTAAAAAGCCGGCCTCTGTAGCGTAGGGGATGGAATACTGGCTCCGCGTGCCGAGGGTCCAGGTTTTAGGTGTTGTGTGTGTTGACGTCGTGTCCTCCCCGTGTTTTTTTTTTTGTATAATTAGTTAGACGTAATATATATTGGAGAATCCGAAAACATTGGATAAATCGTTGGATTGTCGGCCTAAAAAGCCGAAAGTCATTAAAATAAGGAACTAAAACCTACTGCTGTGGGAATCTGCTAAAGTCTTTAGCATCATTTGGAATTATAAGAATATGTAAATGGTATTTAATCATATAATAACTAACATTCCCTGATTTATCATTCTGACTTGTCAATACACTATGTGTTGTCTTTTATTTTTTATTTTGTTAATGTCTCGTATTTATGGGACCTCTGATTGTGACTACATTACAGAAGTATAAATGTTTGTTTTATTTATGAAAGCTGTCAAATTTTAAATTGCAAATAAAATTTACCATCTAATGAAATACACAATACGTTAACACCTATATCAAGGCGTTAGTTAGCTTAAGTTTTCAGTCAATTTTATCACTGTTGGTCAATATAATGAGGATAGCAACAGCGGAATAACCAATTTTTAACTTGCTGTGTATACAATGTATGATTTAAAATTAATGCCAAGGGAGATTTCTTCATACCTTTCTATTGCCGCTATATCTTTTGAAGCTTCACGTCAGTTTTTCCAAACAAATAAGTTTCGCCGAATCGACCAGAGGATCTCATTCATATTTTGGTCTTTGATGATTCTAAATTTCAGGACAACGACATTACTAACAGCGAGGGGTTAAATTATCTACTTGATTTATTCTCGTACTGATTGGATAAGACTGGTGTTCTGTGGTGCTTGTTTTGATAACATGTCATTGCCCCGTGACCTCTCATGGATCCGCTTGCTAAAGAATATACTGAATCGTCTATCACCATACATACGAAAATGTGCAGTGTTGAAATCAAAAGTTCTGAAAATAGATTTCTTCTGTAAGTAAATTTGATCTTAACTATTCTCACATTGAACATGTAAGAATAAAATGATCGTATAAGTAAATTTGAACTAACCAATACTTTCTTGATATTAAGTTATATCTTATTATATTCCCAGTACCGGAAACTTTGAATATTGTAGTTGTGCTTGACAAATAATCTGGTGTTGGTTTAACACTGTCGTGAAATTATGACCCCAGAATATTTTACAGTTCTAATCCCTGCTGCTAAGATAATTCTACTAGTACACGTCAGGTTTGAAATTTTACGTGGACAGGACAATAAGGATATACTTACTCCATTAAACGGTAAAAAGTTAAGTGAGCAAGATACAGACTGAAAGAACAATGAGTAAAATAAAAAAATAACCACTTGGCAACTATTGGGTATTGCCGACAAAAGTGAAAACTTAAAACTATGAATATCTTGCGCGCAACACGTCATACTTATAGCTACAGATATACTAAATAATAATAATTCCGTGTGGTCGTAATGACCTGGTGACAGGGTTTCTAATAGCTGCACTTAATATTTCGAAATCGAACACTTGAGAGAAAAAGAAGTAGAAGAAGTATTTATGTTACACAATGCACACGGAAATACTCTCAAAGACAATTTTGAGATTGATATTTTTTTTATATATATAACTGCTTTACGTCTCTCAACAGCGAGGTCTTTAGAGACGGGAAAGGATGGGGGCAAGGAATGGGAAGGAGTTCGGCCATGGCCTTTTGAAGGAAGCATCCCGGCATTTGCCTGGAGTGATTTGGGAAACCATGGAAAACCCAAATCTGGATGCCCGGACGCGGATTCGAACCGCCGTCCTCCCGAATGCGAGGCCAGAACGCTATCCGTTACACCACCACGCTCGGTTTTTTAGATTGAAAACAGTTGGACCTAATACATAGAAATCCAAGGTGAAGATAAAAATTTAATAAAATAAAAATAACGAGACAAAAAGACGAGGAGGATGGTTCAACTGTAGTGAAAAATCTGAATTAGCAGTAGCGGGGCTAAACAACAGTAAGACACAAGAAATTTATAATTTGAGAGAAGAAGTAAAAACATAAAGTGATCCTAAAATAAAATAAAAGTTACTTATGCTAAGGAACATTTAGGAGACTAGGGACTTACCCTCACACTTTGAGAAATGCTTTACTGTGAGCAAAAAAAAAAAAAGACTAACATTCTTTCTGCAGGCATTTTTTTGATAATGCGAAAGTGGATAAAAGAGTTTGAAATTGTCAGAAAAAATAGTAATCTGTTACAAAAATAGAACATTGAATGCATACGTCTACAAAAGTGCAATAATTAAAGTACAAAACTACCAAACAGAAGCACCATTAAAGAAAGAAACGAAGCAATGGTGTATTTTCGCTACTCTAAACTTTAATTCAAATATTAAAGGTTCTTGGTATAAGTTTACGGAATACATGTATACGGTAGCATAGATGTATCAGGAAAGAATGGATGGTTGGCGTTGCTCCAGAAAGTGAAGGATTTGAAAAATATTCTGATAATTTGAAAGAAATTATGGGTAATGAATTTAAAATTAAGATCAGTAAAGATAAATCAAAAGTAATCTTGTGTGTCAGAGGGAAAATTCTAAAGTGAAAATAAATTTGAACAACTCTACTTTAGGAGACGTGAAAAACTTGACTTACCTGGAAAGCATATCGCAACAGATGAAAGAAGTGGGGTAGGAGGGGGCGGTAATAAGATGCAAAATCGATTTGGTGAAGATCGCATTTAACAAGAAGAAAATTCTTCTAAATACGAAGAAAGAAAAATTTAAACCGGCAAAATATGGTAATGTTCAAAGGTGCTGAAAATTAAAGGCAACGATACGGTACTGAAAACAGAGGTGATGGAAGCATCTTACAGAACAAGAAATAATATGATATAGGACAGCTGAAGAGGGTAAAAGTAGAGGAAAAGAAAGAGTAATGGTTTTAATATTTGAGGATGTTAGTTATAGTGAGTGTAAAGATGAACGGATTATCTCTAAACAGATAGAGGTTGGCATAAAACCATTCGATAAAAAATATGTATGTTATTACTTCCTTTCATCAACAGTGTTCAGTAAGCAACATAGGTCTCATCATACTACAACGGCATAATTTGTGAAGGAACTAACAATCCAGTAAAACACCTTTCATTGAATTAGAATGTTTGGACCTAATTCAGTGAGCTCGCCTTCTTCTCCAGCATCGTTGTTACGACTATTTTCATTCTGAAGTAGGTAGAATTTGAACGAGAGGCTGATTTTGAAAACGAACATGAAGTTGCAAATCGACAACATAGATTGAGACCTAAAACAACCGAATCTATATAAAAAGTTATTGCGAAGGTTGTGGAAGTAGGGAATCGTAAATATTGTGAAATTGTAAAGACAGCTTGATCCCGACCGTAATGTGTAGATAACAGCCAGTTATCCATGATTTATTATATCGTATTTTGCAATAATGTTTGTTTTGTGAATCTGTGTGAAAATTACAAGGTTTTTATCATAGTCGGTCATCCGAAGTATTTTCTCTGAAATGCTTAAAGAAATAAAAGACAAATTCATGGTCTAGTTTTAATTTAGCGTTATTCTGAAGCCACTTGTAATCAGACGAGGCTGGGGTTAAACAACAAAACCCACACCATCCACATGGGTGTTTATAAAAACATAGTTTACGTCACTAAAACCAAACGGTTACATACCCGTACTTTTTTACGCTTTAGTTCTATTTTTCTTAAATAGGAAGAATTGAGACAGAGAACCGAATGTGGTGGGTGAGTGATTAACGCTCTGACTTCGCATTCGGGAGGACGCCGGTTCCAATCCCCATCCGGGCATCCACATTTGGGTTTTCCATGGTTTCCCCAAATAACTTCAGGTGAATGCCGGGATGCTTCCTTCAAATGCCATAGCCGAATTCCTTCCCGTTCCTTAAACCCAATCCCATCCCGCCTCTAATGACCTCGACGTCAACGAAGCGTAAAGCCATAAGTAAAAAAAAAAGTGTGTGTGTGAGAGAGAATTCATTGAATTGAAATGCATTACACTTTGATGTAGAGTTTAGGATGAGAGAAACTTCTACATGCCTTTTGTGGACTTAGTGCTAGTTGGCTGAAAAAATACAAATAGCTTTCAACTGACAAATATTTAAACCACAAAACGAACTGACTATGTTGTGAAATAAAATAGGTTTACAAATACTGTTGCAGGTAGACATAAAGATAGCATTGTAATATATTTTTTTAAATACTGTGTTGATAGACAAGAAATTCATAAAAGTGAGATTTCGTTTTGTGCTCCATTAGGTTATGAAAGAAACTAGAAACAAAGAGACGGCGGTTCGAATGCCCGTCCGGGCATCCAGATTTGGGTTTTCCATGGTTTCCCCAAATCACTCCAGGTGAATGCCGGGATGCTTCCTTCAAAAAAGGCCATGGCCGAATTCCTTCCCATTCCTTGCCCCCATCCTTTCCAGTGTCTAAAGACCACGTTGTTAAAAAGGGACGTTAAACTGTTAAAAAAGAAAAAAGAAACTAGAAACAAAGACGAAGGTGGCTTTTGTATAAGTATCTCTTGTCTACTGAGTATGCCATGTGTAACAACGGTGAGTTTTAGCGCTTGTGACAATAACAGGCTGTCAGAAGCGTATTTGTCTTGTCCCTATTCTTATGTACGCATTTTTTGGAGAATCGACGATGTGATTCATAAAATACTTGTTACAGATAAATACCATTTCTAACAGAGCAATACATGAAGAGACTCTTACTAAAGTGATGTTGTAGGGAACAATTAAGAGTTTACAGAGAGGTAATTGGCGCTAAATTGTAGTTTCTGTTTTTTTTTTTATATACTTCATTTTTACAGTTTTGCTAGCGGCTGTGCTGAAACCATCGTCACATATTTTATCGGAAACTCCTTTCAACATTAAAGACCAATTCATTACCCTGATCAGTTTAGAAAGACGATTTATTATGAAAATAGACTCCACTGCTCTCATCTGAAAAAATCTCAACAAACAGCCGAGAGTTTCAGGCCTCAGATTCCAGATACCGATTAAGGATTACCACAAATTACCTAACATGGATGAAGGCTGAACATCTTAAAAAAGCTGTCTTTTGTATATTGTCAGAGTTTGTTTTTCAGACTGCGGGTATACAGCTCAGTCTGATTTTGTTCTTGAACCATCACAGTGCTTTGAACACCTATCACTTGTTGAGAATGGTCTGGATCTCCTCCAAAGTGCGTCCCTTTGTCTCCGGGAGCAAGAAGAACACGAAGAGTACAGCGAGAATGCAGCACACCGCGAAGAACCAGAAGGGCGTGTACGGACCCAGCGAGGTTGAGATGCTGCTAAAGAACTTGGTGATGAGGAAGGCCAGGATCCAGCAGAAGGAGGCTGTCAGCGAAGACGCGATGCCCTTCACGTTGGTCGCGAACAGCTCGCCCATGACAGCCCAAGGCAGCGCGCCGAAACCTGCAAGGTAATATTTGTCAAGTTTCTCATTAAACTAAATGTACCAAATAATGATAAATGATAATGAGATTAAGGATACACCGGAGCACATAACAAAAAGGATGGAGGGTGTAAAAAGTTAGTGAAATATCTAGACATTCAAAATGCATGGTCACATGATATAAAACAACTATACTGTTACAGTTAAACAGAAAGATAGTGTCAAAGATTCAACTGATTTTGTAGAAGAATATACCATTGCAATGATACTATTAGATCAAAAACAACTTTATTTTGCTGTAATACCGCGTTATTTATACGTATTTGACACAATGAACTTTTGGCTGCCTTTCTACAGCCTTCGTTAGTCATTTCTGCAAAACCCAATTGTTATTAACAAAGACGTCCTCTAAAGCAGGAAAATTCTGTTAAATTAACTTCGCAACCAACTCTCCTCTTGGCAACTAAGGAAAATGAACAGTATTAGGTTACTGTACGGTATTCTGGTCGCAAACGGCTGTTTCGGGGCTGTTCAGTGGGTAAAACTAAGTTCGTGGAAGGGTCTGCTTTTCGTCCGTCTCTCAACCCGATATGCCTTTATTTCTTTAGATTCAAAGTTATATACTGTCGACTAATGAGTAGAGTAACCAAAGAAGCCAACTTCTACAGTACCGTGCGAGGCTTACTATGGGACATGAAGGTTCCCAGAAGAACAAAAATTGTCTTGTACAAATCATATCTCATTCCTATTCTCACATATGCTTTGGAAACATGCACACTAACATCAAGGGACCTTAGCAATATCCAAGCATGTGAAATGAAGTTTCTTAGAACGGCCCTCCAGAAAACTAGACTTGACCGCATAAAGAATGATTAAATTAGATCAAACCTAGAGCTAAGGAGCTAAGGGAATCCATGGAAGAGAGACTTAGGTCATCAAGACTTCGGTGGTTTGGGCATGTGAAGAGAATGACTAGTATAAGACAGCCAAAAACTTATTTGGAAAAAAGGATACTGGGCAAAAGACCAGAGGGAAGATCAAGAAGAAGATGGACAGACCAACTGAAGGAGGACGTAGAGAGAAGAGGCTGAAATTGGGAGTACATCACAGACAGAGAAACCTTTCTGGACAGGAAAATGTGGAAAACAATCGTCTATAACAACCAAGACTCGTAAACCACACCCGGGAAACTGGAGATGGTCCCCAACGATAATGATGATGATACTGTCGACTCTAGTATGGAGTTACAATACTTTCTTCACTCTGTCGAACAACCAATTCACCAACTTCGTATCTTTAATAATGCACCGTGCGTGGTGGCTGAGCTGTAATGCTCGCTCCTGGCATTCCCCTTCCGTTCATCCAGATTATGGTTTTCTTTAGTTTCCACAAATTGATGCAGGTGATTGTCGGGATGATTCCTTCAAAAGGCCACGTCTGAATTTCTTCCTCCCCAGCATTTAATGATCTCGATGCCGATCAGGCGTAAAATGCTACCCAGGCAATATTTCTATGTAGATTCCCTGCTCTAAAAGTTATTTTAGAGTGTTGATTTCGAATTTAATTGATGTACGTAATCGTGCGTGGCTTCACATTCGGGAGGACGCGGGTTCGAATACCCGCCGGCCATCCAGATTTCGGTTCTCTTGGGTTCGCCAGATCAACCCAGGTGAATGCCGGGATGGTTGTTTCAAATCGACAATGACTGAAATCTTTCAGTTCCTCGCCTCCAATCCTCTCCTGCCTCTAATGATCTCGTCAACGGGCATAAAGCAAAAAAAAAAAAAACTCTTATATTAAAAAAAATTTCATTATGATATTTGTTTTGTACAGATTTATTATAAATTTCCAAGTAATTTCTTCATATTATAAGATATTTCTCTTATTTCTCTGTTCATCCGTTATTTTATTTACATGAGATTTTAATGGAAGATTAGTTACAGAGCCATACATTAATACTATGTTAGCAAACAAAATCTTGCTGTCGGTAATCTCAATTATGGCTATTTTAGTCAATTTTATTTAAAACTACACTGATTTGTTTGGGAATTAAACGAATCACCACTGAATTGCTTTTTTTAGATAAAATAAAAGCTAAACATTTCGTCTACAGTCTCTACGCTGAAGAATGGTTGTTTGTATAAAAGCTGCTGAGACGAGGGGCCAGCATTAAATGATCCTGACTGGTTGCTCTTGGCGCAACCGTGCAGTTATTTGTGTGCCGCTTCGACAGTGTAGTAAATGCATATTCGCATTTGAGCCGAGAACGGCCACACTTCGGATCATTTAAGTGTTGGTAATCCTTAGTTGAAGCAGACAACTATATTCATCACACAGGTGAAACGTTTAGTTTCAATCCTATGAAAATAATTAATGATTGTTTCATCTAATCAACAAAAATTGACTAAAATAGATCTAATTGAAAAAATATTAAAATAAGATAATATTGCAGTGATAGTTTTATTTACGGTTCAATCCTACGAAAATAATTAATGACTGTTTCATCTAATTAACAAAGTAATGCCTCTTTAAGAAAAATTGACTAAAATAGATCTAATTGAAAAAAGATTAAAATAAGATAATATTGCAGTGATAGTTTTATTTACGGAATTCTGACTTGTTAAACATTTGTTTAATTCAAAGTGATCCGGTTGTTGTTGGAGAATCAATTGTAGTGTTTTTATATCTACTCCATAACCAAATTAATATTCAAAGTTAAAAGAGGTGTTTGCTACAAATTTTGGATGTGAATATGTAATTAAGCCAATCGTGCATTATTTATCAAGCATCATATTAACAACTCACATGTCTCAACATTGATTATTACTTCTGTTTCTCACACATCTATCCAGACGGATATTTAATTGTGCCTCTATACAACCAGTCTCATGTACCATCTTTTCTCCAAATTTTCGCATTAGAGAGAGCTTAAGTTCCATTGGCTGACATACGTTCCATTAAAGGCAGGTTGTGGAAATGTTTGTCACGTATCCATCCTTCTATTGTCTTATTCATCATTTCTTTCACTAAATTGCTGTTAATCTCAACAATCTTAGATCTAATTATTGCCAACGTCGTGTAAGTGGAATATTTTTTACAGAAGACTTAGTGATTAAATTAGTCTGCAATTCAAAATATCATATGTAAGGTCAGCAATTTGTACACGGTGCCGGCATAAGAAGATACCATAATTAATGAACACGCAGGAAAACAGTACATCCTAAATGTTTTAATGCGATGATGCCACGTGTTTATTTCCGCCGTTCTGGAATTGAGATGGTTTCCTGAAACGTGTTTCGTCTAAAAGTTTTAATTAAACTTTTTTTATTTCAATAAAGTTAGGGCTGTCAAAAACGCCCATATTAACCAAAAGTTATGAATACTGAATTTTGTTAATATCTTTGGACTGGTGTATTAGGAAACGTGGTGCGAAAAAGTGTGTTAGTTAATTTTATTCTGCTGTGAGCATAATCCACTAAAGAAAATAAACGTTATCATCCTGAAGTATGAAATTGGTAATTGGTAGTACATCAAGATTTGATGTCGATTTATTGGGAGCTGACTTCCGATGACAAGCATTGTCACAAATGTCGTTATCGTTTTATATCTCGGTCGTGGCCTGTGAAGCTTGACTCACCAGGCGAGTAGAAGAAGATGTAAACAACGAGCGAAGTCACTGGCAGCCAGCCGAGGGCAGACACGTCCTGGTTCTCATCCTCACTCAGGTAGAAGTACACTCCAAGCGCCGCCTGCAACACGCCATTTCGTAAAGCAACAGGAATAGTTTTAGTTTGATGTAGAATGTAATAATAATAATTTTACATGCAAATTATGTTTGGTTCTTTGGGCATGCATGCGGTTGAATTGCGATTGCTCTTAGAAGAAGAAAAGAAAGTTTGGATTGCCATGATGAGTGAGATACAGCGAGTGTTGAACAGCTTATAACGTGTATATGCGCTGCTGCTAAAAATATTAGTCATTGCAAAAAAAAAAAAAGGCATTTTTTTTGACAATCTTTCGATGTAGTTCCGTGGGGAAATAAGTAAAAAGACGTTAATAAACTCTGAACCTGTGTAAAAATAAAAACATTATTTATTTGGGGACAGTAAAGTGTAAGGCAAATCAAACGAGACTTATCCCCCGGTGGCCGTAACTATTAAAACACCTAGAAGTTACAAAACGGTCAGTTATAACAAGCATTAAGCAATACGACAAATAAGTCCGATAGTTATACTACAATATCACTACAGAGCTATTGCTGTATGATGGCTACTTAGACTGTGTTAAACTGCATGGCAAGCGTAAAACGTTTTAGGCTAATTAATAGAAGAGAAACAGGTTTACAATATGCAAAGAACATGTTATACAACTGTGAGGTAGCAAAAGTAACCGTTATCAATTTCGAGCACTACTCAGGTACACAGCTGAGTGTTCAAAGAGAGAGAACAGGGAACTCCAAGTAAATGTTCAACTACTGACAATTACATTAGAGTCGCCGGTTTTACTCTTGACGAAAAAACTACGATTCCGGCCATTGAATGGTTGTCATGGCATAGCATATTAAGCTGCTTTTATCATTATATTCAAGCTAATTACTCTGTAACACCAATTTCTTTTAATTAGTGTTTTTATGTTTTCATCTCTTAATTGTACCGTAATTAAAAAATTTCCTTTGATTTTTCTAGCTCAAATAATTTAATCAGTAAGTATGATGAAGCTCCAACAACAGGAAGTTTTAGTTAGTAAATTTAATTACTAGTGAGTTTCATTACACGCTTTATATTAGCTTGACATGTAATGGAATTTTACAACTCCATTTTAACCCACTTCCAGATGTCCTAGCTGTTTGAAATTTCGCACACATATTAAGAACCGGTGACAATACAATAATTTCATAGCAATGTCCTGCGATTCTCATTACTTTGACAGTAACAACAGAAAAATGGTTGAACGTCGTGGAATTTTGCAATTTAATTTTAATCCAATTCCAGATGTCCGAACTGTTTGAAATTTTGCTCATGTATTGACAACTGAATACAATACAATAATTTCATAGCTATGTTTTAATATTATCATTATTTTTTCACACATTTTAAGAACCGTTGACAATCAATACAACAGTCTCTTAGCAACGTCCTGCTATTTTCGTTATTCTGCGGTAATAAATCGCAGAATGCAATCAGTGACAAATATGATAAAGGAGCTAGAATGGGATTCATTGCAAGACAGGAGGAGGATGAGGAGGGTAATGGGAGTGTACAGGGAGTATACTGGCGATGAGGCATGGAAAGATATTGCAGTAGGTATGAAAAGTAGTTCATGGAAGGGAAAAGATGACCATGACCACAAGCTGGCACTCGATTTCATGCACAAGGGTATGGGAAGATTTTCTTTTTTAGGTAAGGGTGTCAGGAACTGGAATGAGTTACCAAGGGGAATGATGAATAACTTACCGAAAACGTTAAAAGAATTTAAAGTTAAAATTTGTAGAGGGCAAATGTAGGTGGGTGCAAGATAGGGGGAAGATGGGTGTGTAGGGAAATTGCCACCGGAGCGTGTGCTCCATTGAAATTAAAATTAAATTAAATTAAATTAAAATGGTTGCTTGTAATGGAAGCTTTCATTTCAGTGTTCACCAACTTCATGACGTCCGAATAGTTTGAAATTTTGCACATTATTAAGAAGCGATGAAAATTCAATAATTTCATTCTCACCATGTTGTCAGTAACAAATTAAAAATGGTTGAATGTAATGGAAAATTTCATTTCAATTTTCACCCACTTCAGAAAGTCCGAATTGTCTAAAATTTTGTTCACTTATTAAGAACCGATGGCAATCCAGTAATTACATATCTATGTCTAGGTAATCTCATTACTTTGACAGTAAGAACACTAAAGTGATTTAAGCTTTTTATGACAGATGTGGCTCATTTTTACCCACTTTGTGCATCACCCTCCGTGGCTCAGTTGATTAAGGCACGTGACTGGCGAACAGATATTCCTGCTCAAATCCCGCTTTCGGTTGGAATTTTTACAGATATTATGAGTGGCAAAGATTAGGAAAACCCATGGCTCGGATTTCACGTTAAACTGCAGTTATCCTATACCTAATTGGATTGCGGAGTTTGGCAAATGCAGCCACGATATTAGTGTACAAGCGCGGCAAATCGAGTAACCTTCGTCATTTGGCGGCCGGATCTTTCGGAGATTTCCCGGCCAATATCGCCATATGCATTTAATTACCAACTTCCATGCGTCTTAATATTTCGAAATTTTGCTGATGTATTAAGAACGTTTAACAATACACTAATTTCACAGCTGTAACCTTGTATTCTCATTACTTTGACAGTAACTACAGAAAAATGGTTTTGTTGCGCAATCTTTTGCACATGCGCAATTGATGATACTTTGATACAAGCTTCTACGATTGTGTCTACAGTCGCTTAATGTGATGCTGAATAATGAGTATTCGAAACATCGTTTTCAATTACTTCGTAGTATTATAGAAAAGTAGTCTTCCACATTCACCATGGTATTGGGTTGACCATTTAATTGTACGTTACTCGTGGCAATAATAATTAAAAATCAAACTACAACACAAAGAAACAGAGAGTTTGGCGAAAAAAATCCAACAGTAAGAAACATACTTTTGAAACAATCTGAACTAAAAAGTTAAAAATAAAATTCTAGTACAAAAAACTAAAAACACGATTGCGTAGTAATGTGAACTAAAAGATTAAAAATAATCTTTAAATATAAAGCTTTTATTTCTGTAGCTGCCGAGAAGAATCGCATATTTTAACCTAATTATTAACCTATTAAGCTAATATACTTTTGTTATGGTGATGTAGTGTGGGACCCACATTCAGGTCATCAGTACAGAAGTTGGAGGGGATGCAAAGGACTCTGGAAATTAGTGCAGAAAACAGTTGCTGGTATGATAAAGGAGCTGGAACGCAATTCAATGGAAAACAGGAGCCGGGTGAAGAGAGTTGTATACTGGTGATAACTCATGTAAAGATATTGATGGAAGAATTAAGGGAGATACGTGGAAGGAAAAAGATGACCATGACCAGGAGCTGGCACTGGATATACGAGGCATAAGAGTGTGGAAAAATTTTCTTTCATGGTAAAAGAGTAGAGGGCAAAAAAAGGCGAGAACAAGAATGGAGAGAAAGAGATGTGTAAGGAAATAGCCACTGGAGCGTAGGCTTCCATCGCAATTAAATTAAACAAGTTAAAAGCAGACCACAAGAAAGTTTGATAAAGTTGACGTCCTGCCATCTGTGGACGATTAGCTAAACAACGAAGTGGCAAACTACGCTGGACCGACGATGTCAAGCATTTGTAGAGATCCAATTTCAACCTTTCAAGAACTGCAGAAACCGTCTTTGCAATAGTCTTGTCACTTCGAGCTACGAGATCGTTGGTGAAACAAGAACGGGAGACAGGTTTCCTATTCACTATAGGAAAGAAAAACAAGAAGACAAACGAGTTCAACCCCCCGAGACACTGAAATTGTAGGACAGATAAGGGAATTTAAGCACATTTTAGTAAAGAGGGGTATCATTTTAAAAGTTTTGTCCCTTTAACAGTAATACATCTAAGTGGAAACTATTACATTTTTAACTATTGAACCAAACTACCTCAATAGTTCTTTTCTAAATTTATTTATTGAGTTTGAGGTCAACTTTAAATTGAATGACAAATATTTGTGTTGTATTTCTTAGTGCGTTCTAAAGATTGAGGGAGCCTATGGAAGATTTTTAAATTAGTTATATGTAATTGGCTTTGTGAAATTTAAAATTGTTATGAATTTCAAACTGGAAAAGAAGAAGGCGGGAGTGCCGAAAGGTTTGAAGTTGTTTGACAGTAGTATAACAGATGATCTCAAACCTAATTTTTCATATCTGTTCGTCTGTTTAAAGACTCAATTTGAAGAAAGGATCACGCAAAAAAATTATGGAATTTTAGAGCTGATTTCAACAATAAATTGACCGATCTCTTTAAAGAAAATCTAAATCGTCTTAATAATAGTTTACGGGTTCAGATTAGTGAACAGCATTAGTACCTAAATAATAGGTTGGTACTACTACAGATTGAACCTAAGTGCGAAAAGATATCAAATATGTTAGGAAAACAGATTCCTATGGTAAAAGTAAATTTAAGTATTTTTTTTTTTTGTGAATCAGGAAAAGGAATCTCAAGTATATTTTATGAATCTACAAAGAAATAGCATAATGTTAGGTTAGGGGATAAGGAGAAATGTATTGATAAAATTAATGGATATCCTAAATATATTTTGGAACAGATTTTATGGTAATGGGGAATTGTTTCTGTAAGATACAAACAATATCAGTTAATGTTTACATTAAACCAAATGAAATAATATGTGGAAATAATATGTGGAAATTGGTTGGTGGCTTAAAACATAAAATAAAAGGTGCAAGCAGTAAGCAGTAAGAAACAACATAAATTTAGCAAATTACTTACTAGGCCAAATTGATAGTGTAGCACTAGATCTGTCAAAAGCGTTTGACAGAGTGAGCCATAAAGTGGTAGTAAATAAGGTAAAAACTATTGGAGTGGATGAGAAGGTGATTTTCTGGGTAGAAGAATTTTTAAAAGGTGGAAAACAGAAAGTTGGGTTAGGAAATGTAGTATCAAATGAAGTGGAATTAAAAATGGGAGTGCCGCAGGGTAGCGTATTGGGACCATTGCTATTCATTATTCTAATGAATAATTGTGTTGATTGTTTACTGTCTGAAATTATATTGTTCGCAGATGACACAATGCTGTATAAAAGAATCAAAACTATGGAGGATTGTAAACAGTTGCGGGCTGATATGGACAGGATATCTAGTTGAGTTGGTAAACATGGGATGAAGATAAATGCAAAGAAGAGTCAGCTTATTAGATACACAAATAAAAAACTAAAGGTTTATTATGATTATAAGGGGGGAAAAGAATTGCTTATTGAAGACTCGAAATTTAAATATCTTGTTACTACATTTCATAACAAGCTTAACTGGGCAGATCACATTGGACAGTTAGTAGGAAAAGGTTTCAAAATTCTGCATTTGTTGGAGAGGGTAATGAGGGGATGTAAGAGAGAAGTAAAGGAATTGGGTTACAAAACTTTGGTTAGGCCATTGGTTGAATATGGTAGTGTAGTATGGGACCCACATTTTGAGTATCAAATACAGGAGTTGGAGAAGATTTGTTTCTGGAAATTATCACAGAACGCAATCAGTAACATATATGATAAAAGAGCTGGAACGGGACTCATTGGAAGACAGAAGGAGGGTAAAGAGGGTCATGGGAGTGTACAAGGCGTATATTGGTGATGAGTCATGGAAAGATATTGTTGTAGGAATTGAAAGTAATGCATGGAAGGGAAAAGATGACCAAGACCGCAAGCTGGCACTCGATTTCAAGCACAATGGTGTGGGTAGATTCTCTTTTTTAGGTAAGGGTGTCAGTGATTGGAATAAGTTACCAAGAAAAATGATGAATAATTTGCCAGAAACATTGAACGAATTTAAAGTTAAAATTTGTAAGGGGTAAATGTAGGTTGATGCAGAAGAGGGGGAAGATGGGTGTTTAGCTCCATTGCAATTTAATTTGATTTAATTTAATGTTTATGTCTCTAGTGTTTATGTGAACGCTTGAAGTGGTATTGATATGTACTTTAACACTGATTCTGAATTTCGCCATTTTGTTACAATTTCCTCTGGAATCAGCCATTTAAATTGTTGTTCGTGGAAATTTGTGGAGCATGTAATAGCGATGTTGTATCTCACTTTACTCTAATACATAAGTACGTAAAAATATGTTTAGAATATCCTCGAATTACTTGCTAATTTTTTAAATTGTTTTTTTAATTTATTTTTCAATTCGTACAATTCATCAAAAATAATTTCAGTTATGTTTGCAGTATTTGGTTAAATTATGTTCGGAATTCATTTTGAGTTAGTTCTTTCTGGAAGCGTCAAGGATGATTCCTTGTTTTCACTTTTCGTAATGCAGTATTTGAATCGTGATTTCTGGTTGGTTGATAGTCTTTTCGCGTAGCAAATTTAGTCCGTATAATCGTTAGTCTTTGTGAGATGAAAAGAGTAACAGCTCATGCCATGTAATAGTTGCTACAAGTACTGTATTTTGGTAAGTGTCGAGCAGTTGTAGAGTCAAATTCGAGAGTTACCGCTAAGTTACCGACAAACCGTAGATCCACCGAATACGTTGAAATGCATCCTGAGAACATAGATTCAGTTAATTCTGACATCTAAATGGAGATACAGTAGTTAAAGAAACTAGTAAAGAAGATTTCTTTTACTATTAAAGTTATAATGGAAGAAACAAAAGGAGTGTCTTGTTCAACGTATCTCAAAACTGTATTAGCATAAATACAATTACGTTTATTAGTCGATTTGTGGAGAATGATGTTTTGTTTTTGTTTCAATGGAACCTCTAACTCTGGATAGAAGTTCGAAAAACATATGAAAATAGTTTGGTTGATCTTGGTTAAAAACTTGACAATAATTAAAGTCTGTGTGGTAATAATAATAAACTGCATTAATATATTTATTTAGTGATATTTACTTTTCTCGTTGCATGTAGTAATTTTTAAGAATAAACATCCAGTGGCGACCAATATTACGTTCCTTGACAGAACTTATGAAAAATGTTATTAACAATATCGTCAAGTGTATCGTTTATCAAATACCAACCAAACTGTGAGAGTATCCAGACTAAGTCACGAAGGGTGCGCTAAACAAACTACAAGGGAATGTGTGTCAAATTCAGTCCTCACAATACACCAATAATATTTTTTTTACTCACATCAGCTACGGTCATTCCCACGCCAGAGATAAGAAGCAGCATTCTCCTCCCGAGCCTGTCTGCAGCTAGTGGCGTGATGCAGGACGCTAACAGCATCACTGCCGCCACGATGATGAGCGACACTGCGCCCGACAGGCCCGTGTTGGCCATCTCGAAGATGCTCTGCCCGTAGAAGAGCACCGCGTTAATGCCGGACAGTTGCTGGAAGGCGACCAGCCCCAGCGACAGGCCAAGAGCCTTCACGTTGCCGCGAACGGTGAACAGCTCCCCGAAGGTGGCCTTCTTACTTTCTGCCTCCTCCACAGCTTTCTGAAAGCAAAGATCTTCTTAACCAGACGATAAAAATAAACGTACATTTTTTTTACAATTTGGTATAAATTATCTACAAACAATCGACAAGAGCAATTTAAATGTGACTGAAAGAAATAGTTACTTTTTCTGTCAAGGAGTTTCTTTTTATATACTTGGCGTGCGGCATAAGTTTTCAAACTTAAGAGACCGTTTCACACGCACTCTTGTTACATTTGACTCCATGCAAAAAAAAAAGTGATAAAAAGGAATTACAGTATAGGCTTATATACGATTAATAATTAATTGTTGGTTATGTAAAATTAGGAAACGAACGAGTTTTAGTATTGATGGGCCAGGAAAGAAGTTTTTGGAAGAGTCTTACAGAAAGAAGAGACAAGGTGTCAAGTCATATATTGGTTAACTTATTAGTGGAGGGAACAGTAGAAGGGAAGAACTGAAGAAGAAGACAGAGATTAGAATACATGAAGCAGATAATTGAGGACGTTGGTTGTAAGGGGTATGTTGAGATGAAATGATTAGCGCAAGATATGAAGGGATGGAGGATTGCATCCAACCAGTCGAGAGACCGATGACAACAACAACAAGAAAAACTAAACTTACTTAAAGTTTTAAGTTCTGTGATCTGTAATTATTGTATGGCATTCACACCTTACAGAAGAGATAGGGGGCTAATTAAGCGATAATTATTTAATCATTGTGAGTCTAGTAGCAGTCGTGTTACTGCATAGTCCCATCTTCTCACTTTCAGAAATTACTGTGGGACAGAGGCAGACCACAAGTTTCCTAAACAAGGAAAATTATGCCACATGGGTCCCATCACAGAACAATTCAAGAGAGACAGGTCAATTAACAACGTGAGCTCAAATAAGGGGAGGGGCAGTCCGGCGAAGTCTCACCAAGGAGGAGGGGGGTGGGAGTAGGGTGTCCATGGAAATCACAAGTCAACGTATATTTCAGATTGCAGCCCTTCAAACAAAAGGTCTCCAATGTTACGAAACACTCCACGTAATTAATGGACGCCCCCAAGGGGAATGATACCTTGATGTCAGGGTTTTTGTTCGGTTGCTCTCATTGACCGCTCCAATTAGTCGCTATAACTAACGTTATTAAAAGGTGCTGTAAATGAGGAGCACCTCCACCCCTAACATTGGGATCGACATAGTTTGCATTTTTCTTTAGCTCTACTGTTCTTCAAGGAATTAAAAAGATGACGTGAGGTTTTTGTTAATTCCCCCCCCCCCCCCGCTTAACCTCTTGGTGAAATTTCGTCGCCCCCCTTATCGACGACTGTTCCAATTGCTTAGTGGATGTATGATTTCAATTATTTCAACTGTGTAATCTTGAGTATTATTATTATTATTGCAGCTATATCGATTCTTTTTTCAGGATGTAGCCTCTTTAAGCCAAATGAGCTATGTATTAGAATTTAATTCTACATAGTGTTGCTGTAGTTCTTTCCAGGCCGATCGATCTTGAGCCACCCTCTTCCATTTCACGCCTGTAACTCGACGTATATCCTTATCCCAGCGATCCGGGGGTCTTCCTCTTGCTCTTTCCAGGTTCCTCGGTATCCAATCCAGCACTACCGTAGTCCATCTTTCATCTCTTTTGCGAGCAACATGACCGGCCCATTACCATTTTTGGGTCATGACTCTTTTTAAGATGTCTGTTACTTTAGTTATTGAACGGATGTGCACGGCCCTTTTCCTGTCTCTTCTTGTAAACCCTAGCATTGCTCATTCCATACTTCGCTGGGCAGTTCTCAGTTTTTGCTTCGTGTGACTATTTAGGGTCCAAGTCTGGCAGGCATATGTTAGGACCGGTAATACACATTGTTCAAATACCTGTTTTTTTAAGATGTATTGGCATGTTCGATTTAAAAACTATGGAATTTCTTCCATATGCTCTCCAGCCCAGCTTTATCCGTCTGTAGATCTCAGGCATTGAGTCACCATTCATATTGATCAGTTGGCCAAGATAGATGTACTGATCTACGGACTCAATACCAGAATCTTTCATGTCCGCCTTGTCTTTATCTTTTTCTACCCATTTGTTTTGCATGATTATGCTTTTTGATATATTTATTTTAATTCTGATTTTGTTATAAGTATTTGCTCCAATAATTTCAAACTGTCAAACAAACGTTTGAACGCTCAGCTAAAGAAGTGAAATTATGTTTAAAGTTTTGTGATTTAAACTAATAAACATTTAAAAAAAAATCTCGGTTGCAATAACATGATATTGTGAAAATGGAAAAATTTAACATAACTTACATCTCACAAGCAAATAATACGGTCAATACTGAATAAGGGAACGTGCATAAATCACGTAGCTCCATTTCATTTTGGCCTCCTGTGAAGCCCCCCCCCCTCCTGTGAACCCCCCTCCCCCCCTCCTGTGAACCCCCCTCCCCCCCTCCTGTGAACCCCCCACCCCCCCTACTTAGCCCTACGTGGCTTTTGCCTCTACCCCCCCCCCGTAGCACTTAGCTTTTTTCCCCTTTTGATTCCAGAAGACATTTTGTTAGACTATTGTAAATTACATACGGAGATAATTAAGTGAGGGAAATAAATATTCACATGCTGTTGTGAGTTCTGCTCCTTATTTTAACTGTAAAAAATGGTAGGAAAGGAAAGTTACGTGCCCTGGCTTGGAACCCCCCGTCCCCCCACGTAGCCCAGCGTAGCCTTCCAGCCACCCCCCCCCCCCCCTGGACCGAACCACGTAGTTTGTGCACGGTCCCTAAGCTGACGATTAATAGTAACAATAAGTGGTGCTTAAGCTCGTTAGAGGTGTCAGAAGGAAGTCCGTATGTCCTATCAGAAATGGCATCAGCAGCGATTATGTCAGAGTAGGACTTATAACTAAGCGTGTAACACGTTGTAACCATATACTAAACTTTGGAATCATATTAAATGGTGATAATTTGTCAAACCAGGTGGGAAGTAATCTACGATGGTAAGTTAAGTGGTTGGATAAAGCAAAAGAGTTTTGAGTGCAGGGGTTGCCGATCTGGCTCCGCGAACGCCAGTAGTTTTAGCGCCGTTCGTGGTTATTCGGTTGTTACAAGTTAAATACTGCACGTGAATTTTGGAAACCGATAACAGTAAGAACTTTAAATTGTATACTATGTTTTCTAGGTGACTAATGAGTACTTTGTTTGACACCGCAATTATTAATCTTCGGCATCAGTACGTTCCTTGTCTTACCACTTATTACCCATTTCCACTTCATTAAGCTCTTGCAATTTTCCTATAAGAAGTTAATGTACTTTTTGTTGGGGATCATTCGGTTTAATTGTGGCAGCCATAAAGTTATTTCTGACAGTGTTGTGGTTGCAGTCGCGAGTGACTTTTTATTTCTTGAATAATAGTAAAATCGCCTTCTTCTCACTTCATACGTATCTCAATTGGTGGGATATATGAAACATATTTCAGATGAAATGGAGAAAGAAGGTCAAATTTAAAGTTAAGCACTAGATCTTTCAAGGGCTTTTGACAGAGTGAGCAATAAAAAGTAGTAAGTAAGGTAAAAACTACTGGAATGGATGAGAACGTGATTTGCTGGGTAGAAGAATGTTTAAAAGGTAAAAAAGAAAAAGTTAGGGTAGGAAATGCAATATCAAAAGAAGTGAAAGTAAAAATGGGAGAGTCACGGGGAAGCTTATTGGAACCAATGCTATTAATTATTCTAATGAATAATTGTGTTGATGGTTTAATATCAGAAATTAGATTGTTTCCAGATGACTTTATAGGATCAAAACGGTAGAGGACTGTAAACTGCTACAGGGTGATATGGACAGGATATCTAGTTGAGTTGGTAAACATGGGATGAAGATAAATGCAAAGAAGGGTCAGCTTATTAGATACACAAATAAAAAAACTATAGGTTGATTTTGATTATAAGGTAGGGAAAGAATTACTTGTTGAAGACTTGAAATTTATCTATCTTGGAATTACATTTGATAACAAGCTTAAATGGGCAGGTAGTAGGGAAAGGTTTCAAAGTTCTGAACTTATTGCGAGAGTAATGAGGGAACGTAGAGAGAAGTATAGGAAGTGTGTTAAAAATTTTGGTCAGACCATTGCTTGAATATGATAGTGTAGCATGGGACCCACATTTTGAGTATCAAATACAGGAGTGGGGAGAGTGCAAAAAGGGCTGCTAGATTTTTTTCTGGAAATATATTGGTTTTAGAATTAAAAGTAATGCATGGAAGGGAAAAGATGACCGTGACCACAAGCTGGCACTCGATTTCAGGCACAAGAGTGTAGGAAATTTTTTTAAATTTTTTTTTTATACAAGGGCGTCAGGGATTGGAATAAGTTACCAAGAGAAATGATGAGTAAGTTGCCAAACACACTGAAAGAATTTAAAGTTGAAATTTGTAGAGAGAAGATGTAGGCAGCTGCAGAAAAGGGGGGAAATCGGTGTGTAGGGAAATTGCCACCGGAGTGTGCGCTCCATTGCAATTAAATTAAACTTTATATCCAAAGCCGATAAGCTGATTCAACATGACGACCGGACACAAAAGAATCTAAGACCACTTTATTGGAAATCACTACTACTATCAGTTAGAGTAGATTTACAACGTGTCATATTGTCTTGTAAGGTACCGATAAATCTACCGGCATGTCGTCATGGCACCGTATATGACAACTGCGACCGCTAAAACTTTCCATCTGCTACTGCTCAGAGATTCAATCAGGGTGTTAGTTAAATTTTGGGGGAGAGATAATTAAGTGATTTGTGTATTGGTGTTAATGTCTGCTTATCTGTTAACACGTTTTATGAAAATAATTCAAAACATAACACAAACAACCAAAGAGCAATTTACCACGAATTTTATGGCAAGTGCTATAAAAGAGAACATACATGTGGCCGATTATCGATAAGAAGATAATAAACTGTTAACAAGGAATAGTTCCAACTCATCACCGAAAGGGCGAGGAAAACTAAATATAGAACAGCAGGAAATAAAACAAACACAATATTTAAACGTTTACGTCGAGCACTGTGGTCGACAGCGCGTAAGACTCGAAGTACACATTAGGTTTCGTATGTACTTCTTGACCATTTTGAACACGAAAATATTCGTGATCTCTGAAAAATCTGCAAGAAGCCATCACCATTGAAATATTTAAGACGGGTAAAACAACGGCCCCTTAAAGAGCCCTGCTAAGACGCAGGTACGCTCTTAACATATCAGCACTATCCTGTTACTAAGAGCAGTAAGAACAGTAAATATCTTTCTTGAGCTGTGGATTCATTTTCATACTCATTCTAGCAAATTCCATCGTGCTTTCGGTTGGATAAGAATTTGCTCGTGGTTAATTTTGTATACAATGTATACAAGCATTCAAAACGCATCCAGATGGTAATCTGTTTGCAACTTGATTTTAAGGTAACAGAGGTAATTGCGTTCTTTCTTCTCTACAAGGTGAAAAATCAGTGATAAAGTATATAAATTTCTGAGCGGTTGACTTAATTACCAGTAGATGGTTCTGATTATCCATTTAAATGATATCTGTTAAGATATTGCCAACTGAGATATCAAACGCTATCTGCAACGTCACTAATGACATCGTAATGGAAAAGTGTCCCTACTCTAGATATTTGAGAGAATTGAGGTCACTGATAATGATAAGATCAAAAGACCTCTTAACATTCAATATTCGTTCGATAGATAAAATTGGATCCCTCGGTGTCCAACTCACTTTTAAGTTCATGTTTGAAATACTGTTCCGAGACGTAGATAATTTCTTTCCTGAAATCAAGTTATTCCTTTGTATTTCTTTTGTAAATATGTAACAAAACTGTCAGTGTTTTTAACGACGCTACATGGGGTACAAATAATAAACTGACAAAGAGTAGATGCAATTATTTTTTATGACATTGATAAATGTCTTAAGACGAAGGGTTATCTATTTAAGTTGCTCATTTCATATTCCCACCCATGTCCCTACCCATGTCCTATGAAGACGTCGTTACTGTGTGTCCATCCAGACATGTGTTTAACTGGGATTTTATTTAATAACAGTTAATAACTGAAACTCTCAGAACTAAACTTGGTTCTTCAAACAGCAATATAGCATTAGGATTTCCGATATTATGAAACCGAGCTGAAAGTTATTTACCTGAATGGAAGCAGATTTCGCTTGTATAACACTATGTTTCGGCGGACATAGACTATGCCGCCATTATAAAGTGACTGTCACCTGACAATGACGGTAGAGGCTAAGCCCGCCGGAACATCGAGTTTCAACAGACAAACTCACTCGGCCATTTAACCCAGAGAATTTTAGCTATATAAGGTGTGTGAAAACATGTTTGCGATGAAACATTTAGTTACAGTTTGTGTTGAAACCTAAGATTACTTCAGAAATTAGAAAAAAAAATACGTTTACAAATACCTAGTTTTAGAAAATAGTAATTACATATTTTTTAAAGAAAATAATAGCAATGTAATGGGGCATTAGGTTGCTTTGGGTACAGGTATTTGTAGATGGAAAGACTGACGCGATATAAGAAAATATGGATGCCATCCAGTTATTATGAAACAGCATACAAAAATACAGCTCCTCAGGCATAGTAATTAACCAGAAATATTTACAACGGTCATACTTTACGGCAGACAGAAATGGCAGATACTGATTGCATTTATATTACTACTGAAAGAGTTTAAAACTGACTAATAATATCGAAGGAATGGTACCAAGCGACAAAGAATAATGACGGCCAGAGGTCGACCCAGCAGCAATAACACAATATCAGACAGATAACAAAATGATTACGAATAGTTGAAGACTAGAGATGTAGGACACGAGACAAAATACGATATTTGATTGTATGGAGCCTAGTAATATTTCAGGAAGAATTTGTAATCGGCTGAGTCTGATATTAATTGTGATGTAAAAAATGTGGTTACAGCTACAGAATTCGGAGAATGCAAAGCTTCCAAATAAAGACGGTTTTAAAAGTGACTCATGGTGTGATCACCAACAATACATAATACGAACACAAAAGTCAGAAAGAAATAAGAAATATAATTGTATTTCTTCGTAGGTGATTGAAACTTATACAGTAGCTAGAATAAAGCCTGTTACACAGGCAGTGACAAGTCCTTGAAGAGAGAAAAAACAATACTTTTCTAACTGATAAAACCCGGTCAACCATCCGTTATTTTTTTTTCGCTACTTCTTCCACAACAGGCGTGGGACGTAAACAGGATGACAGCATCGCAGAGGTAAATTGAACAACGCATCTGTTCCTCACATTATAATGCTTTCTTTTTTTATCTCTGTCCTCCATTTTTGTAATACTTGCAATTACTTCCACAAGCCCGTCAAAAATGGAGAAAATTTTAATTATTAAGACCTTTTTGCTTTACGCCTCGTCAACGTCGAGGTCATTAGAGGTGGGATGGGACTGGGGCCATGGCCTTTTGGAGGAAGCATTCCGGCATTCGCCTGGAGTGATTTCGGGAAACCATGGAAAACCCAAATCTGGATGCCCGGACGGGAACTCGAACCGGCGTCCTCCCGATTACGAGGCCAGAGCGTTAGCCACTCACCCACCACGCTTGGTATTAAGGAAAAGTTTCTAAGGAAAGTGCAATTCGAAATATGAACAACGACGATTTACTTTATAGACGCTTTTCGTTGAAGTTTTCTCTCAGTTATTAATAAACTTCCCTATTTCTAATTTTCCATCAAAATTCATACATCATGTTGTGCACAGTATCCAGTAACTACTGCAGAGAATGTTTGTCGTAAATAAACAAATAGCAACCTGTAAATTTAAACGAACGACAGATTACAATTTTTATATCTCTGCCTCGCTTTATAATTGCTCTTCATAATTTTGTATAGTTACTTACACAATATACACTTACTTTTAGCAGCTTCGCCGGTGTACATAGTTTCTGCTAAATAAGTACAAATAAAAACAAATTCGATTATTTTTTTTTAAAAAAATTGTACTTCCTTTTTACATCATAACCGCAAATAAAGTCAATGCAGTTATTTATTTGAAATATCCTGGTTAGTCAAGCAACGCTGTGGTGATGTCCAATGCAACATTAGCTTCTGACATCATCAGATATTTCGATGATTGCCGAGCTATTAAAGTCACCTTAAGTCGAATCAACATTCGGTGGACCATGATGTAAAGAAAGGGTATATAATGAATTTTCTGGCCAGGAGGTGGTAATAAATCGCATCAAGTTAGCAACGAATATACGCCCTTTTGCTAACAGAAAAATGGAAGAGATAAAACTCAAACATACGGTAGTTACTACGTAAAGGAAGAGTCCCTGTGTAGAGACGAACTGAGCAGACAGGTTCATTATATGTTGCGACTGCATCTTACACTTTCAGATCTGTCATTCTAACAGACCTCGTTTATACTTACAAATTTTGCTACAACTGTAACAATCAGTTTTTTCCAACAAGCCAGTATTAATAAGCTGTATGATTCATGTTCCATTTGTACTGAACATCTTGCCTCCTACCGAAATCCGATCCTTGTGCTCAATAATTTTAACTCTTGCTGTAAGCAGTGTTCTTCCGCTGTCTGTTAAGGATTAACTTTGAAATGTCTTCTGAACGAAAGTCCTTATGGTTTGAGGCAGTAGCTCGACGTTGCATTAGGTACGTGAGGTCACGTATGTAGTGCTATTACTTACCTTCATTACACTCAAGTCCTCAGAGACGTCCTGGCCATCACTGCGGAAGGACTTGAGCGCCTTCTCTGCCGCCGCCTCGTCGCCGAACCGCAGGTACTGGTAAGGTGACTCGGACATCCAGAAGAAGGCGGCCGTGAAGACAATAGGGAAGGCGATACAGACGCCTCCCAGGGCGAGGTAGGGCACATATGGGCCAACACTGTACACTACCAACATGGCTATCGTGATGGTCAGCTGCATCAGGGTGCCCAGGGCTCCTCGGATCTCGGGCTGCAACACAATATCGCCAGCTATTTTTTCGACATCCCAGGACAGTCGTACAGAAATGTTATTTCGGCTAGAGCATCTCTTGCAACAAAATTTCCTCGGGTGTCCAGCCGGATGGTGGTGTAAACACACGACGTTTCGACAGCTGAGACAGCAGAGTCAGCTGGTATAAAGGAGGTCCGATGGGCGGCCATGCCAGTCGAGGCAGAGACAGTCAGCTGAGAACAACTACAGATACCTGATGAAGACAACAGAGTTAGATGCCGAAACATCGTGTTTTTACACCACCATCCCGCTGGACACCCGAGAAGATTTTGTTGCATCGATACGCCGGGAAAGTCTCCACTCACAAAGCATCTCTTGCCTTGGCTCGATTTCATGGTCTATTTTATATATAGCTCCCGTGAAATTTATTTCAGTATTTAATTATAACAGGATGTATTTCTCATTTTTGTCATTGAATCGGGGCTTGGGGGGTTCAACGAAACAGTATTCCTGGAAATTCATTCTTAGCGTCGTATTATAAACAACATAGATATAAAAGCAACAAAGGTCTCAAAAAGATACTGAGTTATACTGAAGGAAAGCTCAATTGAACCATTTCATATTTTAGGACCTAGTTTGAATTTTCGCTGCTTTTAGACCCATTAACTATAATTTTTTTACGTTTCAAATGTTAGTTTAAAATAATAATGATTGATTTTCTTTCTTTCTTGTATTTAAATAAGAAAAAATATGAACAGACATCTATGGTAAAGTAAATACGAAAAAATAATTTAAGCACAATGATGTAACATGGTTCAGATTACAGAAAAATTCTAAAATACTGATCAAACAGATAAAATAACAACAAATGTACTACATGTTTCATATGTTTATGTATTTTTCATATTTAAATGAAAATAGATTCACTGCTCCATTTGCAAATACTATGTCTATTGTGCACTGAATTTCGATATACCAGCTCGCTTTGTTTAGTTGGTATATTACTTTCAGATCAACAGCAAACAAAAAACATTTTTGAAATTTTTATGATTTGCAAGCTCCACATGAATTTCGCTGAGCAGCAACCAGAACCATGACAGTTATTTCTCACAAACAAAGTCTTACAGTGTTAATAAATAAATTAGAAACCCATTTAATTAACCTAGGTGAAATCCAAAATATTATGTAGCTGGGTCATAATCACAATATTGTTTATCAGCCTGATACATTTGTGGCACCTCCATGTGGTATTCAAGAAGCAGAGCTAAAAAATTATGCCCTACGCTAAAAGAAAGTACGCACAGCTTTTTTTAACTTTAATGCAATGATGTTTAAAATAGTATTTTAAAAAGCATGGAAGAATCTCTCAAACGTAACCAAAAGCATAACGAGATATATTTTGTGCCTATTACCTTCAAACATTTTGAACAGCCTAGAGAATTTTACCGGGCTTTTAACTGCCTTGCTGAGTCTCCTGGAGACTGGCGTTGCGTCAAGCCTTTACCACCTTATAAAAACTGTATTCTAATGCACATGTTTTAATTTTTTTTGATGTCTATGCAATGGATTTTAAAAGTAAATACTTGTATTATTTAAAAAAAAATTGTTACTTGGGTCTACTAAAATATTTTTATAAAGGCAAGGAATATTGACAGTGATGTTGGGGTTTTTTAATTTAATTTAATTTAATTGCAATGGAGCACAGGCTCCGGTGGCAATTTCCCTACACACCCATCTTCCCCCTATCCTGCACCCACCTACATTTGCCCTCTACAAATTTTATCTTTAAATTCCTTCAAAGTTTTCGGTAAATTATTCATCATTTCTCTTGGTAACTCATTCCAATCCCTGACACCCTTACCTAAAAAAGAGAATCTTCCCACACCCTTGTGCCTGAAATCAAGTGCCAGCTTGTGGTCATGGTCATCTTTTCCCTTCCATGCACTACTTTTCATACCTATTGCAATATCTTTCCATGCCTCATCACCAGTACATGCCCTGTACACTCCCATGACCCTCCTCATCCTCCTCCTGTCTTACAATGAATCCCATTCCAGCTCCTTTATCATATCCGTCACTGATTGCATTCTGCGATAATTTCCAGAAACAAATCTAGCAGCCCTTCTTTGCACCCTCTCCAACTCCTGTATTTGATACGTAAAATGATGGTCCCATAGTACACTACCATATTCGAGCAATGGTCTGACCAAAGTTTTGTAACCCAATTCCTTGACTTCTCTCGTACATCCCCTCATAACTCTCTCCAACAAGTGCAGAACTTTGAAACCTTTTCCTACCACCTGTCCTATGTGTCCTGCCCAGTTAAGTTTGTTTTCAAAAGTAATTCCAAGATATTTGCATTTCAAGTCTTCAGCAAGCAATTCTTTCCCCACCTTATATTCATAATTAACCTTTTGTTTTTTATTTGTGTATCTAATAAGCTGATTCTTCTTTGCATTTATCTTCATCCCATGTTTACCAACCCAACTAGATATCCTGTCCATATCACCCTGGAACTGTTTACTGTCCTCTATCGTTTTGATTCTTTTATATAGCATTATGTCATCTGCAAACAATGTAATTTCAGATAGTAAACAATCAACACAAATGTTCATTAGAATAATGAATAACAATGGTCCCAATACGCTACTTCCACTTCTTTTGATACAGCAGTTCCTACCCTAACTTTCTGTTTTCTACCTTTTAAAAATTCTTCTACCCAGCAAATCACTTTCTCATCCACTCCAATAGTTTTTAACTTATTTACTACCATTTTATGGCTCACTCTGTCAAACGCCTTTGACAGATCTAGTGATACACTATCAATTTGGCCTCCCTTGTCCATTTTATCTGAAATATCTTGCATATATCCCACCAACTGAGATTCGCATGAATATCCTTGCCTGAAACCATGTTGCCTGCTTGTAAACCGCTTACGTTCCTCACATATATTTCTGATGTGGTTGCATATCAATCTTTCCATTAATTTACCTACCACTGATGTCAAACTGATTGGCCTTTAATTCTCAACTCTATTTCTCACCCCTCCTTTTTTACCGGTACTACTATCGCACTTTTCCAGTCCTGTGGGAAGCAGCGAGTTATTTATTTCGACAGTTTTTTGAAATGTAGTATATTAAAATACACTGAATATGTTAATTAAACCACTACATTGTAGATTAAAACTTCAACAATCATAACAGAATTGTGCTATTTAATATATGGTAAACATATGCCTAAAGATCCCCGTCTTGCTTGGATAGATATTGTGATATTTGATCTAGGGTAAACATTTCTCTTGTTATTCTGGATCGTCTTCACTATGGCAAACAGCTCACTTCAAAAGGTACAGAAATGGTGTCAGTCCGTAAGCCTCGTGTACGCCTTGCTGGACAAGTCCTTCAACGCTGCTGCACTGGCTGATTCATTCATTGTTGATTTACGCGTAAATATTTCTGCCATCAATTCCATCTAGTGTTCACAGTTTCTAGTGACAACTTCTTTAACTTCTCAATATTTTGGTCCTTATTCTTTTATTAGATCTGACATTAGATCGATAGATATACGATATTCGAGGCTTGCCAATTTTCAGGGTTTTTCTTCACTTAATATATGATATGTGTTTTGGATGTTCCATTGTGCAGTTGTTTCCCAGCAACTTATGAGGCTCGGGCTTTTGTTTTGACAAAGGATTTTCGTTGTTTATTCGTGGGCTAAAATGAGTAGTTTTCTCCGTAGGGGATATCGGTCGTTGGATCTCACTTTCAACTACGAAATTCAGGTTCCAAGTTGTGGCATACCTCAACTTTTATGCCAAATCCTTTCAAACTGTGAAAATCCCGTTCAGTAGTTTTTATGTCAGATTATTTGTGAAATAATTTGATGTTCAGAAAAGACCTTGATTTACTACTGAAAGATAACGTAGTATGATTACACATACCTCGGATCTTTAATTAGAATATAAGGTTTCAAACAGTGACAACGTCGTCAAAGGTTTCAAGTGACGACAGATTATGTGTAAAAAGTTTATGGTTGAGAACAATTTTAACCAACTCCATCCGACGTATCTTCACAAGACATACTTCGAATTTTAAATCATACCATCATCAATCAAAACGTAAAACCTCCATCAAAATTGGTTCAGTAGTTTTCTTGTAGGAAAAAATAGACACCGCTCCGTACACGCTTACATAATCTTTTTGACTAATACATATTTACAAGCTTAACTTAATTTGTATGCGCTATCCCCGTTTTGCGTGGCTAGACCTCGTTTGTTTCTTCCGACAGTGTATTGTGGTCTTCGTTCACATGACTTCCAATATTTGTTGATTTTGTATGATGCCTCAGGCGGGTATGATTTATTGTTGTTCCATCTTAACGGCGATAGCACCAACCTTTCTCTTCTGTATTTACTTTGCCGCAATCATATATCATTTCATGAATTTACCTATGAAATACCCTATGGGTGAGGCAAGGTATGTTAATTTGAGTTGTGCAGTTTGAGAAATATGAATTCTTTGGCGAGAAAATGCGGAATCTAGAGGCAACATTCCGGTAGATGATGTAACGAAGCTGTCTGAACAACAGATGAAGTAGGCATTAAGTCAGAGTCGTTATTTACACTCGCCCTGGCTTCTGCTCATAAAATTTTTTACTTTTGGCTTTTATGGCTTTACGCCTCGTCGACGTCGACGTCTAGAGGCGGGATAGGACTGGGGACAAGGAACTGGAAGGAATTCGGCCTCGGTCTTTTGAAGGAAGCATTCGCCTGGAGTGATTTGAGGAAACCGTGGAAAACCCATACCTGGGTACTCGGACGGGGATTCGAACCCGCGTCATCCCGAATGCGAGGCAGAGCGTTAACAGTTCATCCACCACACTCGGTCTGGACGCGTTAGCTGATTCAATAGACTACTTACTGAATTGTTAGAACTAGGCACATTGTCTTACTGTTAGGGCCTTATTACACTAGGCGACTTGGCGGCGCAACCAGCCGCGACACTGGTGTCTGTTGGCGACGCAACCAGGAATCTGGTGGCGCAGCCAGCCAGCCACTCGCTCAACAGAACAATCTCTTTGCTGTTATCCTCGCATTGTACGCGAATTGTGTAATTGAATATGTCCAGTGAACTACAGAATGTCATTGTGGAAATTAGGGGAAGTGAAAGTGTAGAGAAGATAAAGGGGTAAAGTAAGAAGAATTTCTCATTTTCGTATCTTTCCCGGTAATATCAACCTTTACTAAGTACAATGATTAAAAGAAAGACGATTTAGACATTCTTAAGTAATTAAAAAACTTGTTGTCGTCTGAATACAGTTCATCAAAAAGAGTATAGATTCCCTTAGCAATAGAATATGATGTACATACATCTTAATCTTCCTTCGCCTTCCCTTTTTCATTTTAATTATTTTTAATTAATTATCAATTTAATTGCGATGGAGCTAACACTCCAGTAGCAATTTTCCTGGTCATCTAAATTCCCCTTTATGTATATATTTAAATTTCCTTTTATAGCTGGAATGTTAAATTCATCCCCCATTTACTTTTCCGATTTATAAATTTTAAAATCCTTAAGCTTTTTTTTTTTTTTTTTTTTTTTTTTTTTTTTTTTTTTTTGTAAATTATTCATCATTACACTTGGTAATTTGTTCCAATTCCTGACGCCCTTAACGACAAAAGAATTTTTTTTCCACTCCCTTATGGAAGAAATCGAGCCCAAGCTTGTGGTCATGATCGCCTTTCTCCTTCCATGCACTATTCCTAATTCTTTTACCAATTTTCCTCCAAATCCCATCACCAACATATGCCCTACACATTTCCAGCACTCTTCACCCTCCTCCTTTCCTCCAATGTGTCCCAATCCAGCTCCTGTATCATATCAGTTACTGACTGGTTCCTGCGATAATTTCCACAAACAAATCTAGCTGCTCTTCTTTGCACTCCTTCCAACTCCTGTATTTGATCTCCAAAATGTGGTCACAAACTACACCACCATATTCAACAAATGATCTGACCAAAGTTTTGTAACCCAACTCCCTAACATCTCTGTTACATCCTCTCATCACCCTCTCCAGCAAATGAAGGATTTTGTAACCTTTTTCTACCACCTGCCCAATTGAGTTTATCAAACGTTATGCAAAGAATTTACACTTCATCAAGAAAATCTGACCCCTCTCTGTAATCATAATTAACCTGTAGAACTGTCTGTCTGTGTACCTTATAAGCCGACTCTTCTTGGTATTTATCTTCATTCCATGCTGACCTACCCATTTAGATATTCTATCCAGATCATGCTGCAACTGTTCAGTCTTCACCTGTTTTGATCCTATTGTAGACCATTGTATCATGTTCAAAATACCTTGATTCTGACCGTAACACAGTCATTCATTAGAATAATGAACAGCAACTCCCATATTTACTTCCACTTCTTTTGATATTGTATTTCCTACTCTAACCCTTTGCTTTCTGACTTTTATGAATTCCTGTGCCCAGCAAGTAACTTTTTCATCCAATTCATTACATTTCAGTTTATTTAAAACCATTTTATAGCCCACTCTGTCAAATGCCATAAAAAGATCTAGTGCCACACTATCAACTTGGCCTCCCATTTCCTATTCATTTGAAAGATCTTGCTTATAGCTCACTATCTGATATTCAAATGAATATCCTTGCCTAAAGCCATGTTGTCGATCTGAAAACTAGTTTCTTTCTTCACAGACATTTCTGATATAGTTGCATATCAATATCTCCATCATTCTGCCTATCACTGATGACAAACTAATTGGCCAGGAATTTTCACCATATTTTTAACCCTTCCTTTATGATCTGGTACTACTATCGGTCTTTTCCAATCCTCTGGTAAGCAGCAAGTCTCCAAACTCATTTTAAACAAAATTTTAAGTTAAGGTACAATATCGTATACCACAATCTTTAATATATCTGTAGTAATATTACCTACACCAGTTATGTTACGTTTTTTTAGCTTTCTGAATTACTTCGCAATTTTCTGAGAATTTATTTCAAATTTTGTAGATTCGTCATTTATACTCTCCTCTGATTCATTCCCTCCGATCACAGGATAACTGTCCCTAGTTGTCTCACCAAACCTGTCACTCAGTATCTGTGCAATTTTAAAATCGTAAAGTAGAAAGGAGCATATGAACAATAGTCTTAACGCGTGGTGGCGAGTCTGGCGGCGCCGCCTGGCGGCCTAGTGTAATAAGCTACGAAAGATACAATGCCCCGCCACGACTTTCCGCCGCCAGTGGTTGCCCGCCTGGTCGCCGGGCAGGGAAGCCAGCCGGCTGCCCTAGTGTAATAAGCTCCATAACACTCAATGCCCAGCGACGAGCAGAGCCACCAGTGGCGCGGCTGGTTGCGCCGCCAAATCGCCTAGTGTAATAAGGCCCTTACTGTTGTTGTACTTCTATACAAAGGAAGTTACAATGCGCAGTCGATTATTAGCCTTCCCAAAACCTGAAATTATATCATCGCTTCATTACAAATTCCTCAGAAAGTTGACGTGAAGTTATACTTACTGACTTCATCCACCTGTCGCCAACTAAGTTCATAGGTACATGTTTCTTAAAGAATCTTGGAAGTTTAAACGTTTCTTTGATTTGCTGTTATGTTCTCGCTGTCAATAAAATCACTTCAACATCAGATTTATTCATTCGAAACCTTCCGCGGCTGGAATAAATAGTTTCCATGTGTCCAGAATGGTTGCGCGTCCTACTATTAAATTTCCGACATTTAGGCCGAACTTCTTCGGTCTCCTTCTCGGGCGAACTGCACTTGGATTTATTCTACAACAGTTGTGCTTAGTAGTGCGTGTAGAACACATCTGAATGCAGTTCACCCAAGAAGGTAATTTAATACTACGACGCGTGTTGTCAACAAAGTATCTATTTGAAGTGTGTTGTGAGTAATCGATGAGCGAAGAAAGAAGCATGTGGAGCAGTCGCCCAGAAAGGATGGGGGGTCACTTTCTGATTTGCTGAAAGATTATTTCTATATACAGTAGGTGGAGAGAAAATTCGAAGAAAAGAGCTATGGAGGAGATAAGAACTGAGTGAGTGGTTACAGCGTGTAAGGCATGTCATTCATGAGGAATGTTGTAATAGTTGAAATATGGTACAGTGATTAGTTCAGGTGGCGAAAAATAGAGGATTGCATCAAATCAGTTGAGGGGGGAAATGTACTATGTAAACGTAACCTTACAGCAGCCTCACCTCAGCAATCTCTCCGACATACATGGGCAGCACAGCGTATGTGATTCCGACGGCCAGTCCAGCGATGACTCGGGCAGCGAATAGCAGTCCGGGGATGTTCTCTGCGCAGAGTAGCATGACCCAGCCGGCCAGGTAGGGCACTGAGCCCCATAGCATCGCCGGCCTGCGCCCCAACTTGTCCGCCAGCCAACCGCCCACCCATGGGCCCAGTCCCGCTCCTAGCGCCGCCAGCGACCCCGCCCACGACTCTTCGTCGTCCGTCAGCGTCATGTTGGGCAGCGCCGGCGAAGACCAGGCCATCACAGCCCCCGACGCCATCGCTGACACGTTCGCTGACAAACACAAGGCAGCACTTCTCTCAGCAGGTAGTCACGGAAGTGTGCGAACTTAAAACAGTGCTACAATATACAGGGTAATTCATATTTACGTTTCAAAATCTCCATAGCGACGTAGAAGACATTGAGACAAGTAATTTGATACAGGACACGTGGGGTCGCAAATGTCGGGAAATGCCTTTAAATTGGCGCACGAAATTTAACATGACGTCACCATGTAAGAACGAAGACTTTCCCGGCGTATGACTTGCAATGTAGTCTTCACGGGTGTACCGCCGGATAGTGTTGTGGAAACACAATATTTCGACGGCTAGCTCCGCCGTCTTCTTCAGGTGTAGAGACATCTTCACTGGTCGGTTGACCCACAGATACTGAGATGGTTCGGGTGCCGCTCTTCCTTATATACATGTCCGCGTCCGGCGGCTGCGTGGCCTCGGCGAAGGCTTACTATGAGCCAGGCCCGCAACCATCTGGCGGCTGGCTGCCAGTGGGCGTGGCTATGGTTCTTGTTCCAGCCTGAGCTAATATGGAGCCCTCTACGGCGGCAGCTGGACGGAAGTACAACATTCTCTGCGGATATTTGCCAACGCTGGCTTCCATGCCTCACTGAGACATAGACCACTGTCTCTGTTAAATGTGTTGGCCAGTCGAATTTCGATCACTTCTTTGATAACAGATTCCCAAAAATGTGATTTTCTAGCCAATATCCTAACGTTATTGAACTCTACTTTGTGACCATGGTCGTACACGTGCTCGGCGATCGCTGATTTGCTATATGGTCCCAGGCGAAGGTGGCGTTTATGTTCTTCACACCGGTTTTCTATGGTGAAATGCGTTGAAATCTTCAGACTGGGGCAAAATAGGTTAGTCTGCAAGAACTGCTGTGATGGTAACAAAGGTTTGACTGTTATTTCTTAACCAAGCATTGTGATACTTTGTAATGAATTGATTTACATTTGCTTGCAGACATGCATCTCTGTTATGGTGCTGCTAATTCGAGTGCACTTGCCGCAAGACGGCTTTACGCACGTTTTCCCCAGCGCGTTCTTCATTCTCACGTGTCTTTCGCGAATGTGGACCCACGAATTCGTGAAACAGGAACTGCGCTATTAAGTAAACAAAGTAGCGTAGTGAGCACTTCATTGCGGTAAGGTGTCAAGCTGGTCATTAGACATATTTGTCAAATGAAGATTAATACGTTACCAAACAGGATCTAATATCTTAGAGACATTCTGTTGCGTTTTGACTTTAATTTTAATGCAATACTTCACAATCATAAACAGTTTTGGTCTTTTAAACGTAAAAGTCATCATAACTTTCTGCGTACATGTTTTGTTACTGGGTTGCTGTTTCCAACGCCCGACCAGTTAAACGTATTATTTTACTCTAACACGATTACATTTCGTTTACTGTAATGTACAGCTTTTTTAATCTTAAGCAAAATTTTTGCTTGAGCCTTATGCAATCTTGATTTTTTTTTAATGTTTGATTTTTTTTTATTTCCCATTTTTGTTGCCGAAACGCAAAGAACGATTTTCATAATTTTCGGGATTATTACCTAACTCCACCGTGCGATGGCTTAATAACAAAAATTACATGCGGGACTTGTTATTATTGCTTTTAACCATTCAGAGTAACGGCCGTGTAGGCAATTTTGGACCTCGTCCGGCTTTGAGAAATCAACTATACGAAAATTTGTTGTGGTAAGTACAACAGCGACGAAAGAAGTACACGCAGTGTCGAGGGCCAATTCGGTGGTCCTCAGTCATTAGTATGGAGAGTGTGGACATGAAGTGGCCTCAAGGCTTACCACAAAACTATGGTGCGCAAGCTATCTGAAAGGGACTATGCGCCTAGAATGAAATTTTGTGAAAGATACATTGAACAAAACCAATAGGAGCCCAATTTTTCTTCGATGGTAATGTTTTCCGACGAGGGGATGGATCCTTAACTCAAAAAATAACATTTATTGGTCCGATGTTAACCCAAATGATGATGGTCGATGAAACAAATTTAGTTTTAATGTATGGGCTGGTAGTTTAGGCGACCAAATAATAGGAACATATACTTTGCCCGACCGTCTAAATGACCATAATTACGAAATTTTTTGAGAAAGGTTCTGTCAGAGCTGCTCGAGAATGCTCCGCTGCAATTAAGAACAAGCATGTGGCCGCAACAAGACGGAGCTACGCCTCACAATGAGAGACTTTTTAAATGGGGCATATACACTCTATCTTTTTTTTTTACTCATGGCTTTACACCTTGTTGAGCTCATTGGAGGCGAAATGTGACTGGGGACAAAGAACGGGAACGAATTCGGCCATGGCCTTGTGAAGGAAGCATTCCGGCATTCGCCTGGAGTGATTTAGGATATCATGGAAAACCCAAATCTAAATGCCAGAACGGGGATTCGAACCGGCTTACCGAGCGTGGCGGTATAACGGTTAGCGTTCTCGCCTCGCATTCGGGTGGACGGCGGTTCGAATCCCCGTCCGGGCATCCAGATTTGGGTTTTCCATGGTTTCCCAAATCACTCCAGGCAAATGCCGGGATGCTTCCTTCAAAAGGCCATGGCCGAATTCCTTCCCATTCCTTGCCCCCCATCCTTTCCCGTCTCTAAATACCTCGCTGTTGAGAGACGTAAAGCAGTAAAAAAAAAAATCGAACCGGCGTCCTCCCGAATGCAAGGTCGGAGCGCTAACCACTCACCTACCACGCTCGGTGGGCATACAGATAGGTGGATTGGACGACTAGGATCTTTTCGCTGGCCACGAAGATCTCCAAATTTAAATCCTCTCGATTTTTTCTTTTGGGGTCGTAGGAAAGAGCTCGTTGCCCGCATAACCGTAGCTGCTCAAGAAATTCAAAATATGGAGGGTGTTTTTGAACGCATACGCGAGGGAATGTTTAGACGCTGCAATACGTGCATCCAAAGTAAGGGCGCAAATTTTGAACACCTTTTGTAGGCGTTGATAGAAAATCTTGTTTTCGTTGAAGAAAAACAAAAAGTTTGTTATTTTATTGTTTTTGTGGCAGATATGCGTAAACGAAATGAGTACAATAAAAACACCTTGTTAAGTTACGAAACGCATGTTTTCGTTGTTTTATTTTTCCGTTGTTTCTTGACTTTAAATAAAATCAAATACGAGAAAAAAATAATTAACTTCTCAGCATTGCGTACATCTGCTTGACAGTACTGTACGTAACTGTAGTTTAATAATACTCAGTGGCGTTGCTAGGTCAACAAGGGCCCCGGTGCCAAAAATTTATTTTGGGCCCTCAGGCCAGATGGGCGATTCTTTTTCTTGCTTTGTGTTTCTGGTAAGGGCCCCCCTGAGCAGTTGTTGGGGGCCCCCCTGAGCAGTCAGAGGGCCCTTAGTGAGGGGCTTCCTGTGTCTCAGGGGCCTCCTTAGAGGACTGTAGAGCTAAAAAAAATGAAGATCGCCAGTTTGCCAAGAAGGCTTGTGGGCCTCTGAACTGTGCTTGGGGGCCCCCAGAGGTGCGCTTTGGGGCCCCCTGAGCGTAGGGGCCCCGGTGCACTGCACCGCCTAGCCCCATGGTAGCTACGCCCCTGATAATACTGTTAGCATAAAAGAAAAAAAATGTTTGGTGAGACATGAGCGAAGAAAAAGGGTAAAGGGTTGCTGACACATTCACGAATGTAAAAGACAGATAGATAAACCCAGGATTCCAAGCTTCAAGCCGACGCGATCGGCTTGAGTCGCACACGGAGCCACGCTGCTGTGACGTTCGACGATTGCTTTGAATGCTTAGGGTGTGCGCAGGAGTAATCAGTTACCACTACAGCAGTTCTCGATGACTAACTAATTTTGCCTCAGTCTGCCGAGTTCAGCACCAAACTTTCCGACGCTCCCGATCAAATTTGTAAGACGACGTGTTCTCATGTAAACAAACAGATTTCTGACACATTCAAGCAGCTCCACCTGTGTCGTCAACTGGTGACGTCGTGTTGAATTTTGTGCGCCAATTTAAAGTCATTTCCCGACATTTGCGACACTACGCGCCCTGTATCAAATTACTTGTCTCAATCTCATCTACATCGCTGCGGAGAGTTTTTAACGTTGATAGAAACCATTCTGTATAGATTCACTGCCGATGGGACCGACATGATACTCCTTTTCCTAAAATGTTTGTTTAAAGTATTCACTTTATGAGATCTTAGATCTCGAATAAAATACAATTGGAAGTATTTACTTAAATATACCTTTTCTTAAATCAAAGAGTATCATGTTTGCACCCATATCTGTTATTAGGTTACCAGTTTAGTTTACATTCAGCTTCGGACAATCTGAAATAGAATATTTATTCCTGTAATACTCGATACTTTTCTACCTTTTTCCTGTCAATATTGATTGTGTCTCTATTTAATAATAATCAGAGTATTTATTATTCCGCCTCACCATGTTCAATTCACAACTAATAACTTTTATATAACACACTTTGCAGCGTATACCGGTCACAGCCGATCTTTACACAAGACCAAATCCCATTTTACAATAGATAACTTATCATCTGTTAAATCTCGGAATTTTCTTCCTACGTACTCCAGTCTCTCACACCATGAAAGATTCTCAATTCTTCATCCTATCTTCCTTTGTGCATTCTCATTCTTGCAGGTGGTCATTCTATACTGCTCTCAATATTCCATGGAGTACTACTTTGGCTCATATACATTTTTGCATTAAATTATATTACCGACACCGGCTTTATTGGGTTGTTACAATAAAAAAAAGTGGGTGTTATAGTTTGCTCTGAGAGCAGAGTGGTTACTAATTGTTAAGCTACTTAACTCGATCTCGAGAGGAGTTCAGTTTTGGCTGAAATATGTTTGGGCCAAGAAAGTGACCATCGTTTCTGGCAAAATATTTCTTTGCGTGTCTTAAGGACTCTCAGTAGATCGGATTCCACATAAAACAACAGCAGCATTACCGAATTAGATTGATAGTGGCATTGTGAGTGACGAATATGAGCTCTTTCATTTGGCGTCTGAACAGTCCTTTGTGTTCTTCGATCAGCACGCCGTAAACATGAAACTCTTTCTCAGGTTTTCTGCGTAGGGGAGACCAGGGAAGGTTCGCACAGGTTTTCAAGTTTTGAGTTTTAAAGTTGATTCTGTGAACACTGTTCCAATTTTGAATATATCACTGTAACCAGCATCTATTAAGTTACATTTCTGAATTTTTTTTTACAATCAGAATATTAAATTGTATGACTGCAGGAAATCACCAAACAGTGCAAGTCGTGGTTGGGCAACCAACCCCATTGGTTGGCGCTCACAATGGGTTAGTTGGCGTAGCCCTAGTACACACAGCAGGCACGACCAGTTCAAATATTGCTTTCATAGGAGCTTTGTACAGAATACTGAAGTGTGGCATAAAATCTCCCTAATTAATGACGGTATCAAGGGGTCCTCAAACCGAATTTTAAAACATGTACGTATAAGCCATATTCAGAAGAAGAGGATTTGACCCAAAAAAGAGGACTGCGCCTCTGCCTTTTCTATACCAGGCTACGTTTAATTGGAAGTTTATTTGTGAATTAACAGTACGAATCTCAGATCTAAAGTGGAAGAAGTCGCGGGCACAGTTAGTCTTCTGTAAAAATCAATTTGTCTTCAGTAAATATTGTACTGACCATTTGTTTCTTACAAGAACGGAAACTTTCCCAGCATTTGGTTCTTAATTTTCTACTCAATTAAATGTCGTAGTTTATAATCCTGTAAAACTTATGCAGGCTACTATTAACTTTTCTTTTGATAGCGACAAAAAATAGCAAATTTACTTTTTATTTGCGAGTAGGTGTTATTTGAATTATTAGTTTACTTAATAAAACCTGTTTCGTACGAGATTTTAAAAGTTCAATTAAAGGAGCAGTCATATTTTTATTTAGATGTAAATGCGAAGAAGAATGCGCCGAGACTTTCAATATCTAGTAAGCTCTATTAACTCTGGAGTGTTTTTATCACTGTGATATTTTGATGAGTGATTGAGAATAACTTATCAGTATAAATGCTTGTATTTCAACAGACCGGTGCTGTGCTTTGCAATGGCTTTAGAGTCTCCCGATTTTAATATCGGCTCATCTGCAATGTAATCTGACCTTCATCTCTGATTAATCTTTGCTTTGCTCTTTTTAATTTCCTTTGAACACTCTGTGATTCAGATTCCACGGCAACTGTAAAGTCTATTTTTCCTTGTAGGACTAACGAGTTAGTTAAAAGATGATGAGACAGAGTCGAGTTTTAAAGCGAATTGAAAATCTGTAACCTTTTCTTGCCTATTGTTTTACGCCTCATCGACATGAGGTGACTAGTGCTGGGAAAGGACTGGATGGAAGGAACGGGAAGGGTTTCAACCGTGGCCTTTTAAAGGAACCTTCCCGGTATTCGCCTGGAGTGATTTGAGGACACCATGAAAAATCCAAATCTGGTTGGTCAGACTCAAAACTGCGTGATATTGATGGGATAGTTAAGAGCTGTCATCGCTCTTTATCCACTGTATGGAAGGAACTAATTAATTATGTTGTTTCTGGTCAATTATAGAGGCGGCAAAGCACAGACAAAATTATTGAAATACTTTCATATCCGCGAATGGGCTCGAATCCATGATTTGCCCCAAAAAGTTTATCCTCAAAAAGGATTCACTCCTTAATTCAGATGTCGCCAAAGATATATTCTATGTGATCTTTATGAAACATTGTAACACCGTTATGAAAGTTATAAAGTAAGTTTACTTTAAGAATCATCTACATTATAACTGAAACGCAGATTGATTTTTTGTTAATACCAAATCAAGATATACCGATAGTCATTAAAATTCATTTTAGTGAGATACAAATTAAAATTCACTCAAAATTTTATGAGAATTTATCAAATCATCGTGTTCAAGATATTCTAATTTGCACTAAACTTCAATAGTTTTTTTTTATACGAATATTAATTATTCTTTAGTTCTCGTTTGTATAATTATAATCGTTAAATTATCTCGGAATCCTTATGCAATGAAGTGTGGTCTAAGGGCGATTTATGAGTCAGCATCTGTTCCGCAGCATTTTTACATTGTCTCCAGTGGTCTGTTGCGGGAATACCTAGATGATGACTTGAGTCCACCTGTATAGGGAATTAATTCCAACCCAGGTACAAGGAGCAGAGTTAGCCTTCACCATCAATACGGTTTGACAAAAGGCCGTTGTACGAAACATGCAAAAAATCCGGCTGGACTCGCTATAAAAGTTGTTTCTCCTGTGACAGAGAGATTATTTAAAGATAGTCTGTGATTTGAGTATTATTACTGTGATTATTATTGTGCTAGAAACATTATTCATCAGGATTGCAGAGACTAGACTAACTAATATTCCACTATCAGAAAAGCACAGAGCTTTGCACAGTACGGAGGAAATGTGACTCATCAGCTCCCGAACACAGCACTCCAGTGAACTTCAGTTTGACGCCGTTATCGGTAACGTTCACTCAGCGTTCTCGCATAACGTTTACCACGTGACCCCTTAAGAAGTATTTCATACTCTTTGAATTAATGACGTCATAACAAGACAACTTGGTTCAGCTTTGAAAATTTCAAATAAGTTATTCATAATTTATTGCTGGAATAAATCAGTTTGTTTCTGTGCTTTGAAGGTGAAATAACGGGAATTTTTTTAATTGTTTTCTTTGCGTAATAATTAATAAGTACCAATTAAAATTATTATTAACTGAACTGCTTAAGTTTATTACAATTAACAAAAGGTGATGCTGCTCATTTGCCGTTCTGTGGTAGAAACCGAAGAAAGTATGGAAGAGCAAGTGAAAGGAAATGTAGCATTACAAGAAGGAAGGATATAAATTATGAATTTCAGCGTTGAGGAAGACAACTTACCTATCGATGCCGTGAATTAACGACTACGAATCTTTGGCTGAAACTTCAAAGAGATATTCGAGTAGCACTAAAGTTACATAGACAACATAAAAAAAATAAAAAAAAATTATGCAGCTGAAAGTGATTTTAAAATGCTTAGCACTATTAATTTTTTCTATATTTTTTTACTATCACATAACGAAAAGGTGGAATGAAATTCTTATGTAAAGATGTGCGTCACTTGGTGTAAATCTTACAATTCCTAGTTATACCGTTTGAATGTATGGTTGCTCGGCTGTTATAACCGTTTAGTAACGAGATTCAGTTCGTAAAAAATTAATCGTAATTTTCCTGAGCAATAGACGCAGTAGCATACCATAGGCCCCTATTAACTTTCGGAGACTATAAAAAAAGCAATTTTTGATTATTTTGAAAATGCTTCGTGATCGTGGCGTTACACTTTATATGCAGCACATTTCAAACAGCGTTAGAGCCAACCGTTCCCGTTGTCGGAAATGGCCCTTGCAACCGTGCCGCACTATCGTGGCGGCTCCATGAAAAGCAAGCCAATTACGACATCAAAGTTAGCTTTGTTAACAGCCGAGTATCTCTACTTCGTAGTGCGACGGCTGACTAGTGGAGTGCTCCGTGTACCTGCCAGTGCAGCGATGTACTGCTTGGTGACGCCGCCTCTGGTCTTCACGCCCATGGTGACGGTCTGGTCTAGCCGGCTGCTTCGTGCAGACTAATGAGTTGACTCGCCCGTCCTATCAGACCCAGTGACATGCGTCGACGATCAGAATATTTGGCACGTAATTACCCACCTGCCGGCAGCTGCTAAGTCCATCGAGATGTGATGACGCTTTCAAATCAAAGGTGTGACGATAACAACTGTTATCACTATGCATTGTGTGTTCACGAGATTTCATCAGGTTATCGAGAAGTTGGGAAAAAACCCAGGAACAAGTCGCCAAGTGATCGATTTTTGAAATGCGACATTAACAGTATGATATTTCAACAGTTCTTATCTTTCTGTTCTTGAAGAGACCTTTTTAAATGTTTTCGGCATCTCATCTCTGTGTTTGTGAGCTTGCTATTGCGTGTAAAGGAGTCTAGAGACAATAAATGATTCGATTCTACACTCACTGTTTTCCTTATTAAACAATAATCTAGACTACAGGCTTAAATCATTTGCAGTAACGTGTAGTTATTTCATGATTAAACAGATAATTTTAATCATAATTGAAATGGCTGTAATAGACTTTCAATTGTGTAATAGTGGCAGTTGGTAACATACGAGTATAATAAATACCATAACCGGTTTAAAAAAGATCCAGCTGTCGTGAAATTTCACATTTATTTATTTATTATCTTCTTATCAGCTTGACAATGTGATGAATTCTATATGACAAATAAAACATTTGGTTAACGAGCAGGGTTTTCAATGGTTACATCTACTTGCTCTGCTGGTAACCAAATATTTTTCCTAAACTTTGTAAAGGATATACGAGGTGTGTGAGAAAAGTAATGAGAATGATTTTTTTTACTTACCAAAGTTTTTATTATTTTCAAACAACAATATTATCCCTTCAAAGTTCTTCTCTTGGGCAGCTATACATCGGCGGAGTCGTTGTTTCCACTCTTGTGAACAGCGCTGGAAGGCTTCAGTTGGTAGGGCTGTTTACTGGTCAGTCACAGTCTTTTGATTGTTCTCGAATGTTCCAAAATGTCGTCATTTTAAGACATGTTTCAATTGCGGGAAAATTAAAAATTCACAAGAATTTAAATCAGGTGAATAGGGGGTAAATGAACAACAGGAATACGTTTTAAGGTAAAAAATTAACTGATGGAAAAAGCCGTGTGACACGGGGCATTGTCATGAATAAGAATCCATTTGCCTGCAATGTCTGGTCTCACACTAATCACTCTTTTCCTGACCCTTTCAAGGACACCTTTGTAAAACATTTGGTTGACAGTTTGTCCTGGAGGAACAAATTCTTTATGCACGGTACCTCTACTGTCAAAAAAGCAAATCGGCATGGTTTGATCTTTGATTTTCTCATTCGAGATTTTTTCAATCGAGGAGATGACGGAGTGTGCCACTCTTCGCTTTGCCGCTTTATTTCAGGATCGTACTCAAATATCCAGAATTCATCAGCTGCGATCACAAGATTGAAGAATTCTTGGCCATTGTCAATCCTCTCAAGAAGATCAATGCACACTTTTCTTCGATTGTCCTTCTGTTCAGTTGTGAGGTTTCTTGGCACCATTTTGGCAGAAACCTTTCACATGTCCATCGTCTGTCAAAATTTGATGTACGGTGAAATTTAAATGTTCACTCATCATCCTTACTGTTAAACGACGGCCTGATTTTACACGAGCCCTCATACGCTCAACATTTTCGTCAGCATTTGAAGTTGAAGGTCTCCTTGATTGAGGTTGATCTTGGCCTTCCAAAAATGATTTGTACCAGCGGAAAACTTGTGTTCTTCATAAGCAATGTTCCCCAATGTTCAACTTTCCAAATGTCACACTCGCGTATTTCCCAAGTTTAACACAAAACTTGATTCCACAACGTTGCTCTAAATTCAGATGCTCCATGTTCGTAACACACAACAAAAAAACAACCTCACTGATGGCGATGTCAAAAATAATGTGTTGGCAGAACGGAGTTGAAACTCGGATTGAGCATGCGGAAGGGATGATCAAACCGGTCTAGCACAGCGTTGCCAGGTCGCTCACATTGTTACCAATCTCATTACTTCTCTCACACACCTCGTAATTGAGTAATAGAGTAGTAACACCCATTACTATAAAAATTGTCATTTACTTAATAACAGCAAAGAAAGCACAATTAAACTAATTAGCTCCAAATTACTCACTAGGGGTGTCCATTAATTACGTGAGGTTTTTATCCCGAATTCTGGATCCCTTCCCTCCTCTGTGAGGTTTGGTGAGATCTGGTTGGAACGCCTTTCCCTCCCCCCCCCCCTTATGATGACGTGATATCTTGAGATCTCCTCCTGCTGACCTACATCGTAGTTGTTTGAGACCTTTTTTTAGTTCTCCTGCTTTCTGGGGGGGGGGGGGGTTATATTGGTGTGATTGGGTGAAATTTTGCTGTACCCCTCCCATTTCACTTCACATAGTTAATGGACGCCTCTTTAGATGTTTGTTGGTGAATGAGAGCGTATGGGTGTCCGTATGAGTGACAAGGCCTGCGTGATGTCCATATGGCTCTAACTTGATTGTTGGTAAAACTTCTGGTTCTGGTATCTGTGTGAGCTGGGTTGTTCCTGTAATTGAGTCTGGTGTCTGTGCTAAGATGTCAGGGTGCTTCTGATGGGTAAGTGCTAATAGATGTCTGTGTGAGTGGTGATGTCTGTCTGATGTCCATTAATTATGTGAATTATCAAATTCAGTCATATACGTTGGGTTTTCAGTTATATTGTTTACATGTTCGCAGAGTTACTAAAACTCTGGAAATACAAAGAAAAGGCCTGTGGTGACTCTGTTTTTTTCAAACCACTCGAACAAATAGTTGATTTAGTGCAGGGCTGGCAACTGGAAATCGAGATACCATGTTTACTGGTATCTATCACCAACTGGCACTCACAGCTCGTAAAGAGTCAGTGGTGTCTCATTTGGCATTCGGAATAAATTAAGCATAACAAAAGTTCTATTTATTATTTAATTTAGTTGGGAATCCAGTAGGGAAAGTGGAGCATCTATGAGCGGAATCTATAATAAAACAAAAGAATATCAATCATTACAGCTGATTATGATGATACCCATCTTCTTGGATGCGCAAGGGATTTAAGATAATGAATGGTGTGTTTGTTATCAAAAAGGTGGCCACGTGTGTAATTCAACCAGAGGACATTATCGATGTACTCACCAAGCACAAGAAGGATCGAATAGTTAGATTTTTGATAAAATATTATCATGATACTGTCTGGAATGATACTGATGTAACCTTCCGTAGATTATATGTACTATTCTCAATGCAATTAGAATTCGAGAGAATACCCTTCTATACCTGAAAGCACCGGAGAAGACGGTTTCTGGGGATTATGGTGAAGAAAGTCTTCTACAGCATTGAAGATCAAAATAGTTTATTAAGAAAATTTTATAAGGAATATATATTTTATAATTCTACTTGTGCCTCTGTTGTCATATAACTGGGCTACGTTCGCTGAAATGACATTAGTGCCATACAGTCTGCTAATATTATAGGCAGCGTTTTATATACAGTTAGTATACTCTAGATAACTATCATACTGGTAGCATTAACATAATTTACATCAAATAATTAGAAGGTAAAATGCTTTGATCATCACAGCAGTAAGAAATTCAAACTAAAGCTATACAAGAATCAAGTCAATATACACAACAGCTGGGTAAACCCTTCACGTATCTTACTTATGACTTGGCTTCTTTTATAGCTCATATGGCGCTGGTCAGTGCGACATACCGAGTTCTGTGTGTTAGTAAAACCACAAGCGGAATTCATTTATACGATTACTTTATGACTGGCGATAAAGTAACACAGGACATGGTAAACATTTTAATTTTTAGTCACTAGGAGAGATTGTATTAATGTTGGTAACTGTTGGACTTCCATTAGCATTATCTGTGTCAGAGTGTCGATAGTGCAGCTTATTTATGAAAGTCATTAGAATGAATAGCTGTCGACAGTTACAAGTGACAGAGGTATTACCACAGGAGCGCTAAAGCTGTCACAAATTGTTGGAGCATTTACTCTTGTAATGCCTCTGTTTTATTGGTATGTGTTGCTGTACTACTTCACAGAGTCTTCTTCTTCTCTTAGACTCTTTGCTAATTGATCATCAGTTCTTTGATAAAATAACTGAAGTGGTTAGTGACGGATATTTCGCATTGCGACACATTTCTATCACATGCCGTTTCTTGTCAGATGCATCGTCTTCCTCAAAAGCTTTGTCTTTGTTCTGTTATAGTTAGTTTTCTTTAGCATTCCACAATTAATTCCGCTACGGTATAGACATGTCGATCATCTCCATACTGAAGTCTTGAGGCTTAAGATATCAAGTAGGCCTATATGTCAGATGTATAGAGACACTGAACAGAAAGAGGCCACGATCGATTCTTAAGACAGTACTTAGTAGAGTTTCAATTACTTCCACAACTTTCTTGATAATTAGTCACATGTTATGCAACAATGTTTAAAGTTACGCCATAAACCTTTGAGAGGCAGACAATATTCCCATCAACTATGATCGGCTATGCCGCAGTTTGTTTTGATGCACCAATATTGTACTTTGGTTGGAGGGCACCACAAAGAGATTATGCAAGTTAATTATATTATTAATTTTTGAATACTACTGTGTCTATGTACGTAATGAATGTTATAATATAGTCACAGTGCTATGAATAAAAACTAAAAGAAAAATTTATGTCGCCTCTGGTTATGTTTTACATGATAAGATGAATACCAATTTAAGCTTTCAAATGTTAATTATATGGATTTATGAGTTAAGTGCTAGGTTACCGAATAATTCACTGATGTTAATACGGCTCGTTGACTGGTTACTTAAGATCCTGTTGCTAACTAGAGACAATATGTATCAGCACTTATCAATAATCACTGTGCCTGGATAATTTACACAGCCGACAAAGCGCCGTCAAAGTGATAAATTATGTTATCAGATTCAATCCTTGAATCAATAACTGATTTTAAGCAGCTGATGTGTGAAGATTTGGTGATGTAACTTGATGTCAAGCACATTTGTAAGATATATATGTATATATACGCACTGGAAACAACTATTAACGATTAAGATAAATACGAATAGTTTCAGGACAGATTATCCCGAAAACCACAGGCTAACTATATAAATTAGATCACTCCGTTTATCCTAACACATTTGTGTGAAATTCCTTTAATAAAGGCAAAAAATTATGCTTTCCAGACCTCTGATTTTCATAGGCTGCGATTGGCGTAGGCAGAGTTCCACCCTTCGTTTTTTTTTTTTTTTTTTTTTTTTTTTTTTTTTTTTTTTTTTTTTAACTCTTCAAGAAAGCTGGAATGGGATGGTCAACACCACAGTCTGGCCCATCATATACCGAAGAGACCTTCCCGAAAGTTGTCCTACAGTTACAGGACTATGGGAATTAGTGCACGCGGTCACATGAAAATATTGTGAAGATTCTCAATGTTCCAAAAAAAATTCCATATTTAAAGATACAGACCTAATATCATATACTGCATTATAGTATTAAGCGGAGAGAATATTAATCAGAGCAAGAGAAGAAAGTAATTATGAGCATACATGTCTTCTTCAGAGACGAAACGTCGAGTAGGCTCTTATTTTATTCTGATCCTATGGAAATTGTAGAGGGCAAAAATAGGAGGGTGCAGGAAAGGGTGAAGATGGGTGTGTAGGGAAATTACCACCGGAGTGTGCGCTGCATTGCAATGAAATTAATTTAAACTAAATACTTACGAACTTGCCTTTAATGTCACCGTAACTATAAGATAGCAATTTCTGAGCGTTCTATACGCTTCGATAATGTTCTCTGCATTTAAAGGTCCACACATTCACATACACACAGATAGTAAGATACACAGTCGATGTATACAAACGGAATAAACAGTCTAAGCATCTCCCTCTGTTGACCCAAGTTAGATGATAATGCCTCTTTCCAGCCTCTTCAGGCCGTTACACAGCATAATACTGTATTTACTGTAAAAACCATCCAAATGACTTTCATCAAATCTAGTTCTACTCCAGACTTCTCCTCCTCACTGCTCCCATTACTTCCTAATAGCAGAATGCGACATTCAATGTATACGCTACAATAACAATCTGGTCTGACTTTTGGAGAACGTGTGTCCGAATCCGCTGTCCGGCGAGGAATTTACGTCGAGGTCACGCTGAATACTTAAACTATCAGCAGAACCATTTAAAATGTGTATCCAGAAACAAACATTTCATCAAATCTAACTGAGGTAATCCAGAAAATCCGGCAAGCATTCTCACTAACAGATAGGTGTCTGACATAACAATGACTGTGCTAAGACTCTCAACACCATAATCGATCTAGCGTGAAAAGTTTTATCAAATGACTGGTCCTCATGTCCTTGAAGCCCTATTGCTAATTGTTGTGATCCTGCGGTAAAAATATGTAAATGACGAATATTTTACCCGACCGAATCTCAAACCTAATTCCTTCCAAGTTCAAAATAATCTAAATTACATAGTAATGTTCTGTTTTGTTTTAGATTAGTTTTTTTTTTTTTTCATATTGTCCTGTTTTGCTTTTATAGAAAATGCAAAGGTAAAATAATAGATCTGTATCAGACCTTTTATAATGTCTATCAGAAAATTTTCTTAAGCAAATTAAAACACGATGGTCTTAGTGGAATAATATTGGCTTAAATCGTATTTAAAAAACATAAAGAAACGTGTACCAATGAATGTGGATACAGGTGTGGTTATAAATTCAGAATGTGGAACAATTAAGCATGGTGCCCCATCAGGATCAGTTTTAATTCCGTTGTTGCTTCTAATATATGTAAATGATCTCTGACCCAGATTAGATGGCAATAAAAATATGGTTCTCTTTGTGGACGACAATAGCATATCCTTAGAACATGTTCACAAAGTTTTAAGACATGTAGTTCTTCAATCATCTATTGAAAATGATAACTGTAACAGCTTTAATGAATACTAGGAAGTTGGTACTTTTTCATATTATTATTCCTGGCTCACTTATGGCATTTACTACTGGAAAAAGTTTTCACAAGCACAGAAGAAATTATATATTAAAAAAAAAAATGCCATAGGAATCACTCATATTTGCGAAGAAAGCCCACGGATATCTTGCAGAAATCTCTTTAGACATCCAGATAGGGCCTATATTCCTTTCTGTCTATTGCAGTAAAAATACTTAACAATTCTGTCTCGTTGCTGAGAGAAATTTTGGAATAAATGTAACAACTACAAAAATTAAAATTCGTTGGCAGTTATTAACAATTTGAAAACATTTATTGGAATTCCATTAGCAATGTCATGCAACAGCAAATAAGACAGAATCTGTAGAATCCTTAGAACTTAAAATGCAGACTGAAAGAATTTCATGGAGGAAAGAAATATAATGAAGAATTTCTGCTCCAGAACACAATTTTCTTTGAAAAATAATATTCTCTTGAAGTTTAGTAACTGTAGATAAATAAAGGAAATAAACGAAGCGTGAAGTGACAAAGTTGTTCACAAACCTTATGTAATGTGTGATTTCTTTTTTTGAAATCATGTTCAAATGTTGCAATTAATAAGTCTCTGGAAATTGTATTCAATAAAATTGTAGTTTAAAAAACTAAAAATATGAAAAAGCGTGGGGTGTTATATCAGTTGTCTTATATTTTTTTGTGGTTGGCCGTTTGTAAAGATTGTCAAAAGTTATGTAGAGAGCACCCCACGTTTTTTTTCTTTTCAGTAAAGTTAATTTTGGAATCAAGGACTTTATTTAATTATTGTAGGCCATTTTCTTCTACAGTTGCTTGATAAATTAGTATTTTTTGTTTAATAATAAGCCATTACAACTGTTGGATATTGTTTGGTAAATTTAAAAATCATTGTATTCAAAAGTCAATAACAAATCACATATTACAGCCAAACTGTACGCTGAAGATACCTCGGCGAGAGGCGAAACGCGTCCGAAAATAAAAAAAAATATCCAACAGTTGTAATGGCGTATTATTAAACAACAAATACTAATTAATGACTTTATTCTTTAAGCTTATTCAAAAAATTAATTTATCCTGAATTGTGGGACGTCCTATCACTGTTGAACAAAGTCTTTATATTTAAAGATTATTTTTAGCCTTTTAGTTCATATTACTACGAAAGCGTGTTTTTAGTTTTTTAAACTGCAATTTTATTTTTAACTTTTTAGTTCTGATTGTTTCAAAAGTATGTTTCTTACTGTTGGCTTTTTTTTCACCAATCATTCTTTTTCTTTTTGTTGTAGTTCCATTTTTAATTATTATTCCCACGTGTAAGGTACAATTAAATGGTCAACCCCACCACAGGTCCAATAGCAGGGTAAATGTGGAAGACTACTCATCTATAATAGTACGAAGTAATTAAAAACGATGTTTCGAATACTCATTATTTAACATAACGTTAAGCGACTGCAGACACTATCGTAGCAGCTTGTATCAAAGTATAGTCAATTGCTCATGTGCGAAAGGTTGCGAAACAAAACCATTGTTCTGTTGTTACTTAAAGTAATGAGAATACCAGGTTACAGCTGTGAAATTATTGTATTGGTAAACGTTTTTAATACATGCAAAATTTCGATAAATTAAGACACTAGGAAGTTGGTAGTTAAATTAAATGCATATGGTGATATTTTGCGGGAAATCTCTGAAGGGTCCGGCCGCCAAATGACGAAGGTTTCTCGAATTGCCGCGTTTGTGCACTAATGTCGCGGCTGCATTTGCCTAACTCGGCAGTCCGATCAAGTATAGGGTACGTGCAGTTTAACGAACCATGGGTTATCCTAATCTTTGCCACTTATAATATGAGTAAAAATTCCAACCGAAACCGGGATTCGAGCAGGGAACGACTATTCGTCAGACACGCGCCTTAACCAACTGGGCCACAAAGGCGATGTAGAAAGTGGGTGAAAATGAGCCACATCTGTCATAAGACGATTAAATCATTTTAGTGTTCTTACTGTCTAAGTAATGAGATTACCAAGACGTAGAAATGAAATTATTGGATTGTCATCTGTTCTTAACACGTGTACAAAATTTCAGACAGTTCTGACTTTCTGAAGTGGGTCAAAATTAACCTCAAATTTTCCTTTACATTCAACCACTTTTAAGTTGTTACTGACAACGTGGTGAGACTGAAATTATTGAAATTTTTTCGGTTCTTAATAAGTGAGCAAAATTTCAGACGATTCTGACGTCAGGAAGTGGGTGAACACCGAAATTACATATTTCATTACATTCAACCATTTTTCAGTTGTTACTGTCAAAGTAACGAGAATAGCAGGACGTTGCTAAGAGACTGCTGTTTTATCAACGGTTCTTAAAACGTGTGCAAAGTTTTTCTATTGTTACTGTCCAAGTAATGAGGATATCAAGACGTAGCTATGAAATTATTTTATTGTAATCAGTTATCAATACATGAGCAAAATTTCAAACAATTCGGACATCTGGAATTTGGTTAAAATTAAATTGCAAAATTCCACGACATTCAACCATTTTTCTGTTGTTACGGTCAAAGTAATGAGAATAGCAGGATATGTCTATGAAATTATTGTATTGTCACCGGTTCATAATATGTGTGCTAAATTTCAAACAGCTCGGACATCTGGAAGTGGGTCAAAATGGAGTTGTAAAATTTAGTTACATTCATACATACAAGTCAAGCTAATATAAAGCGTGTAACAAAAGTACTGTTAGGTATTTGTAATCAACTCTGGAGATTATTATATTCTTGGATGGTAAGCAACTAACATATTATCCGCAAACGGTATTTTTTACCGGCTTGTTAAAAGTTGCGTATATTATTCCAGCTGAGATCATAAACAACATATCTAATCTAATCTTATACCCAGAAAGCGGATTTAGAGATTCTTTTACAATGCTGTAGGCGCCATTTCCTTAACACATGGTCTGTACGATAAACACCGGTTCTTCAGCTATGGCAAAACTGTCGACTGCATCTTACAGCAGCGTATGATCTTTTCCAGTCGACTGAAACTATTGCGTGGTTGACCGCCACGATGGCACGAGCTTCACCATCACGCGGCGCCTGCAAGGGAGATAACACATCGGCTTCTGGCCCACGCAGTCCATTGAATCGGCATCGGTTCGTGCTTATCATTAATCTAATCTGATATTTTTTTACAAGAACACATAATAAAACTGAGCTTATCAGCCGCACACGAGAGTTTGCATGCCATGAGTCGGGTGATATGATGTTGAGAAAATGTCCCTGTGTATCAGCCCCATCTGCCCGCCGCCTTATCGAATAATTGCGACTCTGATTTTGATACATTAATTGCATTAGCGTCCGTACTTTTCAGTAACTTGGGAGATGGAATAGGTTTTTATGATTTATCAGTATCAAAGATTTAACAACACGTCTTAAAACTAATTATCGGTCTCCCTTTAAACATATTAATAGTAAAACGATTCTAGTGTTATGCCCGTTTACACTCGCAGCTCAAACCTGCGATCAATGTTTACAGTTGCTATGTTGACTGAAGATCAAGTGGTTTCTAACACTAGTATTCCAAATAATTTTTGCCAATATTCTGTAATATAATCAACAGTTTAATAATCACCTTTCTTGTCACTGGAATGCGTAGTAGCTATATTGCATACTTGTTTTCCTGTTTCAGCGTATTGTAAATATCCGTTTAAGGGAGACATAATTTTATTACTTCCAAGTCTGCGCACCGATCACCAGCCAACCATCCCACGGGAACTACTTGGACAGCTTGGACCGGGGAACCACTATTTTCGTCGACGTTTGGACAGAAGCCTGGCACATGAATACACAAGTTTCCCACTGACCAAAGAGTTCCGATAGCGTTCGTTTTAAGTGGTAGTCAAGTATTCAATCAGGTGGAAAGACAGATATAATTATTTTTGGTTTTAATCACAACTAGCTGGCGGCCACTACTTCATGAGTCCTGGTCAAGAATTTTAAAATAATTTTCTAGTGTAAAAAGTACCTATTTTACTCCTTGCCAAATCAGCAACCCACCAATGAAAGATTTGTAAAAATCGGTTCATACACTAAATATGATGCATATAAATTATTTTTATTTATTAATAACTGGAAAATTAGTCTTATTCTAGATCATTTTAGTGCATTATAGAAGATTCCAAACATGTTTAGAACACGTTGGTCGAAATACGATAATGCCCTAGATCGATCGACCTCTTTCAACCACCATATCTCCCACATCCCCGTAGCTATCGACATGCAACCACCATAGTGCACGATGGACGAGCGTCTGTGGGTACACTCAATGCCGTGCACAAATCTCCCCATTACCCCGGCACGTGGAAGTGACGCCGCAATAACGATCCGTGTATACAGCATCGAGTGTAGCAGCATTGCAAAAATTACACGAATATTAGAGGTATAGGGTTCATATCAACCTAAACAGGTTCGTTTTGCGATAGTGATCGTCGTTAGGTTGAAATTCGGCATCTACCAGAAAAAAAAGTTTACAGGAAATTCGTTCTGCGGCATCCATTACAGAAACGGTACATTTGTTTCTACTTCACTTCCGCGTGCCGGGATAGTGGGGAGATTTGTGTTTGGCATCGAGTGTACACACAGAAGCTCGTCACGATGGGAGACATGAGGCGACTACCACACACAAACATAAATGGCAGTCCTAAAGCCACCAAATGAACCCTGGATAATCGCCGCCGCGTAATATATACATATATATACTTTTATAATTTTTTTAGTTCGGCCATGGCCTTTAATAGGAACCATCCCATCATTCGCCTGGAGTGATTTCGGGAAACCATCGAAATCCGAAATCAGGATGGCATATCACGGGGTCAGATCTCACATTGAAGATTATAGATCCTCTCCAGTGCCAAAAAAACCGATACACGGGAGATGGTAGTCTTGACCGGTTGCGCAACGTAATTATCGCGGGGGTCAAACCTTCCGAACAAGATCAACCCACTTCCCCTAAAAAAAGTACAGGGATTACTTTATCCGCAATGGATACTTCATCCCTGATGAACCGATTCAAGTACACCGGGCTCGGTTTAGAGAGACATCCTAGGCGAATGCATTTTGTATTCGTCGGAACTTATTCCAGTAATCCTTAGTAACGCCTGCAAGAACAATAAGGTCTTTAGTATTATTACAGCTCTGAACATGTGTGTAACCAAGTAATTAGTATTCAATATGTTGACAGTGTAAAATATTTATTAATTAATTTAATTTTAATTGCAACGGAGCACACGCTCCAGTGAAAATTCCCTGTCCTCTAATGACCTCTTTTTTATTTTGTTTTCTAAATTATCTTATATAATTTGAGTGTTGAATTTCTCCTCGTCTATTTTTGCAATTTGCAAATTTTAACTTTAAATTCCTTCAGCGTTTTTGGTGAATTATTCATCACTTCACTTGGTAATTTGTTCCGATCTCTGACACCCTTACGAACAATGAAAATTATCCCACTCGCTTATGCGTGAAATCGTCGTGGTCGTGGTAAACTTTTCTCTTGCATGCACTATTCCTAACTCTTCGACCAATATCCCTCCAAGCGCCATCGCCAACATATGCCTTACACATTCCCAGCAATTTCTTCACCCCCCTCCTGCAGTGACTCCCAATCCAGTTGCTTTATCATATCAGATACTCACTGTGTCCTGCGATAATTTGCACAAACAAATCTAGTTGCTCTTCTTTGCACGCCCTCTTCTACTGTATTTGATACCCAAAATGTGGGTCCCAAACTACACCACCATATTCATCCAGTGATCTGGCCAAAGTTTTATAATCGAATTGCCTAATTTCTCTGGTACATCCTCTCATCACCCTCTCCAGTAAATGTAGGATTTTGCCTTCTGTTTTTTTTTTTTTTTCGCCTGCCCGATGTGCTTTGCCCAGTTGAGTTTATTATCAAACGTTATGCCAAAATATATTTGAAGCCTTCAACAAGCAATTCTGACCCCACCATATAATCCTAACGAATCTTTAGTTTTTTTATCTGTACACCTAATAAGCTGACTTTTTGGCAGTGATCTTCATTCCATGTTAACATACTCATTTAGATATTCTATCCAGGTTACCCTGCGGCAGTTTCAGTTTGTTGAAAGAACTAAATGTATTTAGAAATATAATTAACCATGTCGATATTCACACTTCAGGTCTACACATTAAAATATATCCAGGAAAGAACCCTAAGTTTTTTTTTAGTCTAGCGTATAATTTCTGTGTGAAGTTCATCGTCGCTGATGGAGAGGTGTAAGGTCTCCGGGATACGTATTCAGGGGACTTTCATACTCAACACAATGTACAGTCTGATTCTGAACACCCAACTGATGTGAAAGCAGGTTCTCCAGCTGTCTGCACACACTTCATGGTTGGTTTTTGTCGAGTTTATTCCATGGACCTCTGGGTAGACAAAATCCGAAGCTCTGATGCTGATAAATGATACCTTACAGAATACTTGGAGCGGAAAAGAATTCTATTGAGATGTATTCAATTTCGTCTGACTGGAGTTTTTGCAATGTAATTTCTGGGCTAGATCTTAACATCCTGGCCTATAATTTAATAATCGCTTGTTCCATATATCTTGCTTCACACTTTGATCAAGGCATCACGCATGGGTATGCGAGGAGTATGTATGTGAATCAAAATTTAAAGAGGATATATTCCAAGCCATGTTCAGCAATAGAAACTCAAATAAGTATTCCAGAGCTGGATGCGAAGTAATTTGGTACTATAGTATCAATCTAAAATATGCTAAGGTATTAATCGCGTACATCTTTGTCTCAAACCACTATAAATGCTCGTTACCTTAATTGCTTACTTCTAAGTGGATGGTTTCTAGGTTTCCACTCACATCGAAAACTTACTAGGTATGATGTAATCACCATATCTTACTATGAACACCCGAAATGAATAATAAGAAACGATTACGGAAGAACTTACAAGTTTTTTGATTTACTTTTATCACTTATATTCATCACTACTCCACATATTTTATAACCAAGTCTTGTAATTCGTTATATTTCACCAAACGTACTACAGAAAAGCTTCGTATCAGAGTAACCTAAGTTACGACAGTGGTTTCATCTAATCTTCATATTTAGTTATGATGATTCTTTTATGAATACTTTCCAAACAAAAGTGTAAGATAAATGGGGTATTTTATCTACAATTATTCTGTCCACAAATGTGAATTAGAGACCTAAATTTTCTTGTCACATTCCTTAGGTCATCCAGTCCATATCTGCAAGTACTTGGAAATTTGCTAGTGCTCGCTTCTGCCATATCGTTTCAGGAGACACTGGAAATCACAGTGATTCATGAACCGGGAGTGCGTGAATCGGCAGTAGGTTGTTTGAGGATACAGATGTGCCAAGAGAAGAAGTTGATATTTTAGTTCTAAGAAATCAATATTGACGTATGTCCAGCACTGAAAACGTCAAACGGAACTTAAAATCAAAAATATGACAGCACATACACAGGTTCAACTTGTTGCAAGTATATAAATATTTACAAAATATCATAGGGAACAAACAATTGTTAACAGAAAGTAAATCATTCTGACTGAAGTCACTAGATTGTAATGAGGACTGTAATGTGTTGCTTTGGAGAGTTAGAATTATATCTTCATAATCTCACTGTATTGGGCACCATACTGCTAAGATTTTTGCACTGATTACTAGTGTTTATGATTTTTAACCCACGTGACACGTTAATTAGGAAGATCAAGTGTTAGATGAAATTAGGTTTACAATATTTATTAAACAGTAGAATCGAGATGATTCACAAGCAAAAGATTTATTGTTACATTAAGTACGTCTTAAATGCAGTAACAAAATTGTCTGAAAGATACGTCATTACATTTAAATGATCGATTCTGCTAATTTCTCAGTGGAAAACATTTATGTACTGCTGGACCCATATGTACGGTTGGAGAACGATTGCAAATAGTTTTTCATCTATCGGCGTGAATTTAGCACATTCTTATTTGGATGCTGTAGCTGTGGACTGGACGCGACAGCCGAGGTAACGCTTTGCTCGGACGAAAAGACTCCGCCGTGAGTGTCGGTGTCAGTGCCTCATCAGCTGTCGAACCAGTGCAGACTACTCTCGCGGGGCAGTAAAACAGTTCTGCTATCTTGTTACATCTCTCATAACGAAAAAAGTTCTGGATGTATTGTGGGGGCCATCTTTCGATTTTGATCCATCAGTGCCTTCTCACAGAAAATTTTCATCTTCCTCTCAGTTGCTCTGCTCCTCCAAATATTAACAGTATAACAAACACGAACATCTAGCACTAAAGTTATGACTTCCCTGACCACCACTGATCAGAATACCTAGAAATTCTTACTGATTCCTCCAGCATGTCGATACGGGGGAGTCGGTAGATTTCAAACCTCGCTGCATCGGTGTAATAAAGCCATTTATCTTGGCCTTCCTAACAATATCAGGATTTTATAACGACAGTACGCAAAATTTTTGCGGCAGCACTTCTTGGGCAAATCATCCTTTATTCATACCAAGGCAGGCGGGGCTAAAATCGTGTTTTTAATGTCACACAATGCATGTCAGAACTGCTTTGCTTACCGCAATCCCTCAAATAGAAATTAGGTCACATACGTCATCACTGCGTAAAAATGTTCCAGAAACAGTATGCTATGGCTACGTGTGTTTCACCGAGCATGGTGGGTGAACGGTTAACGCCCTGGCTTCGCATTCGGGATGATGCTGGTTTCAGCCCTGTCTGGGCATCCAGGTTTGGGTTTTCCATGACCATGGTTTTCCCAGATCACTCCAGGCGAATGCCGGGATGCTTCCTTCAAAAAGGCCATGGCCGAATTTCTTCCCGTTCGTTGTCCCCCGTCCCATCCCGCCTGTAATGGCCTCAACGTCAAGGAGGCGTAAATCCATAAGTAAAAAAAAAAATGTGTATGTATTTCGGGATCTAGTATCAAAGTCTAAAGGATTGTTTACAACCTGGTAACGATTTGTAATTAGTTTGGCATGTGTTTAACTACTTGGTAACAACTCGCCGCTCGGACCATTTCTCTTTTTAGAGATATTCTTGTAAATTGAATGGAGATTTGTATTACTAGGGAAAATAACTTCTCGGATGATCCACGTGAATTTTCACTTGTGGAAACCTCACGATAAATTAGGGTGTGCAAACAAACCCATGTGATCAGAGTGGTTACATGCAGTAAGAACTGAAGTACTAATTAGTAATGTTCCACGGTTATCTCCAAAGGCAAATCTGACAGGCCTCCTTTGCCTCCTCTCCAATTATTTAATATCAATAATATTGGTTCCAATTATTCGTGTAAAAAAGCGTAAGGAGTGGACTTTTTTATGTTTATTTATAGTAGTCATCAATAATGTCAATTTACTAAGATTTCCCCATTTAGACACCATCTTTGCTAAAGATCGGTTAGACTGAAATATTATTACGACGAGAATGTGAACCTCTCTAAATTCTACTCTAAGTTATGACCCAGAGGGAAAGAGAAATACCCTTTGCGCTGATTTTTCGGTTGCCTCGTCGCAGTTGATTTCCTTTGAGTCCCGCCTGTTTTTTCACTGATAAAAGACTTGAAAAGTTATTAGTTTCGATATCTGAGAGTGATACAAATGTGATTAGCGGCATACCAATAAACAGATTGCGATAAACACGTATTAGGCTGATAGCGGAACGATGAAGTAATCGACTAGCTATTCCGACGATGATGGACTGCATGGGTCTCTCTAGTAATTAGTTCAAGTTTGACTGCACGGTACTGAGGTGCCCAGCACCATTGACAACTTTGACTGATTCATCGAATTAATCAACGGAGATCGCTATCCGTAGGGATGAACCCTCGTCACCAACCTAAAGACATGATTCGTCAACGGAGCTTCATAGTTTCGATGCTCTTTCCAACAAACATGTTCGGTGCACACCAGGTTATGAAGCGAACAACAATTGTTTGTTGTTACAAAACATTATTCGAAAAACAATTTCATGATGGAAGGACTGGATTATTCAGAACAACCAAGTAACTTTTAGCTGTGAAACTGGCGGCAAACAGCACATCCTAACAGTTACGTTCAAAATAATATGCGGCGACATTTAATCCAGAAATATTTTTCACAGTTCAAAGAACTTATTTGTATTATGATCTTCCATTTAAAAAAAATCTTTTTAATCGGAGATAGTACGATGATGTATCTGCCTAATAAACTGATTTCTCGGATAGTCATACCCGAATTTAGATTTTGCAGATAAAAGGAACAAATTTTTTATTTCAATTTTTAAAAACATCACTGTCAATCATTTTTCAGAACAAATATTCTCTAAATCATGGTAAGAAAACATTCTGTAGATATAGCAACGTTTTGGTTTTATATATATATATCAAAAAAACTATGTTTAAAAGTACTATCAATTGAGTAAACATTGTTTTCGATTAGATTAATACCTAAATTTTCCATCAATGTGCCAAAAATATTACTGTATATTTGTTATACTCTAAGCTATTAAAAAGTTACCTGATTACATCTGTTGATAGGTTTTGTCTTATTACGTTTCAGTCAGTTACATTATCAATAACAATCTCCTAAACTACGCAAACATTGCAACACAAGTAGTTCTGGCTAGAATTTCCTTTCTTGTCTACTTGAATGGATTATTGTATACTAATCACAGTAAGATGTTACTGTTACTTACCTACAAAATATTTAATTTGAGCGCCAGTAGGCCACTTCGAAAACGATGGTTGATAGTTGTTTACAAGTGACTCTACTTCTCGACTCAGGAAATATCTAGAAGTATTCTACCATCGAGATGTTCATGTTTCATCCAGTTATTCGATAGTCCCAGTAAGGTGACGAAAAATATCTTGGAAGTCATCAGAGAACTTGATTTACTAGCATTCCTAATCTCTCTTTCATATTTGATACTACCACATGTGATTTAAGATTTATCAAGAACTGATTATTCGAAAGAAACGTTTGTACTCCTTGGTCGCTTGAATGTTCTTAATTTGGTTGATGAGGCCTAAATAGATTCCTCACTGAGACGATCCTCTTATATCTCCTTTGTCTTTTGAATGTGCATCCTGCGATAAGGCACATCCGTTTCGCAGAGTTATATTATAATTTTTCTGGAGTATCTTTGTAGTTTCGTAACTTTTATACCAACACTTCCTCTTCAGCCAGTAATTCCAACACATTTATTTTATCGGTAATTCTTCCTGATGGAAGACAAAACCAATTGTAGATCTCTCCTCGCCGGTTTTAAAATCCTTTTTAGTGAGCGCTACTGATACATTTACAGTTATAATTGTGCGGTTTATGCGAATTCACTGGCCAATGTGTTATTTATTCATCATTGCCGCATGAAAAACAATACATTATGAAATATTTCATCGGATGTGTATCAGCAATGAACTTCTTCTGCCGGAGTTTACTATGAACTTAATCTAAGGCCATGAGGCTGGCTCAAGGCCTGGCTGTAAAGTTAAGAGGGGTAAATGCGCCGAGTAGGCGGGGGAGCTGTGTACTGCTTACTGTTCATGAACAACTATTAATCAAACCTCACCCAGTGTTTCGATTACTCTGTTACGAATTAGGGAGTTTTGTACATCAAATAAATAAATTCTAGGATACTATAATCCTGGACCTACAAGAACGAGACTGAGACTAATGCATAACTTACGAAAGTCAACAGTTTATCGTTAAAGATAACAGTTTTAGACCCATAAAAAAAATCTTCACTGCCTTTACTGACTATGTTTCACGGAACATAGCTTGCTTTAGAATTAATAAAATTACTTTCTCTTATCTGAGGCTGTTTACTGACTTCTGTTGGTAGTAAACCCGGAGATAACGATAGCTAAATATCTGATCAGTGTCCGTTGTAATTTAATGACAGTCTATAAAAGATCAACGGGGTGTAAGGGTTTGGGAGAGGCTATACTAGCCTTTTCCAAACAAATGTCAACCTCTCCTTCACGTGGTGCACCCTTTTTGCACGGACGAGGCTCTGGCGACTGCAAGATTCCCGGTACTGCTTACTAACGGCATCCGAAACGAGGGCAGAAGAGCGGGGAGTGGTTCAGGGCTCCCTCTTGCCCTTGGGGTTGGAAACGGCCCCTAAAGGCGGATGAATCAGAAATGATCAACGGCATGGTGATGCAGAAGGCATCGGGAAACCACTGCATTAAAGACCCAAAGGGTATCCCGAGGACATGTAATCCTCTCAAATTACATATATCATGATGGCTTCTTCCTGGGTAAAATATTCCGGAGGTAAAATAGTCCCCCAATCGGATCTACGGGTGGGTACTGTTCATGGAGGAGTCATCAGAATGGATAGAAACATTCTATGAGTCGGAGCGTGGAAAGTTAAAAGTCTGAATAGGGCAGGTAGGTTAGAAAACTTAAAAAGGGAGATGGAACAACTTAAGTTAGATGTTGTTGGGATTAGTGAGATTAAATGGAAGGACGCACAGGATTTCTGGTTTGGGGAACAGAGGATAATTAGCACACAAGCTGTCAATGGAGTCACTGGTGTAGGATTTTTAATGAACAAGAAAGTAGGGAAACGGGTGAGTTTTTATGAACAGTTTAGTGACAGTATTATTTTGATGAGGTTAGAAACTAAACCCGTCCCAACCTCATTAACACAAGTGTATCTGCCAAAGTCACAGGAAGATGACGAAGAAATAGAAAAAATATACACTGAAATTGAAGCATTAATCCAATATGTGAAGGGGGAGGAAAATCTAATAATCATGGGTGATTGGAATGCAATAGTGGGAGAAGGAAAAGAGGGGAATACTGTATGAAGTTTTGGTCTAGGAGAAAGAAATGAGCGAAGAAGCAGGTTGCTAGAATTTTGTGAAAGATATAAACTAGTAGTGGCAAACACAATGTTTCAGAACCATGCAAGAAGAATATACACCTGGAAACGTCGTGGGGATACAGGCAGATATCAGCTAGATTATATAATTGTCAAAGAGAGATTCAGGAATCAAGTTCTAGACTGTAAAGCGTAACCAGGAGCAGACATAGACTCTGACCATAATTTTATAATAATGAAGTGCAGGCTGAAATTCAAGCGAATAAGGAAGCAGTATAAGCAGAACAGACTGGAAGTGAATAAACTGAAACAATCTTGCACAAGAGAAAAATTTGCAGAAATGGTAGACTTAGGTCTAAGATGTAACTGTGAAAGGAGCTCAACCGAGGACGAATGGAATGCATTAAAAACCGAAATAATTATAGCTGGTAAAGAAACATTAGGCTTTAGGGAACAGTTGCCCGAAAACCTTGGATCATAGAAGAAATTTTGGAGCTGTTGGATCAGAGGAGACGGTACAAAAATGCTCAAGATGAAACAGGAAGAGAGCAGTACAGGCAATTTCAGAAATCAAATAAATAGGAAATACAAAATAGCAAAAGAAAAGTGTGAAGAAGTAGAAAAGGAAATAGTCGCAGGTAAAGTAGATGTTGCATATAGAAAGATCAAATGGAATTTTGGAGAAATGAAGAAAATAGGTATGAACATTAAAACTGCCGATGGGAAACCTCTTTTAAGCTCAGAAGATAGAGCTAACCGATGGAAAGAATACATTGAGAAGCTGTATGTAGGGGACGACTTGAACAATAGTGTAATGGAAAAGGAAGGCGATGTCTTAGGAGATCCTGTTTTGAGGACAGAATTTAATAAAGCTCTGAATGATTTGAAAGCAAATAAGGCAGTTGGAATTGATGAGATCCCTGCAGAAACTTCTTAAATTCCTACGAGAGGAAGTAATCGAAAGATTATTCAAGCTGATATCAAAAAAGTTATGAAACAGGAGAAATTCCAACTGATTTTAATAAAAATATCATCTTCACACTTCCAAAGAAAGCACAAGCCGACAAATGTGAGAATTATCGCGCCATTATTCTAACAGCACATGCTTCAAAATTATTGACCAGAATAATATACAGAAGGATAGGAAAGGGTAGTAGAAGATATAGTAGGTGAAGATCAGTTTGGGTTTAGGAAAAATCGCGGTACAAGGGAAGCAATTCTGTCATTATGATTAATACATGAAGGGCGGATTAAGAAAAACAAAGATACTTTTATGGCATTTGTTGATTTAGAAAAAGCTTTTGATAATGTTAGGTGGGACTAAGATGTTCAAAATTTTAAAGAAGTCAGGTCTAAAGTATCGAGATAGAAGAATACTCTATCAAACTATATAAAAATCAGGTGGCTGTAATAAAGGTAGAGAATCACGAGAGACATGCATCTGTTAAAAAGGGTGTGAGACGAGGCTGTAGTCTATCCCCTGTTAATATTCAACTTGTATGTAGAAGAAGCAATGAAGAAAGTCAAAGAAAATTTCCATGTTTCATAAGTTTTACAGGGAGAATATGCTACGATTTGCTGACGACATTGTCTTGTTAGCAGAGAGGGCTGAGGATATTGAGTAAGTTACTGGAATGGTATGAACAAAATACTGAGGGAAGATTTTGGACTGAATATAAATCAAAGCAAGACTAAAGTATGAAATGTAGCAGAAATGATACCAATACTAGTAGATTAAATACAAAAATAGGATCAGATGCAATTAGGAAAAGTAAGTGAATTCTGTTACTTGGGAAGTAAAATTACAACCGATGGCCGACGCAGGAATGATGTTAAAAGCAGAATAGCACTAGCTAAAAGAGCTTCATGAAAAAGAGAAATCTTTTAGTTTTAAACTATTGATCTAGGAATTAGAAAAAATCTTTTAAAACTCTTATGTGTTGAGCACAGCACTTTATGGTAGCGAAACGTGGACTTTAGGAATACCAGAAAGAAAGAAAATTGAAGCATTTGAAATGTGGTGCTACAGAAGAATGCTGAAAATTAAGTGGACTGACAAAGTAAGAAATGAACGAGTTTTGGAAATGATGGGTGAGAAAAGAAGTTTATGGAAGAAGCTTACAAAGAAGAGACAGGCTGGTAGGTCATATTTTGAGACATGCAGGATTGGGTTAATTTGTTAGTGGAGGGAACAGTGGAAGACAGAGATTAGAATATATGAAGCAGATAATTGAGGACGTGGGCTGTAAAGGGTATGTTGAAATAAAGAGGTCAGCACAGGATAGGAATAAATGGAGGATTGCATCAAACCAGTCGAAAGACTGACGACAGAAAAAAAATAAAAAAAAGAATATCAACCGTGGAATGACTTGACAGCAGTTACACTCTATTTGATTGCAATGATTTTCTGAATTTAAAATAGAATGGATGACATCATTGCACACTGTTACTAACGTATAGACTACAAGAGACAAACAACACTGTTGCTATTGTGCAGCTAACACTGAATTGTACTCATTGTTTGAAATGCGTTACGTCATATCGACGTTTTATGAAAATTGATTCGTTTGTTTTTTGTTATATCTTTCTGGAAATACCATACCGCAGGTTGAAACAGAGACGTCTACTTCCGTTAGACCAGTGGAAGAGATGATTTTGGTTAAATTGATGAAGAGCCATTAGTTCCAGAAAATTACAGCCACATACAATCCACAAGTCTAAAGCATGGGTTTGCTTTCCTGAAAGAATATGTTGACCAACGATATTATCAGAGGAGCGACTTTATAATGGTCTGTCACCTCTTAAAGTTGATATCAATAATCTTCTCGTACATTTATTGATTACAATTTTAGTTTCTAGGCTTCAGCATCGCCGACACCTCAAAGTTTGTCATATGAAGTTAAATATGTAATGTTCTTCATCATCCCTGGATGTGCTTCTAAACCTAACAACTTCAAGTATTCACTTACACGATATATGCGTGAATCGTTTTTCCTCAATTTTCACTGCAAACTTTAAGAAATATGCCCTTACGACGGTCTGATAAAAAATATACAGTACAAAATAATTGGATTGATTTTAAATTTATCTGTTCTTTAATTTCGTATGCTGATTCCGTACTCATCCGGATAGCTACTGGCAGGATTTACGCTGACGTTATATAACGTGAACATTACTCGATCGGCCTTCGTCGGCAAATTAACAGCGGCCAGATATGTTACTGGATTCCAGAATGTAATCGGAATTTAATAGTTAATCAGTTGCGAAGAAATATTTTGTGAGAATACCTTCATTAAGTTATTAATGGAATAAAATTGTCTTTACGATTCGTCATTCCCTTCTCGGTCGCTACTGTAACGCTGCTTGGCCATCATTACATTTGGGCATATTTAATCGGACATTCGACGTGGGCAATATTCTTAATAGCTTTCGTTTTCTTTGATTTTAACGATGGACGCGTATTCATTACTGCTGAGTCACTACTTTAATTACCCTGTATTTAGCGAGATTGTGTCTGTCCGTGTTTAATACTTCTATTATTATTTCTATTCAAATTTTGCAGAGGGAACCCTTAGGGTTGAGGTGTTCTCCCTCGTGTTGAGAATTAAATTAACTTTTGTTTGCATAAATTATCAATAAATATAATATTAATGATGGAAATTGCTGATATATGGAATCAAGATGTTTCTTTGCACATTAACAATACCGTTGTTCCTACGATTGACATTAATATATATTTATTCCAAAATTCTTCTTTATCAAATGTTATTAACAATAGTATGACACTATTAAAGAAACATCTTGAAATACAACAATGGGTTCATTTTACATCAGTTATCAGGGTTTTCTATATGTCTATTGACTAAGCTCAGCAGGGCGATGAGATTTTCTCTAGGGCGACACAGTGTTGATCGATACGACAATAATTTTCGGTGATCACCATATCGGTGGGGTTACCATTTAGCAGAAGGCGCCGAGTCTCTGCCCACAGTCGTCCGACACGATGATTCCATTTTGTGCTTTCCGCCGGAGACCCAAGTCCACTTGCATAACGACATTTAACACAAGAGCAACCATACACTGCACCGGCGTTAGTCTCCGCACATCTCGTCCTGCAGGCTGGTCACGCACCCACCACACAGCTCGCAATCCACTCACTGTACCAAAGCTTCCGCGTCACCCTAGAGGCAAGCTGCGTTCCTCCGCTGAGGGCTACTTGGCTACTCGGCCCAGGGTCACATTCCGGAACGCAGAAACTATCGTTAGCCTCTTCATCCCTTTGTTCCCTTTGTCTCTCCGTGCAGACCACGCGCCCAGTTTCAAGTAAATATATTTGGATGTAGTGTGGCAATACACTCCAGGGTAAAACACAAGTCACTTTCGTATTTTAGCCAGATCAAGTCAACCTACCAATCAGGTTATCCCAAAAAATAAAAAAATAAACGCAACTATTTTATTATACCTGTGACTATATTCAAATACCGTCACGAGCTCACACTAGTTTCTAATTAATTGCTATATTTAGTGGATTAGGCAGTAGTCAATGGATGTAAAACAAGATCTTCAGTTGATTCATAAACTGTATTTAGTGGCACTTAATGAGATCAGTGGGAATGAAAATATAGGGTGTCTGTTAAATAATGGATAGCTCTAACTGTCGAAAGGCCTTATTGTCACCAAACGAATATAAAATTTTGTCAGAGTTTTAGTTTTATTCGTTTTTTTTCTTTATTCACCGTCAAAGACGTTAGAATTCACATATCGAGATAGAAGAATACTTTATAATATATAAAAGAATCAGGTGGCTATGATAAAAGCAGAGAATCATGAGAGACATTCATCAGTTAGAAATGGTGTGAGTCAAGGTTGTAGTATATCTCCATTAATATCAATTTGTATGTAGAGGAAGGAATAAAGGAAGTAATAGAAAAATTTGAATGTGTCGTTAGTGTTTAGGGACGATTTTCTGATGACATTGTCCTGCTAGCAGAACAGACTAGTGTATTAAGGAGTTACCGAATGTCATTAATAAAATACTGAAGGAAGATTCTGGACTAAATATAAACCAAAGCTAGACAAAAGTGTTGAAATGTAATCTAGATGACAGCAGTAATAATGGTTTAAATATAAAAATTGGATCGTATGTGATACAAGAGGTAAATGAATTCTGCTACTTACGAAGTAAAATTACAGCTGATGGACGAAGCAAGAACAATTTTAAAAGTAAAATAGCACTAACATAAAGAGCTTTCATGAACGAAAAGAAATCTTTTAGTTTCATAAATTGATCCAAGACTCAGAAAGAAATTTTTAAAACTGTATGTGTAGAGCATAGTATTTTATGGTAGCGAAGCATGGCCTTTAGAAATATCGGAAAAAAGGAAAATTGAAGCATTTGAAACGTGGTGCTACTGAAGGATGCTGAAAATTAAGTGTACAGATAAAGTACGAAATTAACGTGTTTTGGAAATGATGGGTGAGAAATTAAGCTTGTGGAAGAGTCTTACAGTAGGAAGAGACAGATGGTGAGTCACATTTTAAGACATGCGGGATTGGTTAATTTATTAATGTAGGGAAAAGTCTAAGGAAAGCATGAGGCTCATTAGTGAATTGTAATTTCTGTGCCCATTGTAATGAGCATTTTCTAAATGAATGTTTATGTTTTGGAGTATGAAAATTATAAAATCAAGAAAAAAAAATATTTGCAGATGAAGTATTCTTGGTAAACTAGCCTAGTGAGATTTTTTTGTATAGCCTGACGTTTCGGCGGTCATAGCTCTGCCGCCATTGTTAAGTGAGAATATGACCGCCGAAACGTTATGCTGTTTCACTCGGCTAGGCTAGTTTCCCGAGAACATTTCATCTATATACAACACCGAGAAAGCATCCACTGTTATATAATAAATATTTGTGAGAGTAAACTCCGTTGCTTTCGGTTTCATGCATTTTTTGCATCATCAATTCAATTTTATTTTCGTTTCTAGAGAACATTAAATCATTTGTGCAATTTATCCCATTTATTTTAGTAAACTATATCACCTTTCCATGCAGTTGACACTTTCACAAAACATTTGAAAGCTATTTACCAGGATTCAATAACTGTCTTCATAGGTAACATAGAGAAACGTTTATACCTATTTATGCTTGCATAAACAAGATGGAATGTGTCGCGTCTCTCTGACCTTAATCTCCGTATTATAATGTTGTTTGAAACTTTTATCAATTAAAACTGACTCACTAACTTCACTCCTGCAGTTAAAGCATCGATAAGATAAGAGCCATTATAATTTTCTCAACTGTCATTTTTTTTTTCAGTGAGGACTAAAATGATTGGTTCAACTACAACTTTTTACTTATTTGGTGGCAGATTTTTTTGACATACAATGCAGATATAAAGTTCTGTTAAGCGCTAGCTGTAATTTAGCAGATTAACAAGTTATTATTAATGCTGTACGATGTTAACTTGTCCACCGAAATGTCGTCTCCTTCCAAGTTCGAGATTCTTGCAACCCAAAGATTCCCAATTTAAAAAATAATCCACCGCTTCAGGGAGGTCTCCTAAGAAGAGGGTACAGAAGATGGGACGTGTCCAAGACATTACTTTGGAATAAAACCTTGAAACGTCTTCCAAAGACGGATGAAGCAGAAATTATCAACACCCGGTGGTTCAGAAAGGTGCATCAAGCATCCAAACAGGATTACGCAACATGTAATACTTGGGTATTAAATTACGATGGTTTTTGCCCAATTATTTTGGGGATAAAGGAACATTCCAACGGGTCCTCAAGAGCGGTGGAGCAAGGAAGGGGAGAGATGCTCAGGAAAGGAACATCAAGAACAAATTGAAATAACAAAAGCTCTGTATGATGGTTCCTTACATATTGCTGGAATTTGTGAAGGCTTGGAAATGCAGAACTAGCGCACAGTGTCTTTCTGGGGAATGCCGCGTGACAAATAAAACCGGACAAGATTGTACGGTAGGGGCACTACTATCAATATTTTGGGTATATACTATCAACTGGGCCGCTGTAGATACAACGTGTAACGTATGTTTGATAAACATATACAACGAAAGTATTACAAATCATGAAATCAGAACACAACGTAATGTAAGCCACAACGTAAATAAGTTATCTACAATTACATCTGCATACGTAAAGTATACAATGAATAAACATTTAGTGCAGATTTATATGAAGACTTCAAATATATGTGACATTTTGCAAGGATTTGTATCAATGTATGACATTGAACAAACTGTTACATAACTAATATCACTCTCATACGTGACTCTAAACAACGAAAAGATCAATCATATGTCCAGGAGAAGAATTGTTACACTTTTCTAATATCAATAAACTGATTCTGCTGAAAAGCCGCTCACTTGCAGCGCTTGTCCTGAAGTAGTTTTAGACATCTAAGGATACTGTTCTCTCTCAAAATATCCACCTAGTAGGAAGATTGTATTTTTCGTCGTCAAGTTGAACTTTGATCGTCTTGTCTCTAGTAAAATTCGTTCTCCTGTATTTAAGAAATTCAAGTTTCCATTTTATATTTGGAGGAGAAGAGGCGTTTACTTCACGTTGATTTGAATTGCAGGCCACAGCTCAATCTTCAGATACACACTATATGTAGTTAAACATGCTTAAGAATGATGGATGTGACTGATGACAAGGGTAATACACATCTCCTAGATCAGTACACATCAATCTTACGTAGTCATTACAGCAGTTCTTTCTTCTGCAGAGAGCACTGAACAATCGCCGCAGATGTGTTTAAATGTGGTTTAATCTGCCTATTTTTACTTTTTCATTAACATAGTCCCCAATCTTTAAGTATCCGAATTTCCTTCAAGTAAACATCTTATAAAATATTACAACAGCACGTAGAAAATAACAACAAGAAGAAGACACGTTCTCCACACTCTTTAATTTTTCAGTTACTTGTGCTGAGCGAGTACCAACGTGGCTTCGTCACCACGCAAAACGATAATAACAGACCGAGCCTACTGTCCGGCTCCAGCTTTCATTCATGCTCGGTGCTCAGTACTGTAATTCCGGCATTTAGCAGCGACAAACCGAGCGAGTCTAGAGAGCGTTTGCAAACTTTGCACGACTCTAATACCAACCTCTGCTCGTGACTTCTACCATATCGCAATTACCACAGCTTTTGCAAGTTATGGAGCAAGCACTTGAGCGCATAAATTAAGATTGGTTAACCCAGAAAGTGATATTAGACAATGCAATAAGGAATCCTCATGCGTCTTGCAGGCGCTTTCGGAACTAACCCAACTGATGCACTTACGATCATTCTCGAAAAATGTTCTTTAGCCAGGAAATAAGAAAAATGGCAGCATGTCATTGGCTGCGAAAAAGAAACGCAGAGATCTTGGATCAAGTGTCTTCTAAGATAGACATTAAAAACTGTATATTTTAAATGAATGGCAACAGCAGTGGAACTCTTCGCAAACAATAGAAAGTATTTGAAATGCAGGATGTGTAGAAAGCATTTCAGTCCATCCCTAGGGTTGATACATTGCCTCACCGGTAATGGACCGCAACAATCATATCTGTATAGGATCATTAGGGCACAGAGTGATTTATGCATATGCGGATCTGCAGTAACACCTGATCATATACTATTTGAATGTGCATTTGTATATGATCGAGTCAAACAGTATAGAGTGGAGCTCGCGGGAAGAACTATCTCGGAAACACTAAAACACATCCACCTCTGGGAAGAACTGGACAAAGTCGCAAATGCTACTAGGGAGCGGTATCGGCTTCAGAATAGCCAGCAATATCTCAGGATATCACTGAACGTGTAGGGAGAGGATTAAGATACCCAAAAGGGACAAATAAACGTTATAGACAACTAAGTGGAAAGCTGATACCGGAAGTGTGGCTTCTGGAATTTATCGAAGATTATTATTCTACGGATACCGTCGATAAATGAATTTCACTGCTAAAAATTCAATTTTTAGTTCTTAAGTTTTACTGAGTAATGGTATTAGTAATAGGCTGTATTAACTTACAGTATGTAGTAGCAATAGAAGATTGACTTGTAACATGTACGAAAGTAGGGAAGAGATGGCGGTCAGCAGAACTGTCAATCATTCGGCCATGTCCCCTCTATTATTATGCAAATGAGGTAAGGCCAATTCGGCTACTTGGTTGAAACCCTCACCAAGGTGTTGACAGTTTTGATGGTTGGCAGCCACGCCCCCCTCCCCCCATGCCAAGCCTAACTTTGACCAATCTTTTGTAGCCAATTCAAAGGAGACCGAGTGATAACCAAATCCGTCAATTGGGAAGGGTCAGCTGCAGAGGAGCAGGTGGTGTAACCTGTCAACAGGCACTTAATCTAGCTTACCAACAACAGAAGGTGGCTTCTTTTGTACTTGGTCACAAAACACCGAGCATATTGAGGTTTGTAAGGTATGTGTTCCTCGACATCATAGTAATAAATATCCATTATGCCGATCAGGTGGAACGCCTGTCAACAATCGCATTAATCTTGGTTACCAACAATAGGAGTGGTCTCCTTTGAATTTGGCCATAAAAGTTTTGTCAAAGTTAGGCTTGGCCTGGGGGAGGAAGAGGAGTTGGGGACGGGGCGTGGCTGTCAACCATCAAAGCTTTCAACACCTCCGTAGGGTTTTCAACCAGGTAGCCGAATTCGCCTTGTCACATTTGCTTAACAATAGAGGAGGGGTGACCGGATGATTGACAGGTGTTTTGTGTCTGCTTACCGCTCTTTCTCCCATACTTATGTAGTATTTAGGATTTATCTTCTTAATAATTTTATAATTAGAATATATTATTATAGTATTACGATGTAATGGTTCGTTATTGACTCTAGTCAACGAACTATCTTAACGCTCAGATAAATAAGTAACTAAATAAATACCACACTGACCAAAGAATCTATCCGTTGTATTTCCGTCGACTTATAAATTACCATCATCAATTTACTAACATTTTGTACGTTTTGTGTGATGAATCAACTGTTTAATTAATATGCGTCTGAATATAAATGTGGACTTAATTCATATCATGCTAAATCTTTTCTGAAAACGGATAAATTCTGCTATCGTTTCAATCTACGGCTTAGTATTTTGCACCCATCCATCACGTTTAGAACCCTAATACCTCATTCTTATAGAAATCAGAAATGTGCGGCAAGTTATAGTTTCTTTCTCACATTCATTTAGTACATACATTTTTTTCCTTTGGAATTTTATGTATGTTCGTTGAGGCTAATTATAACGACATTAGGATTTTTTTCAGCTCAAATATTCTTTGGATATGTATACATTCTTGATACTACTAGTGTTATTATCCCTGGAAAATATCAACAGTTTAACGTAGAATCTGAACGTTTTGGCGTATTTCACATTACGCATCAAGCTGTGCCAGA